>JARQOC010000007.1:214741873-214953501 GCA_033576535.1 Allobates femoralis | reverse complement strand
GGTGCATGATTGTTTAATAGCTGGCGGTAAAAAGCTGCTGACTTTTACACAGTCACTCAGCTGATGCATGGTCCTGTTCCCCGCCCGGTCCTCCACTCCCCCACCCGGTCCTCCACTCCCCTGCCCTGTCCTCCGCTCCCCCGCCCGGTCGTCCCCTCCAACGCCCGATCCTTCACTCCCGCCCTGTTCTTGCCTCCCCTCCTTCTGTGAAGTGATCCCAACGGCTTTTTCAAAAAGACTGCCGGCCATTTCAAATGATCACATGATCAGTTGAAATAAGAATAAACTACCGGTATACCTGGCTACTGCACCACTTATATCCAAAAGAATATATATTTAGACTCTGCGCTACACACAAAAGACATATGGAATAAACAGGCAAAATAATTGTGTATTTAACAGCACCAGAGGCATATATAAATGTAATATAACAACCTAAACCAAATCTCTGCAACTGGGTTAATGTGAAAATACAAAAATCAAGTTTATTTAGTACACATTATATATGCAAAAAAGAACACCAATACACACTCTTAAGAACATTTAAAAACATATAGAAACCTCCACATGAGGTTGTGGGTGTGTTCCCTGTGTACCAAGGTGTAAATGGACCACCTGGCAAAAAGTGCAAGTCTATTGATGCATCTGCCAATGTACACCTGTCTATACAGTGATACTTCTATCTATTACACCCATATAGATGCAAATCAATCGGTATTACCCATCCGTTTACCATAGACAAAGCCCATATGCATACAAAATGAGGACACATAGATGGTAAGTACATGCAGGAAAATAGTGACAGAGCACTTATCTACTCTATAATTGCCGTAGGCAAAATCGTGTCGGACCCCGAAATCGCCGTGGCTTTGTCACTATGTGACGTCACCACGCGCGAGCAATGGCCGCGAAGCGGCCATTGCGAGTCGCTGTCCGAAAATAGAACCAGAGGCTCGGCCACAAACTTAGCGATTTACCGCTGAGGTAGCACAAGCAATAGCCGCGAGGCCATTGCGAGTCGCTACCTCAGCCGCCGCACCTGCCGCAAGTCCCCCTATACTTTGTATGGGGATCCATTGCGAGTCGCTGGGTAGCGCGAGCAATGGCCGCGAGGCCATTGCGAGTCGCTACCTCAGCCGCCGCACCTGCCGCAAGTCCCCCTATACTTTCTATGGGGATTACCGCAACCGCGCCGCAAGTGTAACGGTTATGCGGCGAACGCGGCAGATGCGGTTACACTTGCGGCGCGGTTGCGGTAATCCCCATAGAAAGTATAGGGGGACTTGCGGCAGGTGCGGCAAGTGCGGTTTTGCACTTGCGGCAAGTGCGGTCGCGAAAAAAACCGCAGTCAGCCGCTAATAATAATGCTATTAATGCTATTAATGCTAATAATAATGCTATTAATAATGCTATTAATGCTATTAATTGTATTATTCATGCTATTAATGCTATTAACCCCTTCAGGACCCAGCCTATTTTGACCCTAAAGACCTTGGCCTTTTTTGCAATTCTGACCAGTGTCCCTTTATGAGGTTATAACTCGGGAACGCTTCAACCGATCCTAGCGATTCTGAGATTGTTTTTTCGTGACATATTGGGCTTCATGCTAGTATTAAATTTAAGTTGATAAGTTTTGCGTTTATTTGTGAAAAAATTAAAAATATGGCAAAAAGTTTGAAAATTTCACAATTTTCACATTTTTTATTTTTTTTTTCTGATAAACAAGAGAGATATGTGACTGAAAAAAGTTATTAAATAATATTTCCCACATGTCTACTTCACATCAGCACAATTTTGAAAAAAAAAAAATTTTTGTTAGGACGTTATAAGGGTTCAAAGTTCATGAGCAATTTTTCATTTTTCAACCAAAATTTACAAAACCATTTTTTTTAGTGACCACATCACATTTGAAGTCCTTTTGAGGGGTGTACATGACAGAAAACACCCAAGAGTGACACCATTCCAAAAACTGCACCCCTCAAGCTACTCAAACCTACATTCAAGAAGATTATTAACCCTTCAGGTGCTTCACAGGAACTAAAGCAAAGTGGAAACAAAAAATGGATATTTTAATTTTTTTATCAAAAATGTTCTTTTAGCCTCAATTCTTTCATTTTCACATGGGCAACAGGATAAAATGGATCTTAAAATGTGTTGTGCAAATTCTCCCGAGTACATCGATACCTCATATGTGGTCATAAACCACTGTTTGGGCGCACGGCAGGGCTAAGAAGTGAAGGAGCGCAATTTGAATTTTGGAGCTAATTTTACATTCAAAAAGTAAAATTGCGCTCCTTCCCTTCTGACCCCTGCCGTGCGCCCAAACAGTGGTTTATGACCACATATGAGGTATCGATGTACTCAGGAGACATTGTCCAACACATTTTAGGATGAATTTTATGCTGTTGCCATGTGAAAACGAAAAAATTTAGGCTAAAAGAAATTTTTTGTGAAAAAAAAAGTACTATTTCATTTTCACAGATCAATTTGTAAAGCACCTGGGGGTTCAATATGCTCACTACCCATCTAGATATGTTCCCTGGGGGGTCTAGTTTCCAAAATGGGGTCACTTGTGGGGGAGCTCCAATGTTTGGGCACACAGGGCTCTCCAAACGCGACATAGTGTCCGCTAACAATTTGAATAAAAATCAGCTCAAATTGTTAGCTGTAACCATGTTGTGTTTAGTGAGCCCCTGTGTGCCTAAACATTGGGGCTCCCCTACAAGTGACCCCATTTTGGAAACTAGACCCCCCAAGGAACATATCTAGATGCATAGTGAGCACTTTGAACCCCAAGGTGCTTCACAAATTCATCCATAAAAATGAAAAAGCACTTTTTTTTCCACAAAAAGTTTCTTTTTTCATTATTATGGATCAATTTGTGAAGCACCTTGGGGTTCAATATGCTCACTACCCATCTAGATATGTTCCTTGGGGGTCTAGTTTCCAAAATGGGGTCACTTGTGGGGGAGCTCCAATGTGGAGACGCACAGGGGCTCTCCAAACGTGACATGGTTTCCGCTAACAATTTGAATGCAAAATGAGCTCAAATTGTTAGCGGACACCATGTTGCGTTTGGAGAGCCCCTGTGCATCTCCACATAGGAGCTCCTCCACAAGTGACCCCATTTTGGAAACTAGACCCCCAAAGGAACGTATCTAGATGCATAGTGAGCACTTTCAACCCCCAGGTGCTTCACAAATTAATCTGTAAAAATGAAAAAGTACTTTTTTTCCGCGAAAATCTTTTTTTTCATTAATTTGTGAAGCACCTGGGGGTTCAATATGCTCACTACCCATCTAGATATGTTCCCTGGGGGGTCTAGTTTCCAAAATGGGGTCACTTGTGGGGGAGCTCCAATGTTTAGGCACACAGGGGCTTTCCAAACGCGACATGGTGTCCGCTAACAATTTGAATAAAAATCAGCTCAAATTGTTAGCTGTCACCATGTTGCGTTTGGTGAGCCCCTGTGTGCCTAAACATTGGGGCTCCCCCACAAGTGACCCCATTTTGGAAACTAGACCCTCCATGGAACGTATCTAGATGGCTGGTGAGCACTTTGAACCCCCAGGTGCTTCACAAATTCATCCGTAAAAATGAAAAAGTACTTTTATTTCCACAAAAATTTTCTTTATTCATTTTTACAGATTAATTTGTGAAGCACTGGGGTGTTCAAAATGCTCACAACCCATCTAGATAAGTTCCCTGGGGGGTCTAGTTTTCAAAATGGGGTCACTTATAGGGGAGCTCCAATGTTTAGGCACACAGGGGCTCTCCAAACTTGACATGATGTCCGCTAACAATTTGAGCTGATTTCCATGCAAATTGTTAACGGACACCATGTCGTGTTTGGAGAGCCCCTGTGTGCCTAAACATTGCAGCTCCCCCACAAGTGACCCCATTTTGGAAACTAGACCCCCCCAGGGAACGTATCTAGATGTATAGTGAGCACTTTGAACCCCCAGGTGCTTCACAAATTGATCCGTAAAAATGAAAAAGTACTTTTTTTTCCACAAAATATTTTTTTTTTCATTAATTTGTGAAGCACCTGGGGGTTCAATATGCTCACAACCCATCTAGATAAGTTCCCTGGGGGTCTAGTTTCCAAAATGGGGTCACTTGTAGGGGATCTCCAATGTTTAGGCACACAGGGGCTCTCCAAACGCGACATGGTGTCCGCTAACAATTTGAGCTGATTTTCCATTCAAATTGTTAGCGGACACCATGTCGCGTTTGGAGAGCCCCTGTGTGCCTAAACATTGAAGCTCCCCCACAAGTGACCCCATTTTGGAAACTAGAGCCCCCAGGGAACTTATTTAGATGGGTAGTGAGCATTTTGAACCCCCAGGTGCTTCACAAATTCATCCGTAAAAATGAAAAAGTACTTTTATTTCCACAAAAAATTTATTTTTTCATTTTTACGGATCAATTTGTGAAGCACCTGGGGGTTTAAAGTGCTCACTATGCATCTAGATACGTTCCTTGGGGGGTGTAGTTTCCAAAATGGGGTCACTTATGGGGGAGCTCCAATGTTTAGGCACACCGGGGGTTTCCATACGCGACATGGTGTCCGCTAACAATTGGAATTGTTAGCGGACACCATGTTGCGTATGGAGAGCCGCTGTGTGACTAAACATTAGAGCTCCCCCACAAGTGACACCATTTTGGAAACTACACCCCCAAGGAACGTATCTAGATGCATAGTGAGCACTTTGAACCCCCAGGTGCTTCACAAATTGATCCGTAAAAATGAAAAAATAATTTTTTTGTGGAAAAAAAAAAGAACTTTTTTATTTTTATGGATCAATTTGTGAGCCACTTGGGGGTTCAAGTGCTCACTATGCATCTAGATACGTTCCTTAGGGGGTGTAGTTTCCAAAATGGGGTCACTTGTGGGGGAGCTCCAATGTTTAGGCACACAGGGGCTCTCCATACGCGACATGGTGTCCGCTAACAATTGGAATTCTTAGCGGACACCATGTTGCGTATGGAGAGCCGCTGTGTGACTAAACATTAGAGCTCCCCCACAAGTGACACCATTTTGGAAACTACACCCCCCAAGGAATGTATCTAGATGCATAGTGAGCACTTTGAACCCCCAGATGCTTCACAAATTGATCCGTAAAAATGAAAAAATAATTTTTTTGTGGGAAAAAAAAAGAACTTTTTTATTTTTATGGATCAATTTGTGAACCACTTGGGGGTTCAAGTGCTCACTATGCATCTAGATACGTTCCTTGGGGGTGTAGTTTCCAAAATGGGGTCACTTGTGGGGGAGCTCCAATGTTTAGGCACACAGGGGCTCTCCATACGCGACATGGTGTCCGCTAACAATTGGAATTGTTAGCGGACTCCATGTCGCGTATGGAGAACCCCTGTGTGCCACTAGCATTGCCACCAGCAAAAGGGCAACTGGAAGAGTTGGGGTACAGCACCAGAAAATGGCACCTCTAATGTGCTATTTTCTGGGGTGGCTTTGGGTTGCAATTTGCAGCGTGGGTGGGACACAACATTTGGGTCTCTCCACGATGAGGATTGCAGCCCCCCCAACAGCCAAGTTGTACCTGGCTGGCATCCAAAAATAAGGCAAAGCTCCTTGTCATTTTATTTGTAGAAGTAAAAAAAAAATTGCATGGGGCTCCGCCATATTTTTGGTCCAGCCAGGTACAACTTGGCAGCTACGGACTGCCACCAGCCCCCAGCTGCCTCGTCATACCTGGCTGGATCCAAAAATACAGCGAAGCCTGTTTTTTTTTTATTTCTAGAATTATTTCTAGAAAAAAAATGACATAGGGCTCTGCCATATTTTTGGTCCAGCCAGGTACAACTAGGCAGCTGGGGACTGGAATCCTCAGCATAGAGAGGCCCAAGCGTTCTGGGCCCCCTATGCTGCGAATTGCAGCACGCAGCCGCCCCAGAAAATGGCGCATTCATTGAAGCGCCATTTTCTGGCGCTGTACCCAGGCTCTTCCAGTTGCCCTGGTGCCGGTGGCAAACTGGGTGATAAAGGGGTCAATGCCAGCTTTTTATTTGCAGCTGGCACTAAGCCCGAGATTCATAATATAGGGCCAATGTTAGACCCGCCATTAGGAATCTCTGGTAAATAGTCAGACAATACACACAGAGAAAAATCTTTTTATTTGAAAAAAAAACACAAACAAAATTCGGACTCCATCTTTATTATAAAGATCCGACGTAGTCCACAACGAAGGTCCCACGACACTCGATCGCCTCCGACGTAGTCCACAACGAAGATCCCACGACGCTCGATCGCCTCTGCTACATCCAGAGACTGCAGCAAGGGATCAAGTGTCCTCTTGTTGTAGTTTCTGGGATCAGCGTCATGGTGCACGGTATGGCACATCATTGCCATACCATGCACCATGACGCTGATCCCAGGGACTACAACAAAAGGACACTTGATCCCTTGTTGTAGTCTCTGGGATCAGTGTCATAGTGCACTGTATGGCAATGCTCTGCCATACTGTGCACCATGACACTGATCCCTGAAACTACAATAAGGGATCAACTGTCCTCTTGTTGTAGTCTCTGGGATCAGCGTCATGGTGCACGGTATGGCACATCATTGCCATACAGTGCACCATGACACTGATCCCAGACTACAATAAGGGATCAACTGTCCTCTTGTTGTAGTCTCTGGGATCAGCCTCATGGTGCACGGTATGGCACATCATTGACATACAGTGCACCATGACACTGATCCCAGACTACAATAAGGGATCAACTGTCCTCTTGTTGTAGTCTCTGGGATCAGCGTCATGGTGCACAGTATGGCACATCATTGCCATACCATGCACCATGACGCTAATCCCAGAGACTACAACAAGAGGACAGTTGATCCCTTATTGTAGTCTCTGGGATCAGCGTCATGGTGCATGGTATGGCAATGATGTGCCATACCGTGCACCATGACGCTGATCCCAGAGACTACAACAAGAGGACAGTTGATCCCTTATTGTAGTCTCTGGGATCAGCGTCATGGTGCACTGTATGGCAATGATCTGCCATACTGTGCACCATGACGCTGATCCCAGAGACTACAACAAGGGAGTGCTCCCTTGTTGTAAGTCTCTGGCGATAGTGGATCCAATCACCATGGAAACTAAGTGCTGTTATCCATGAGATCACAGCACTTAGGGGGTTAACACAGACCAGGGCACAGCAATCACACAGATGCTGTGCCCTGGCTGTGACACTGCTCCTCTGCACACTCATCTCTATGCTGGGAGATGACTGTGCAGAGGAGCCGACAGAAGAGGGAGGACGCCGCAGGAAGAGGACAGCAACAGAGAAGACAGAAGACACAGCAGACCGGAGGACAGAGGAAGAAGAGCGGAGGAAAGAGGGACAAGACCGGAGGACAGAGGAGAAGAAAGAAGACAGGTGAGAGGCCTGGAGAGAAGGGGAGAACAGAGGAGCAGCGGAGATCACCGGGGGGAGGGGAGAGTGGACCGGAGGGCAGGGGGAGAGATCAGAGGGGCTGGGGGAGATCCGGAGGGCAGGGGAGAGATCAGAGGGGCTGGGGGAGATCCGGAGGGCAGGGGGAGAGATCAGAGGGGCTGGGGGAGATCCGGAGGGCAGGGGGAGAGATCAGAGGGGCTGGGGGAGATCCGGAGGGCAGGGGGAGAGATCAGAGGGGCTGGGGGAGATCCGGAGGGCAGGGGGAGAGATCAGAGGGGCTGAGGGAGATCCGGAGGGCAGGGGGAGAGATCAGAGGGGCTGGGGGAGATCCGGAGGGCAGGGGGAGAGATCAGAGGGGCTGGGGGAGATCCGGAGGGCAGGGGGGAGATCAGAGGGCAGCGGGGAGATCCGGAGGGCAGGGGGGGGGACATTGGCAGCCAGGGGAGAGAGCAGAGGGCCCGGGATCGGCGGCACAATTGCGACGGCTTAGGAGGGAGGGGACCCGCTGGTCATGCCGCCCCCTCATCTGATTGGAGGGAGACGCTCTCTCCAATCAAATCTGAGGGGGGTGACACAGGACCCCTTATCCAGCCAATGCCTGATGCTATCCAGCATCAGGCCTTGGCTGGATTGTAATATCTCACCGTTTCATTGGTGAGATATTACATTCACTCCGATTGGCAGTTTCACTTTCACTTCACTGCCAATCGGAGCGGTCCTAGCCCCGGGGGGGCTAAGCCACCCCCCCTGGGGTACATTGCAGGTCCTTCCGTACCTGCGGCTCTATTAACCCCTTAGTGACCGAGGTTAATAGAGCCGCAGGACGGGAAACTGGCGAGGACGCAGCATATGCGTCCAAGGTCGGGAACAAACTTGTTTTGAGGACGCATATGCTGCGTCCTGGGTCGGGAAGGGGTTAATAATGCTATTAATGCTATTAATAATACTATTAATGCTATTAATGCTATTAATAATGCTATTAATTGTATTATTAATGCTATTAATGCTATTAATAATGCTATTAATGCTAATAATAAATACTATTAATGCTATTAATTCTATTAATAATGCTATTAATTGTATTATTAATGCTATTAATAATGCTATTAATGCTATTAATAATGCTATTAATGCTATTAATGCTATTAATAATTCTATTAATTGTATTATTAATGCTTTTAATGCTATTAATAATGCTATTAATGCTATTATAATGCTATTAATAATGCTATTAATTGTTATTATTAATGCTATTAATGCTATTAATAATGCTATTAATGCTAATAATAATGCTATTACTGCTAATATAATAATGCTATTAATGCTATTAATAATGCTATTAATGCTATTAATGCTAATAATAATGCTATTAATGCTAATAATAATGCTATTAATGCTATTAATTGTATTATTCATGCTATTAATGCTATTAATAATGCTATTAATAATGCTATTAATGCTATTAATAATACTATTAATGCTATTAATGCTAATATTAATGCTATTAATTGTATTATTAATGCTATTAATGCTATTAATAATGCTATTAATGATATAATAATACTATTAATGCTATTATATCATAATAATGTTATTATTGCTATTATTAATGCTATTAATGCTATTAATTGTAATTATTTATGCTATTAATGCTATTAATAATGCTATTAATGCTAATATTAATGCTATTAATTGTATTATTAATGCTATTAATGCTATTAATAATGCTATTAATGCTAATAATAATGCTATTACTGCTATTAATACTGCTATTACTGCTAATAATAATGCTATTGCTAATATTATTGCTATTGATGATGCGATTATTATTTAAAAATCTTTAAAAAAATATATATATATTCTAGACACCCGATGCATTTGCATCGGACTCACAGCTAGTATCATTATAATCACCTTGCTCCTATACCTGGAGCTACCCACTTATGCAGAAATGGTGGCCCAAACAAGACACAGGGAAACACAGAGTGGACAGTGGTTACGCCAGACAATGGCTTCCTCAGGGGATCATTTGAAATAGCCGGCAGGAAAGAGGAGGAGCAGGAGGAGGTGATGTCACATGGGAGCATGAAGAATCCTTAATGTTCCTGTGTGACATGTGGTTTCACTTTAGTAGGGTATGTGTGGCAGCTTCTGGCTGCCTGTACATTCGCTGCTAAAATGAAATCAAAAGTGAACAGTAAAAAGAAAAAAAAACAGCATACTCACCTCCACGTCCATTCGGCTCCAGGACCTGCTGATAATCAGCTGATGCTGTCACCTGACAGCATTAGCTGATCGTTTAAGCCGGCCTGTGAAATAATTAGCTGATGCCAGCAGCCGGCTTTTTCCCGACCTGTATTATCGGCTTGTTTTAACGCTGGCTTCAGCTGGTTCAGGTCCTTGAGCCTGATATTGATCATCTGATCGGTCTGCCACCTGGTAAACCAATCAGATGATATTGGATCCAGATTGGACATCATAGGACCTTAGACCCTGTACTACGTTGGAGGGGGTGTTCTTTTCTTTAATAAAGATGGATTCACTAATTGTCTTTTGTTTTATTTCTAACAATTTTCTTTTACTGTGTTGTCTTGTTTATTTATCTGATTACTAGAATATCATTGTGGAAATGTCTAATATCGGCGTGACCCCATGAATTTCCGGCTTAGGGCCAGCTGTTAATACACAACTGGCCCTAACCCCATTATTAACCAGCAAGCCACCCGGCACCAGGACCGCTGGAAGAGTTGAATACAGAGCCAGAAGATGGCGCCTCTATGAATGCGCTAGTTTCTGGGGCAGCTGTGGACTGTAGTTTGCAGCAGAGGGCCAGAAAGCTTGGGCCACCCTGCGCTGTGTAATTCATCCCTCAGCTGCCTAGTTGTACCTGGCTGGACACAAAAATATGGCGAGGCCCACATCATTTTTTTTTTCATTATTTCATGAAATTCATGAAATAATTAAAAAAAAAGGGTTTCCCTATTTTTTTGGTTCCCAGCCTGGTACAAATAGGCAGCTGGGGGTTTAAGGCAGCCCGTACCTGCCTGCTGTACCTGGCTGGCATACGAAAATATGTTCAAGCCCATGTACATTTTTTTTCATTTTTAAGCCACTAAAAAAAATATATATATGTATATACATAATGTGTGTGTATATATATATATAATCGCCAATCGCATAACCCTAACTCTAGGGTTAGGGTTTAAAAAAAACAATACGTTGGCTCCCACTGCATTATCTATTGTTAGCTAACAGTAATCCAGGCAGCTACTGCCTGCTAACCTCCGCTGCTTGGTGTTACCTTCACTGGCAATGGAAAATTCAGCGAAGCCCTTTTTGTTTTTGTATGGTAACCAGATACAGCGAGTGCCAGGCGGGAAAAACCCATACCCTAAGGGCATATATATCAATCAGAACTTCTGCATCTCTCCTAAAAGGTGAAAAATGTTTGAACCGTGTTAGCCAATAGACAGAAAAATATTGGAATCTGAGAGTCTTCAGTGAATTATACCTTTTAATGGCCAACTGAAAAGATGGTAAGCATAGCAAGCTTTCGGGACACTATGTGGCCCCTTCGTCGGGCTGATAATGACACAAATTCTGAAGACACACACATATATATATATATATAAGTCAAAAAAACTTTTCAAGCAGCAAACTTGCTTTCAGGGTGCAGAGCAGTTCGGCTTACTTCACAGCCTTTATACATACGATTTGATAAAGTTTCACTGCAGCACTCCTTGGTGTAAAATCAGTAGTCCTTTATTTCTGGCTTCTGGTAAAGCTTTCAGACAGGAGATGGCCACGTATCGGGCACACACGCCTTTTGTCAAGCAATCACATGCTAACTTCCTCAGCCTTTTATACAGTCTACTTAATTGATTATACAGTGATATTGATATTGCCATATCATTAAATTTTAACATAAACACTTGTGTATTACATAATTAGTGATTAATTTGATTTACTTTATACCTATATGTGTTATTACTTTACTATTTACTCTCCTTCTCAGTCTCTCATACATTTGAAACCTTATAGTTGGTGACGCCCCATTGCTTCATTTATAAATAACTAGTAAAAAGGCCCGATGCAATTGCATCTGGAGCACGGTGAAATGAATTGTGTGTATACAGGTGGGTCAGTGGGTATCAGAGTATAGAGGCGGGTCAGTGGGTAGTAGAGCATCGAGGCGGCTCTGTGGGTAGCAGAGTATGGAGGCGGCTCTGTGGTGGAGGGGTAAGGAGAGATGCGGCTGTGTGGTGGAGGGGTGAGGAGAGATGCGGCTCTGTGGTGGAGGGGTGAGGAGAGAAGCGGCTCTGTAGTGGAGGGGTGAGGAGAGATGCGGCAGAGTGGTGGATGGGTGAGGAGAGATGGGTGTCTGTGGTGGAGGGGTGAGGAGAGATGCGGCTGTGTGGTGGAGGGGTGAGGAGAGATGCGGCTCTGTGGTGGAGGGGTGAGGAGAGAAACGGCTCTGTAGTGGAGGGGTGAGGAGAGATGCGGCAGAGTGGTGGAGGGGTGAGGAGAGATGGGTGTCTGTGGTGGAGGGGTGAGGAGAGATGCGGCTCTGTGGTGGAGGGGTGAGGAGAGAAGCGGCTGTGGTGGAGGGCTAAGGAGAGATGCAGCTGTGGTGGAGGGGTGAGGAGAGATGCGGCTCTGTGGTGGAGGGGTGAGGAGAGATGCGGCTCTGTGGTGGAGGGGTGAGGAGAGATGGGTGTCTGTGGTGGATGGGTGAGGAGAGAAGCGGCTGTGTGGTGGAGGGGTGAGGAGAGATGCGGCTGTGTGGTGGAGGGGTGAGGAGTGATTCGGCTGTGTGGTGGAGGGGTGAGGAGAGAAGCGGCTCTGTGGTGGAGGGGTGAGGAGAGATGCGGCTCTAGTGGTGGAGGGGTGAGGAGAGATGCAGCTCTGTGGTGGAGGGGTGAGGAGAGATGCGGCTGTGTGGTGGAGGGGTGAGGAGAGATGCGGCTCTGTGGTGGAGGGGTGAGGAGAGAAGCGGCTCTGTAGTGGAGGGGTGAGGGAGAGATGCGGCAGAGTGGTGGAGGGTGTGAGGAGAGATGGGTGTCTGTGGTGGAGGGGTGAGGAGAGATGTGGCTGTGTGGTGGAGGGGTGAGGAGAATGCGGCTCTGTGGTGGAGGGGTGAGGAGAGAAGCGGCTGTGGTGGAGGGCTGAGGAGAGATGCGGCTGTGGTGGAGGGGTGAGGAGAGATGCGGCTCTGTGGTGGAGGGGTGAGGAGAGATGCGGCCTTGTGGTGGAGGGGTGAGGAGAGATGGGTGTCTGTGGTGGAGGGGTGAGGAGAGAAGCGGCTGTGTGGTGGAGGGGTGAGGAGAGATGCGGCTGTGTGGTGGAGGGGTGAGGAGAGATGCGGCTGTGTGGTGGAGGGGTGAGGAGAGAAGCGGCTCTGTGGTGGAGGGGTGAGGAGAGATGCAGCTCTGTGGTGGAGGGGTGAGGAGAGAAGCGGCTCTGTGGTGGAGGGGTGAGGAGAGATGCAGCTCTGTGGTGGAGGGGTGAGGAGAGATGCGGCTCAGTGGTGGAGGGGTGAGGAGAGATGCGGCTCAGTGGTGGTGGGGTGAGGAGAGATGCGGCTCAATGGTGGAGGGGGGTGAGGAGAGATGCGGCTCAGTGGTGGAGGGGGGTGAGGAGAGATGCGGCTCAGTGGTGGAGGGGTGAGGAGAGATGCGGCTCAGTGGTGGAGGGGTGAGGAGAGATGCGGCTCAGTGGTGGAGGGTGAGGAGAGAAGCAGCTTAGTGGTGGAGGGGTAAGGAGAGAAGCGGCTCAGTGGTGTAGGGTTGAGGAGAGATGCGGCTCAGTGGTGGAGGGGTGAGGAGAGATGCGGCTCAGTGGTGGAGGGGTGAGGAGAAAAGCGGCTTAGTGGTGGAGGGGTAAGGAGAAGAAGCGGCTCAGTGGTGTAGGGGTGAGGAGAGATGCGGCTCAGTGGTGGAGGGGTGAGGAGAGATGCGGCTCAGTGGTGGAGGGGTGAGGAGAGAAGCGGCTTAGTGGTGGAGGGGTAAGGAGAGAAGCGGCTCAGTGGTGTAGGGTTGAGGAGAGATGCGGCTCAGTGGTGGAGGGGTGAGGAGAGAAGCGGGTCAGTGGTGTAGGGTTGAGGAGAGATGCGGATCAGTGGTGGAGGGGTGCGGAGAGAAGCACACAGTATATACATACATGAGACATTGTATAGACAGATAGTATGCAGAGATTACAGAGATTATACACACAGTATACACACATTACAGACAGTATACACACATTACACACAGTATAGACACATTACAGACAGTATACAGAGATTACACACAGTATAGAAACATTAGACAGAGTATAGAGACATTACAGACAGTATACAGAGATGACACACAGTATAGAGACATTACAGAGAGTGTAGAGACATGACACAGAGTGTAGAGACATGACACAGAGTGTAGAGACATGACACAGAGTGTAGTGACATGACACAGAGTGTGCAGAGACATGACACAGAGGGTGCAGAGACATGACACAGACAGAGTGTGCAGAGACATGACACAGACAGAGTGTGCAGAGACATGACACAGACAGAGTGTGCAGAGACATGACACAGACAGAGTGTGCAGAGACATGAGACAGGCAGAGTGTGCAGAGACATGAGACAGGCAGAGTGTGCAGAGACATGACACAGACAGAGTGTGCAGAGACATGACACAGACAGAGTGTGCAGAGACATGACACAGACAGAGTGTGCAGAGACATGAGACAGACAGAGTGTGCAGAGACATGAGACAGACAGAGTGTGCAGAGACATGAGACAGACAGAGCGTGCAGAGACATGAGACAGGCAGAGCGTGCAGAGACATGAGACAGACAGAGCGTGCAGAGACATGAGACAGACAGAGCGTGCAGAGACATGAGACAGACATAGCGTGCAGAGACATGAGACGTGCAGAGACATGAGACAGACAGAGCGTGCAGAGACATGACACAGACAGAGCGTGCAGAGACATGACACAGACAGAGCGTGCAGAGACATGAGACAGACAGAGCGTGCAGAGACATGAGACAGACAGAGCGTGCAGAGACATGAGACAGAAAGAGCGTGCAGAGACATGAGACAGACAGAGCGTGCAGAGACATGAGACAGACAGAGCATGCAGAGACATGAGACAGACAGAGCGTGCAGAGACATGAGACAGACAGAGCGTGCAGAGACATGACACAGACAGAGCGTGCAGAGACATGACAGAGTGTGCAGAGACATGAGACAGACAGAGTGTGCAGAGACATGAGACAGGCAGAGTGTGCAGAGACATGAGACAGGCAGAGTGTGCAGAGACATGAGACAGGCAGAGTGTGCAGAGACATGAGACAGAGTGTGCAGAGACATGAGACAGGCAGAGTGTGCAGAGACATGAGACAGAGTGTGCGGAGACATGATGCAGAGTGTGGAGAGACATGAGACAGGCAGAGTGTGCAGAGACATGAGACAGGCAGAGTGTGCAGAGACATGAGACAGGCAGAGTGTGCAGAGACATGAGACAGGCAGAGTGTGCAGAGACATGAGACAGGCAGAGTGTGCAGAGACATGACACAGAGTGCAGAGACATGAGACAGACAGAGTGTGCAGAGACATGAGACAGACAGAGTGTGCAGAGACATGAGACAGGCAGAGTGTGCAGAGACATGAGACAGAGTGCAGAGACATGAGACAGGCAGAGTGTGCAGAGACATGAGACAGGCAGAGTGTGCAGAGACATGAGACAGACAGAGCGTGCAGAGACATGAGACAGACAGAGCGTGCAGAGACATGACACAGACAGAGCATGCAGAGACATGACAGAGTGTGCAGAGACATGAGACAGACAGAGTGTGCAGAGACATGAGACAGGCAGAGTGTGCAGAGACATGAGACAGGCAGAATGTGCAGAGACATGAGACAGGCAGAGTGTGCAGAGACATGAGACAGGCAGAGTGTGCAGAGACATGAGACAGGCAGAGTGTGCAGAGACATGAGACAGGCAGAGTGTGCAGAGACATGAGACAGAGTGTGCAGAGACATGAGACAGGCAGAGTGTGCAGAGACAAGAGACAGAGTGTGCGGAGACATGATGCAGAGTGTGGAGAGACATGAGACAGGCAGAGTGTGCAGAGACATGAGACAGGCAGAGTGTGCAGAGACATGAGACAGGCAGAGTGTGCAGAGACATGAGACAGGCAGAGTGTGCAGAGACATGAGACAGGCAGAGTGTGCAGAGACATGAGACAGGCAGAGTGTGCAGAGACATGACACAGAGTGCAGAGACATGAGACAGACAGAGTGTGCAGAGACATGAGACAGACAGAGTGTGCAGAGACATGAGACAGACAGAGTGTGCAGAGACATGAGACAGGCAGAGTGTGCAGAGACATGAGACAGGCAGAGTGTGCAGAGACATGAGACAGACAGAGTGTGCAGAGACATGAGACAGGCAGAGTGTGCAGAGACATGAGACAGGCAGAGTGTGCAGAGACATGAGACAGGCAGAGTGTGCAGAGACATGAGACAGGCAGAGTGTGCAGAGACATGAGACAGGCAGAGTGTGCAGAGACATGAGACAGGCAGAGTGTGCAGAGACATGAGACAGAGTGCAGAGACATGAGACAGGCAGAGTGTGCAGAGACATGAGACAGGCAGAGTGTGCAGAGACATGAGACAGGCAGAGTGTGCAGAGACATGAGACAGGCAGAGTGTGCAGAGACATGAGACAGGCAGAGTGTGCAGAGACATGAGACAGGCAGAGTAAGGCAGGGGTTAAAAAAATGTAAATAAAGTTTATGCTCACCTCACCCCGAGCTCCCGGTGGCTCCCGGTGCCTGCAGAGCTCTTCTACTGCAGTTCAGGACCTGCGGTGATGTCAGAGTCACGTGACCCGCGGTTACCATGGAGTAAGCTGGTGTCACGTGACTCTGACATCACCGCAGGTCCTGTACTGGTGTAGAAGAGCTCTGCAGGCACCGGGAGCCACCGGGAGCCTGGCGGAAGACGGCGGGAGACGGCGGGGGCTCGGGGAGAGGTGAGGAAATTTTTTTTTTTTTTACAGTAGTGCGGCTGCGGCTCGCGATGACGCTGCGCGTCATCGCTCGCAGTACCGCAAAGCATCTTGGGATTCGGCTACAACGCCCGAATTCCCAACTGCCAATTATATAAGTAGATAACTGTATTATATATTTAAATCGCTTAACCTGCACTTACTGTGCGGCGCCATTATCCTCTTTCCTCGTGCTGTGCCTTCAGCGTTGAGGAAGTGTGTTATGCGCATGTCTCGCTTTTGTTTTTACCTCACCATAGCTACAAGCTTGTAGCGTCATCCCACGATAACTCGGTGAATCCCGCGCTTGCGCGGTTACTTGTTTTGTTCCTCTACTTACTGCGCATGCGTCCGCCGTGAACTACACCTCTTATCCTAGCTGCGGATCGCTATTAGTAACCCGGTTAACATAGTTATATATTAGCGATCCTAAACATTTATTTCTCTCCTACTGGAGCCTCCAAACTGGGATATAACTATATTTACACCTTTATGGTGTCTGGAATGTCTTACAGTGCAAACCGCACCATACATTCATTATTAACCCCTCACTTAGTGCTTAACCCTTATTTGAAAGGGCCAAAGTACCGTGTGACCTCTCTTGGGGATTCTTGGTATAGGGCCAAGTTTCTCCACTATGGAGGTACTAAGGGGTATAATCATTTCATTCTCACAACGGAGCACAAAGACAAAATTCAGAGTTTCAACTAAATGGTTTATTTTATTCATATACTTTAAACTGACGCCTCTAGTGGCCAGAAAAAATAATCTTTTCCCTTTGTTGATTTTGAGGAAATGGCTTTGCACTTTAAGTGAGGATGGTTTAGCCAAATCAGAAATTTTTTTTAAAAAAAACAAAATTACAAAAAATAATAAGAAAACCAAACAACCAAAGAATTACCTCCGGGGCGACCTATTGTCGCAGGAATAGATTCAGTTTTCAACAATGTAGGGATTTTTTTAGAACATATATTATCCCCATTAGCCATAGAAGCTCAATCATATCCCCAGCAGGGGATGCCCACGCAAGGGGCTCACAGCCGGAGTGGTGTGGCCCGACTGCAGGACAGCGGAGTATCATCAGACCCCACTGTCCCTGGTCCCCCAGAAGCTGCAGAACCTCTCAGGGAACTGCAGCTGCTGAGCATATACCGGTGGAAAGCCAAGATGGCCACCGGAGCCAGCAGAGGGGGAGTGAAAAATGGGCGGACCAGCACAAAGTGCGGGAGTCTTGAGCCCCATAGAAACTGAAAGGAAAGGGTGTCACCTAGGCAGCTGGGGAGAGGGCCTCCATGCATCAGTATGGCCGCAGGGACGGCCCAAAATCCGCCCCTCTGCCTGAATGGCAGCCGGGGGCGGGAATTACGAAACTAGGCCGCAGGCGAAGCCGGGGCCTAAATTTGAGACCGTGCCCAACGTGCAGGCACGGTAAGCGCGGAGGTCAGGCGCGATCACCGGTCGACAGCGCTGACACCCTCAAGAGGGGTGTTGGAGACCAGCCCCAGGGGTCAGGTCCCCCACAGGGACCCGACAGCCCGCGCTGTAGCAGCTGCAGCAGCGCGGAGGTCCGGTGAAAACCGGGTTACCTGCTGCGATCCCGGCAGCCAGCCCCGAAGGAAGATGTGCCGGACAACAACATAATACCCCCAGAGTACCTCACAGATAACTGGGACCTCGATTAGGTGCAGGGCCTGGTCCCTGGGGATAATAGTGCTCTGGCCAGCAGGTCCGCCAGGGGCTGTGGACGGAGCAGGGACTCCAACGAAGCATGGATGCCCGTGAAGACTCCCACTTCCTAGCCCCTAAGGGATGGCGAAGGAGATGGCGCGGGGAGCCGGCGTCAGAACCGGTATGCCCACAGCACGGCAGGGACCGGATTCACTGAGCAGCAGTGTGGCGGTATGCCCCACAATGTAATCACCCCCAGGGTACCTCACCAGCATGTGGATGAATCCGGAGCCCAGGCTGCAGCAGTCGCAGCAATGCACAGATACAGGGTACCTCATTTGGTGCAGGGGCCGATCCCTGGGGGTCCACAACTTCGGCCAGCAGATCCCACAGGGGCTGTGGATGGAGTCTGAGCTCCAGATGACATAGGAGCCTATGACGATCCCACTTCTCCAGAGCCCCTAAGGGATGGAGAAGGAAAGCATCATGAGGGCTCCTGCCCATTGTACCCCATGGGTACCTCAACCGCCTCTGCCCAAGGGTGAGGAAGGATACATGCTGGGGATCCATATGGATCCACTTTTCTTCCATCCGACACTCTCCAGGGAGAGTGAGAAAGACTAAAGTGAGAGTGGATGAGTGCAGAGTGTGCCTCCTTCAACACAAAGCTAAGAACTGATGGTATTTCTCCTAGAGGGGGTGTATAGGCAGTAGGGGAGGGGCTACACTTTTTGCTTTAAGTGTAGTACTTTGTGTGACCTCCGGAGGCGGAAGCTATACACCCAATGTCTGGGTCTCCCAATGGAGCGAAAAAGATATTAAAAACACTGGAAAAGCAACCATCATGTCCTCCATTTTTTTACGTGTTCATGGGTTTAAATATAACTATTATTGATTAATCTGTTACCCTTGAGCACCTAACAGTGGTTGAGCTTGATTCTATCCTGTATAGTTTTTGATAATGCCGGCGGGCTCACTTTGCAGAAGGAGGGAGGTGAGAACAGGACGGGAGCGGAATACTGGGCGGGGGAGCAGAGGACCGGACGGGGGAGTGTAGGACCGGTTGGGGGAGTGGAGGACCGGTCGGGGAACAGGGCGGGGAGCATACATCAGCTAAGTGATTATTTAAAAGCCGGTGTTTTTTTACCGCCGGTTTTTAAAGAATCATGCGCCCATTTCAGCCTTTTCCTGAGGTCCCACACCGCTTTGTAAAAGGTACAAAGAAAATAGACCATAACACTTGTTGGTATAAGTGTGACACTGGTACACAATTACACAGTAGCCATTAACAAAAAAGCCCAAGGATAAAAACAAATAAGCAGACAATTACTCGCATTTCCCATTGAATTGCATTGGACTCGCTACTCATAACGAATACCCAAGTATTAGGACCTACTCGTTACGAGTATAACGAGTCTGAATATGTCACTAATTGCTCATCCCTAATAATGATATTTCATTTTTAAAAATCTTATTTCACAAGTAAAAAAACATGCACTTCTCCCTATAATATTCTGGGCATTGGTAGCAGTACATATTCACTTTGGATTTACACACACTTGACTAGTCAGCATGTGACACTGAATTCTCTAGTGCTTATAAGGGTGCTTATTAGAGTTTTTCACTTCCTCATTGCATATTTCCCAGAGGAGCAATGCAGCTCTAAGGGTACCTTTACACGCGGCTACATTTCTAGGGTGGCTACAGGTAACTTACTGGTTGCAGTGAAATCATGGAGACAAGGTTCTATCTTGTTGCTGTGTACAAATGGAATCATCTCTCCATGATTTCACTGCAACCAGTAAGTTACCTGTAGCCACCCAAGAAATGTAGCCGCGTGTAAAGGGGCCCTAAGGGTCACTTTACACACACCAACTTATCTGTCCAACTTCTGACCAACTTACTGGTTCCAGTGAAATCATGGACACATTGTTCCATTTGTACACAGCCACAAAATGGAGCAATGTGTCCATGATTTCACTGCAACCAGCAAGTTGGTCAGAAGTTGGACAGATAAGTTGGTGTGTGTAAAGTGGCCCTTAGTCTCCTTATCAGCTTATCTGTCTCCTTATGTTAGCAGGCAGATTCCTCTCCATGTGAATAGCTAAATTTAAAAAGTTATTTTAGTTTAAAAGACACATTTGAAAATTAAAACATAATTTAAACATGTTGTACATTTCTAATTATAAATTACCTTTCTGGAAATTTGGCAGCAATGTATTAAGTGAAAAACACTCAAAAATATCTTATTTGAATAAAAAATTCAATCCCTTATTACCTGCTTTACAGAGGTAACTTCCACTCTGATAGACTTGTGAAAGCTTGAGATGATTGGAGGCAGCAGTCATATGACATGGTTTATATCAGAAGGCTAGCAGCGGGCACCGGGATGAGAGCAGAGAAGTGGCACTACCCAGCGTGAAATATTAAACTTTTTTATACACAACTTAGACGCCATTCATATAGATTCATACAGTAGGAACCGTACATGTATGCAAATAAAGGAAAATTGCCCCCAAAGATGTGTATAACTTTTAACTTTATCTAATACCTTGCAAGGGACATCATAGTGCAACCCTATCATTTGATATATTATTTTAGTGCACTTGCATTCCAAACCATTATTACAATGCAACAATAGAAGGACTGGAGACCTTTGTTACTGCCATGGCATGGCAACCCATGGTGATCCCATCGCAGGATGCTAGCAAGATGACAAAGGGAGTCCCATTAGTGTATGGCATCCAATTCAAGAGCATCGGATTTGACATGCTTATGACACTCGGCTCAGGCTCTGCTGCAAGCGTGATTGAGTGTCATCTACTGTAATCCTATCTTGTGATAAGATAGATCACAGGTGAAAAGAAGAGGGAGAGATTAATCTCTCCATCTCCACCATTGTCTGTCTCATCTTATTATTTATTTGTAAAGCGCCATTAGATTCCATGGTGCTTTACATACGAAGAGGGGAGAACGCGGACAAGTACAGTACAAATACAGTAAGTTGGACAATCAATTTTTAAGATACAGGAGGGGGGGGGACCATCGTACTGCACTCGGATGACACCCGAGTGCTTTGCAATCTTTCACTTTTTTTTCACTTGCACCCAGAGAATTGTGTGGGTGCGAGTGATCTGAGACTCGTTGATAATTGTAGCATGCTATCATTTTTTCCTCAGTCCGATTAGGGATGATGAAAAAACTGCAGATCTGAGCTGCATCATTGTTTAACATTGGGCTAAGCACAATGTGAGATTTTCTTGAATTTCACTCACGCGAGTCATACGCCAGTTTGACTCTACCCCAATAGTTCCTTTATTACATTGAACACATAGATTTTTATAAAACATACTTTTAAAGTCTGCATATAATATGCATATGAACGCTTTGACTAGTTAAATGGGTGTGATAACATGATTTACAGGAGCCTGTGTCATCATCAGATTTTGTCCATGCGTGTGAATTTGTTCATTCACATCTTTCAGTCTCTGAAGCTGGGTGTACACGTTCAGGCTACAGAGAGGTGCTCTGCACATGCACAGAAGAGCAGGAGACAGCACACTTAAACAATAGGAGCTGGAGATTAGCCATCTTTTGCACTTATGATCATGCGCAGTGCCCTCCTCTGAAACCAGAATGCATACATCAAGCGTCAGAGGCTCAATGATGTGATCGAACAAAGCGGCGGGTGTGCACAAGATGTGTGTACTGGTAAAGATTATGCCAACTCTTGTAAATCATGTTATCACACCCACAGGAGTGAAATAATATTCTAAGTGGGTAACCTTGGGAAACTAATGCTCCATCAATTAGTCATAGGGTTCATTTACATATCATAACCAGACTTTAGAAATACTTTTTCTAATGATTGGTTTATGGGTGTAATGTAATAAATGGACAATTAGGCAGGGGATTTGGATAGATGGATATAACTGCTAGTGGTTCTAGGGGCACAGGTGACCTATCAGGATCCTGTTAAAAAAATCAATTAATGTATAGGATTAGGACACCTTAACACATAGTATTTTTTTTTATGTAAAACTATAAGTAGAAATGGGAAAATGTATTCTGCATTACGATCCCTGAGCTCACTGTGATTTCCTCCTAAGTGCAGATTAGAGCTAACCTTTGCTTCTTATCACCTGTTTGTTGCTTTCATGAAATCAGCTACGAATATGGAAAAGACATGTCTAATGCTGTAGGGATAAATAAAACATTAGGAGAGATAATCATAGAGCAGAGGAAATGTTGAGATGAAATATCGGCAGGATCAGAAATGTTAAGACCAACATTTCCACTTTAGATGTTCAAAAAAAATCATCAGAGCAAGTCATGGTTCTTAATATTGTGAAGTGTCAGGAAGTGGATGAAACAAGTGACCGCCATATGTCTTTATGGTCTGATGATTTGATCACTAGCCAAGGTGCCATAGTAAGATTGAAATAATAAAATTGTAATATATTACAAATTCATGTTAAAAAGTCTATGAATAATCTGTTGTTAAGTGTATTTAAAGCGAACCTGTCACAGTCTGACATGAACGCGTGCCTCCGTTCTCCTCTATGGCGCCGCGCATGCGCTGTGCGCGCAGCCCGACAACTTCCTGGACACCCGGCGCACAGAACATGCGCGGCACCATAGAGGAGAACGGAGGCGCGCTTTCATTTTAGACTGTGAGGGGAGGAAGCAGCAGGCGACGAGGATGAGTGACAAGAGGGGGCGGGTCGGAGGAGCAAGAAACCCCGCCTCCGGGTCTTAGGTCTTCTTATGTGTAAGCAGTTATATAAGTGCATATTTCACAGGATATAGGGCATCAAAAGCCTATAGCCACCTTCTCTGAATGCAGCCTCAGTGCTGCAGAAGGTGGCTATTTTAGCTTTTGATGTCCAGGGGGGTGACAGGTTCGCTTTAAATAGAGGCAGCAATTTTCCAGGCTTTGTAGAGTTAAAAGAAGAAAAAAAACAGTTCTTTAGTTAAATATCAATATAATAAAAAGGTACCAAGGGAGCAAGAACTTTCTGTAAATCATATTTCAGAGGCTCATTAACCTACATAGTTACATAGGTTGAATAAAGACAAAGATCCATCAAGTTCAACCTTTCTTCACCAATTATACATTTTTCTCACTTAAATATTTATAACCCACAATGTTATGTGCGCTGAGGAAATCATCTAGCCCTTTTCAAAAAGCTATTCTAGTGTCTGCCATTAATACATCTTGTGGTGGGACATTCCAATACTGCTTTAACTGTAAGGAAACCTTTCCTATTTAGCTGCTGGAATTGTCTTTCCTCAAATCACCATGAGTTCCTTATGGTGCTTGGTATTGACTTTGGAAGGAATATGTCTTGTTCCAATCCTTTGTATTGACTACACATGTATTTATACATATAAATCAGATCTCTTCTGAGACGTCTTTTTTCTAAGTTAAACAAGCCCAACCTTTCCATCCTCTCATCATATGGGAGGCCTTGCAATAATCTAGCTGCCCACCTTTCACCTTATCCTAACTTCCGAATATCCTTTCTAAAATGTCGAGCCTAAAATTGGATCCCATATGCTAGATGTGGACTTATGACATATATGAATAACAATAATTTGGGATCATGAGATATTATCTGTTTCATACATCCTAAAATCTTGTTTGCTTTTGTAGCTGCATCTTGATACTGAGTACTACTGCTCAGCTTACTTGTAGCCAGAATACCTAAATCCTTCTCCGGGTCTGTAGTCCCGAGTATCCTTCCATTTAATGCATATGCAGGAATAGAATTTTCCATCCTAGGTGCATTACTCTACATTTATCAACATTAAATCTCATTTGACAAGTGTTTGCCCACCTAGACATCCTATCCAGATTGTTTTGTAATATTGTAAAGTCAAGGTCAGTCTTTAATATCCTACATAGTTTGTTGTCATTAGCAAAGGCTGACATTTTACTCTCAATTCTATCCACAAGGTCATTTAGAAAGGGATTAAAAAGAACTGGTCCAAGCACAGACCTCTATGGTACTCCACTGCTGACTATAACCCATTTGGAGAATGTACCATTTACGAAGATTCTTTGTTTCCTCTCTTTTAGACAATTACTTACCCATATGAATATAGTTTCTAGTCCCTGCTTCTGAAGCTTTAGGCTTTGGTTTAGTATCAAATGCCTTTGCAAAATCCAGATAAATCACATCAGCTGCATTATCAACATCCAGATTCGCCCTTACCCCCTCATAGAAACACAACATGTTGGTTAGACATGGTTTACCTTTCATGCCACAATGCTTCAAACAATGCAGAACATGTTCATCATAAGTTGTAGTGCGGTGCTCTGATGACAGTGTATTTTCTGCATTGCCTTCATTCATTTCATTCTTAAAAAGTAATAGCATTTCCTACTATATGGATCTGGCTAAATTCACACATTTGCTTTTGTCATCAGTGTACTGGCTACAGAACTTAAGCCCTTAAAGGGGTTTTTTCCACAAACTTAGTACATTTTGGTCAATAAATCTCATAATAATAGGTTCCACAATTGATTATGCTTTAAAAAATGGTCCTGTGCTGAGATAATCTTATATATGTCCATGCTATAAACCGTGTAATGGCCGTTCTAACCGTACACAGATATAATATGATCATACTAAATCTCTTGTAAGAAAAAAAGGGAGAGAAGGGGCGCATGTGTAGGATCCCTATAGCTGAGTTAATATGGTGTTATTACAGGTGGCCACTCACCTGTTTGAGTTGTGCACGACCTGCACAACCCGGTGTAATAGCCTCTGATATACGGGGGACCCCCGGCAATGTACACGCTCCGCTCCTTCGTCCTCGCTGGTCCTCAGCTGTCCGTATAGTACCTTTCCGGTAACGTGGTGCCGGTCCTGGATGTGCATCACTGCTGGTTATCTAGGGAACGCCGGGTACTTTACCGCTGTGCCCTCGCTGTGCCGCTCCAGCCGTTGATTCCTCAGGGGGAATAGATGCTTGTAAGAAAATGAATTAGCGGTCTTGTAGAAGCGCTACTAAGGCTCAGGTACCAGGATGAAGATGTTTATAAATCGCAACCTTTAGTTTCCCCTCACAGCTCCACAACATGTTTCAACTGCTCAAGGCAGTCTTCCTCAGATAGTGTCAATCACTGCCTGAGTTTAGTAGCGCTTCTACAAGACTGCTAATTCATTTTCTTGCAAATACTAAATCTCCTGGGCAGAGGAGGAAGTAAGAGTATACAGTTATTACAGCACGGGATTACAAATTATTCCTTCTTTAACCCCTTCACGACATATAAAGTATAGGAATGTCATAGGCTGCCTCCCTTCTTTTGATGTGCGCTAACACGCTGAACCCCCATACATTTCAGCTGATCTGTTCAGACAAGTAACAGCCCCGATCTGTTCAGCAATCTGATTGGCACTGTTAACCCTTTAGATCAAGGCGGGGATTTCAACATTCCTCGCCAGCATTGGCGGTCCCATGATGCAATCATGGCAAGAAAAATAATATTGTTGCGCCACTCTGTAACTAATTTTGGAAGCAGGTTATATGAATGAGGATCTCACCTGTGCTCGTTGTGCTGTCTGCACAACAAGATACTTTGTTCAATAATGTTTATCTCCCTGTTCCTTCGGCTGTCAAACTGCTGTGGATAATGGAGATTTTTCGGCGTCCTCGATCCTAACTCCTCACACGTGAGCCGTCACGTAGCGGGTCTGTGGGCATGTCTAAGACGTCATCCAAGGTCCTATTGCCCGGAGCTGCTCCATACCTCTCTCCAGGAAGCGGAGGATAGAATGTATTTCAAGAAAGTAATAGGTATTTTTGTGAGCGCTGGGGAATCAACCGGCACCAAGGCTATCTAATATATAATTGCCTTAGCGCACTTCCGTAAGTTTCGGCGCTACTTCCGTCGTCGTGGACGTGGCTGCCAAACTTGCGGAACTGCGTTAGGGTCATATTACATTACATTACATATATACTCAACCTCCTCCTGCCCACGCTCCCTGCCCGCTCACCCGCCTGCCTGTCACCATAGCCATCCTCCACTGCCCGCTCACCCCCCGCCTGTCACCACTGTTCCCCCCGCTGCCCCATCACCCCCCTGCCTGTCACCATAGCCATCCTCCACTGCCCGCTCACCCCCCGCCTGTCACAAACACCTCCCCCCACTGCCCCATCAGCCCCCTGCCTGTCACCATAGCCGCCCTCCACTGCCCGGTCACCCCCAGCTTATCACCACTGCACCTCCGCTCGCCGATCGCCCCCCTCCACTGTCCGGTCACCCCCCCCTCTTACCACAGCTCCCTCCAGCCAGCCGCGATCTCTTTTCATCCTGCTTGAGGACCTCTGATGACGTCACGATGATGGGTGGAGTCACAGATCACATGACCGTGACGAAATCAAAGGTCCTGTCCCGATCTAACCTACTCTGCCTACTCATCCCCCTGCGCTGCACACTGACCCACGATCTGCTCCCTCACCCCCCACTCTGCCCACTGACCCCCACTCTAACCACTGACCCCCACTCTGCCCCTGACCCTGCTCTGCCCACTCACCCCCACTCTGACCACTGACCCCCACTCTGACCCTGACCCTGCTCTGCCCACTCACCCCCACTCTGACCACTGACCCCCACCCTGACCCTGCTCTGCCCACTCACCCCCCAACTCTGCCCACTCACCCCCAACTCTTCCCCCTCACCCCCTCTCTGCCCCCCTCACCCCCACTCTGCACACTGACCCCCACTCTGCCCCTGACCCTGCTCTGCCCACTGACCCCCACTCTGACCACTGACCCCCACTCTGCCCACTCACCCCCCAACTCTGCCCACTCACCGCCCAACTCTTCCCCCTCACCCCCTCTCTGCCCTGCTCACCCCCATTCTGACCACTGACCCCCACTCTGACCCTGACCCTGCTCTGCCCACTAACCCCCACTCTGACCACTGACCCCCACTCTGCCCCTGACCCTGCTCTGCCCACTCACCCCCACTCTGACCACTGACCCCCACTCTGCCCCTGCTCTGCCCACTCACCCCCCAACTCTGCCCACTCACCCCCAACTCTTCCCCCTCACCCCCTCTCTGCCCCCCTCACCCCCACTCTGCACACTGACCCCCACTCTGCCCCTGACCCTGCTCTGCCCACTCACCCCCACTCTGACCACTGACCCCCACTCTGCCCACTCACCCCCACTCTGACCACTGACCCCCACTCTGCCCACTCACCCCCCAACTCTGCCCACTCACCGCCCAACTCTTCCCCCTCACCCCCTCTCTGCCACCCTCACCCCTATTCTGACCACTGACCCCCACTCTGACCTGACCCTGCTCTGCCCACTCACCCCCACTCTGACCACTGACCCCCACTCTGACCCTGACCCTGCTCTGCCCACTCACCCCCCAACTCTTCCCCCTCACCCCCTCTCTGCCCCCCTCACCCCCACTCTGACCCTGACCCTGCTGTGCCCACTGACCCCCACTCTGACCACTGACCCCCACTCTGCCCACTCACCCCCACTTTGACCACTCACCCCCACTCTGACCACTCACCCCCAAACTCTGCCCACTCACCGCCCAACTCTTCACCCTCACCCCTCTCTGCCCCCTCACCCCCACTCTGCCCCTGACCCTGCTCTGCCCACTGACCCCCACTCTGACCACTGACCCCCACTCTGCCCACTCACCCCCCAACTCTGCCCACTCACCGCCCAACTCTTCCCCCTCACCCCCTCTCTGCCCCCCTCACCCCCACTCTGCACACTGACCCCCACTCTGCCCCTGACCCTGCTCTGCCCACTGACCCCCACTCTGACCACTGACCCCCACTCTGCCCACTCACCCCTGCTGTGCCCACTGACTGTGCCCAATAATCCTTGCTATGCCCACTAAACCCTGCTCTGCCCACTCACCCCTGCTCTGCCCACTGATTTTTCCCACTAACCCTTGCTGTGCCTACTGACTGTGCCCACTGACCCCTGCTCTGCCCAATCACTCTGCCCACTAACCCCTGCTCTGACCACTGACCCCCGCTATGACCCTGCTCTGACCACTGACCCCCCAATCCTGCTCACTGACCCTGCTCTGCCCGTTCACCCCCCACTCTGCCCACTCACCCCCGCTCTGCCCACTGACCCTGCTCTGCCCACTTATCCCCCCCCCTCTGGCTACTGACCATGCCCACTGACCCCAGCTCTGCCCACAGACCCCAGCTCTGCCTACTGACCCTGCTCTGACTACTGATTATGCCCACTGACCCCTGCTCTGCCCAATGACTCTGCCCACTAACCCCTGCTCTTCCCACTCATCCCCCACTCTGCCCACTGACCCCCGCTTTGCCCACTGACCCCCAGCAGATCGGTTCCCCAGCCAACGACAGGTCCTGTCCTGCCACCTACAAGACGGGTGGAGCGAGCCACCGCAGGGTAAGTATCCTAACTGAGGCTTTTTTATTTTTATTATCACCATGAAGGAGCGGGGGAGGGGGGTGTGCAGACCCAGTGGGAGGGGGGCCGCAGAGACTGGAGGCCCAGAGGGACGGGTGCCGCAGGGAGTGGAGGGGGTCAGGAGGAGCGCCTCCATCCTGCCCCCCTATCCATCCTGCCCCCTCCAACACCATCCTGCCCCCCCGACTCCATCCCGCACCCCCACCACCATCCTCACCCCCCACCAACATCCTGCCCCGCCGCCTCCATCCTCCCCCCCCGCCACCATCCTGCCCTGCCGTCTCCATCCTGCCCTGCCGTCTCCATCCTGCCCCGCCTTCTCCATCCTGCCTCGCTCCGTCCATCCTGCGCCACTCACCTCCATCCTGCCCCTCCGGCTCCATCCTGCCCCTCCGGCTCCATCCTGCTCCGCCACCCCATCCTGCTCCGCCACCCACCATCCTGCCCCCCTTGCTCCTTCCTGCCCCGCTCACTCCATCTTGCCCTGCTCGCTCCATCCTGCCCTGCTCGCTCCATCCTCACCCCCGCTGTTCTTGCTCCCCCGCCTCCATCCTGCCCTCACGCTTACTCATCCTGCCCCGCTTGCTCCATTCTGCTCATCTGTATCCATCCTGCTCCTCTGGCTCCATCCTGCTCAATCCTGCCCCTTCGCTTCATCCTGCTCCTCCGCCTCCATCCTGCCCCGCTCAATCCATCCTGCCCCACTCAATCCATCCTGCCCCCCGCTCTTCTTGCTCCCCCGCCTCCATCCTGCCCCGCTCGCTCCATCCTGCCCCCCCTCCCCCGCCTCCATCCTGTTGCCCCGCCTCCATCCTGTTGCCCCGCCTCCATCCTGTTCCCCCAGCTCCATCCTGTTCCCCCCACCTCCATCCTGCCCCCTCCCGCTCCATCCTGCCCCGCTTGCTCCATCCTGCCCCACTCGCTCCATTCTGCCCCCCCAACACAATCCTGCCCCCCCTCCCCTCCTCAGCTGATCGCTTGCCCAGGCAACTACAGGTCCTAAAGGCCTGTAGGACCTAAAAGTCGGAGGTGGAGGTCTGAGGATTTTTTTAATTTTACTGTGGACGACCGGGGGCCAGGAGGAGTGGGGGACCGCGGTGACCGCAGTATTGCCATATACCATAATGCTGCTATACATGTGCTATAATGTACTGCCATATACCATAGTGCTGCTATACATGTACTGTAATGTACCGCCATATACTATAGTGCTGCTATACATTTACTATAATCTACCGCCATATACTATAGTGCTGCTATACATGTGCTCTAATTACCACCATATACCATCGTACTGCTATATATATATATATATATATATATATATATATATGTACTTCGCTCATGTTGACTTAACAAGTTCTGTCAATCACAGTATGTAAACTACATACATATTCTACACTACCCCATTCTTTACAATCGGCCCGCCATATATAAAAGCCAAAGCCACTTCCGTCTTCAAGTGACAACAATTACGTCACCCGACGCAAGTGCCTTGGGCACTACACCCGCTCAGGGTGGACCAAGATGCCGCCCGTAAGCAGAGCAGGACTCACCCAGCCCCGCCACGCTTACGGCCGCCCCAACACTGCCCAAAACACCCACACATCACGGCCGAGAGACGACCGGCATTAGCCGGTTGTCTCCTGTCCGCCACACACCACTTCGGGAGACGACCGCCATTACCTCCGGCTCCTTTCACAAGTCCTGGCTCCTCCCCCTCACTTCCGGCGCCCGGGGCTGCGCAATGGCGGCCGCACAGATCACCCTCCGCTCCTGCACTGCCACCACCCTCCGGGGCTCAGTCCTCTGCCGTACGGCAGGAGGCCAAGTGGCCCCAGGGATACGGACACCGCTGCTGTGCAGCCTACACTGAGGGAGAGAGGTATGCAGCCTGTAGGAGGAGGATAGGTGGCGTGATGTCGCCCCTCCAGCCTCCCCTGTCCTCTGCCCTCCAGCTTCCCCTGTCCTCTGCCCTCCAGCCTCCCCTGTCCTCTGCCCTCCAGCCTCCCCTGTCCTCTGCCCTCCAGCCTCCCCTGTCCTCTGCCCTCCAGCCTCCCCTGTCCTCTGCCCTCCAGCCTCCCATGTCCTCTGCCCTCCAGCCTCCCCTGTCCTCTGCCCTCCAGCCTCCGCTCTCCTCACCCCTCCAGCCTCTGCTCTCCTCACCCCTGCATATGCAATGTACAGTATGTGTATATATGTGTGTGTATGTATCCACTTCCCTCACTTTGTCCGCACTTCCGTCACTTTGTCCGCACTTCCGTCACTTTGTACACACACATACACATACACACACACACAAACACACACACACTCCGCTATACTTACCACTGGCCCTGCGTCCGCCGCCTGCATCCTCAGTCGACATCTCGCCGCCCCCGAACTACTGGATCCAATATAGCGTCCAAGAAGTCTCGCCAAACTTCCTGGACATATTGGATCCAGTCGTCCGGGCCCGCCAACATACTTTGTCCAAGACGGCGTCCGGGAAGTCTCGCCAGACTTCCCAGAACCAATATTGGATCCAGTCGTCCGGGGGCGGCGACATGTCGACTCAGGATCCACGTGGCGGGGAAGACGCAGGGCCGCTGCTAAGTATACCAAAGTGTCTGTATGTGTGTGTGTATGTGTGTGCTGACCACTCTGCCCACGGCGGTGCGCTGACCACTCTGCCCACGGCGCTGCGCTGACCACTCTGTCCACGGCGCTGCACTGACCACTCTGCCCACGGCGCTGCGCTGACCACTCTGCCCACGGCGCTGCACTCACCACTCTGCCCATGGCGCTGCACTCACCACTCTGCCCATGGCGCTGCACTGACCACTCTGCCCACGGCGCTGCGCTGACCACTCTGCCCACGACGCTGCGCTGACCAATCTCACCGCACTCACTGCTAACCACTGAGCCACCGCACTCACTGCTAACCACTGAGCCACCGCACTCACTGCTAACCACTGAGCCACCGCACTCACTGCTAACCACTGAGCCACCGCACTCACTGCTAACCACTGAGCCACCGCACTCACTGCTAACCACTGAGCCACCGCACTCACTGCTAACCACTGAGCCACCGCACTCACTGCTAACCACTGAGCCACCGCGCAGTGCTAAGCACTCAGCCACCGCGCTGTGCTAACCAACTGAGCCACTGCGCTGTGCTAACCACTGAGCCACCGCGCAGTGCTAACCACTGAGCCACCTCTATACACACAATTCATTGCACCCCACTCCCCTATTACTAAATCTCTCTCTCTCCTGTAAGTGAGGCGCCAAGCTCATTGGTCGGCGACAGCACACACCGACCAATGAGCTTCGCGTCTCCCTTCCTATTCAGATACATAGAGGACTTTGAGTTTCACATTTACCGCTGTAAGTTATGCGCGAAGCTCATTGGTCGGCGCCAGCACACACCGACCAATGACCTTCACGCCTCACTTACACCACTAAATTTCAAACTCAAAGTCCTCTATGTATCTCAATGGGAAGTGAGGCGCTTCTCTCATTGTACTCATGACAGTAGCAACATTAACCCCTTACATTCCGTTTTATCTGTAATTTCTATAACACTGTGTAGTTGTACTGTCACTACAAAGTTAACCCCTTATATACCATTTCTCCCTTAACTCCATACGTTGTAGTCTCTATTACTACTCCCAGTAGGAACATTAACCCCTTATATTCCATTATTGTTGTTATTTCTATTACACACTGTATAGTTGTAATCACACTGCGAAATTAACCCATTATATACCAGTTCAGCATTAACTGCATATTTAGTAGTGTTTATAACTACTGCCACTGAAACATTAACCCCTTGAACACCATTTTGGATATAATTTACAGCGCTGAGTCTGTTGTGGGAGTGCCTGTGGGACATTAACTCCTTCAGTAACATTTTTGATATGATTATAAGTTCCTACTCTGTTATACTCCTGTTAGTCGCACATTAACTCTTTCTACACCTCCACTATATTGCTATTCTCACAGTTTTGCCTACATCGCCTACTTAGTCATACAGTTAGGGCCAGAAATATTTGGACAGTGACACAATTTTCGCGAGTTGGGCTCTGCCACCACATTGGATTTGAAATGAAACCTCTACAACAGAATTCAAGTGCAGATTGCAACGTTTAATTTGAAGGGTTGAACAAAAATATCTGATAGAAAATGTAGGAATTGTACACATTTCTTTACAAGCACTCCACATTTTAGGAGGTCAAAAGTAATTGGACAAATAAACATAACCCAAACAAAATATTTTTACTTTCAATATTTTGTTGCAAATCCTTTGGCGGCAATCACTGCCTTAAGTCTGGAACCCATGGACATCACCAAACGCTGGGTTTCCTCCTTCTTAATGCTTTGCCAGGCCTTTACAGCCGCAGCCTTCATGTCTTGCTTGTTTGTGGGTCTTTCCGTCTTAAGTCTGGATTTGAGCAAGTGAAATGCATGCTCAATTGGGTTAAGATCTGGTGATTGACTTGGCCATTGCAGAATGTTCCACTTTTTTGCACTCATGACCTCCTGGGTAGCTTTGGCTGTATGCTTGGGGTCATTGTCCATCTGTACTATGAAGCGCCGTCCAATCAACTTTGCAGCATTTGGCTGAATCTGGGCTGAAAGTATATCCCGGTACACTTCAGAATTCATCCGGCTACTCTTGTCTGCTGTTATGTCATCAATAAACACAAGTGACCCAGTGCCATTGAAAGCCATGCATGCCCATGCCATCACGTTGCCTCCACCATGTTTTACAGAGGATGTGGTGTGCCTTGGATCATGTGCCGTTCCCTTTCTTCTCCAAACTTTTTTCTTCCCATCATTCTGGTACAGGTTGATCTTTGTCTCATCTGTCCATAGAGTACTTTTCCAGAACTGAGCTGGCTTCTTGAGGTGTTTTTCAGCAAAATTAACTCTGGCCTGTCTATTTTTGGAATTGATGAATGGTTTGCATCTAGATGTGAACCCTTTGTATTTACTGTCATGGAGTCTTCTCTTTACTGTTGACTTAGAGACAGATACACCTACTTCACTGAGAGTGTTCTGGACTTCAGTTGATGTTGTGAACGGGTTCTTCTTCACCAAATAAAGTATGCGGCGATCATCCACCACTGTTGTCATCCGTGGACGCCCAGGCCTTTTACAGTTCCCAAGCTCACCAGTCAATTCCTTTTTTCTCAGAATGTACCCAACTGTTGATTTTGCTACTCCAAGCATGTCTGCTATCTCTCTGATGGATTTTTTTCTTTTTTTTCAGCCTCAGGATGTTCTGCTTCACCTCAATTGAGAGTTCCTTTGACCGCATGTTGTCTGGTCACAGCAACAGCTTCCAAATGCAAAACCACACACCTGGAATCCACCCCTGACCTTTTAACTACTTCATTGATTACAGGTTAACGAGGGAGACGCCTTCAGAGTTAATTGCAGCCCTTAGAGTCCATTGTCCAATTACTTTTGGTCCCTTGAAAAAGAGGAGGCTATGCATTACAGAGCTATGATTCCTAAACCCTTTCTCCGATTTGGATGTGGAAACTCTCATATTGCAGCTGGGAGTGTGCACTTTCAGCCCATATTATATATATAATTGTATTTCTGAACATGTTTTTGTAAACAGCTAAAATAACAAAACTTGTGTCACTGTCCAAATATTTCTGGCCCTAACTGTATATCTGGTGTTTAAGTCTATTATTTAAAACTCTTAAAAATATTATATACAGATTCTAGACTCCCGATTCTTTAGAATCGGGCTCACAGCTAGTTATGAATAATTACCTCTCAGCTTTATTTGTGCAATAAAAAGGCAGGGTCCTTTAGGCCACAACACGTTTCTACGCTTTCCAAGCGTCTTCCTCAAATGGAATGTCTACTTGAGGAAGATGCTTGGAGAGCGTAGAAACGCGTTGTGGCCTAAAGGACCCTGCCTTTTTATTGCACAAATAAAGCTGAGAGGTAATTATTCATAACAGCCTTGGTGTCGGTTGATTCCCCAGCGCTCACACAAATACCTATTACTTTCTTGAAATGATGCAATCATGGGACCTCAGTGCATTGCCATTACAACCTGGCGTCCTGTGAGGACCCCAGACGCTGTCATGACTCACCTTCTGTTGATTACGGCATCCACAGAATGTGACCATAAATGCTGGTCATTTCTCCTGGCATGGCTGTGAACAGGAGAAGCAATCGAACACTGCAGTGCTGAGGCACCATAAGGGGCAGTGTATAATAAGGTATAATAAAGTAAAAAATAAAGTTTTTAAAAATTTGAAAAAAACATAAAAGTTCAAATCACCTCCTTTTGCCCAATTGGAAATAAAACTATAAAAAAGTACATATTTGACACCTCCGTGTTCAGAAATGCCTGACATATCACAACATAAAATCAATTAGATCTGTAAACTGTATAACAGAAAAATTGTCACAATGCCAAATTACATTTGTTTGGTCGCTACAGCATTGCAATAAAATTCAACAATATGCGATCAAAACAACGTGTTTAAGTAAAAATGATATAATTAGAAACATTAGCTCAAGTCGTAAAAAAATAAGCCATCACAATTCCCTAGACACTGAAAAATAAGAATATTACTGAAAATGGCAACAAAAGTGCAATTCTTTTTTTTAACCCCTTCATGACCTCGGAATTTTTCATTTTTCATTTTTGTTTTTTGCTCTTCTGCTTCCAAGAGCCATAACTTTTTTATTTTTCTGTCAATATAGACATATGATGGCTTGTTTTTTATGGCACGAGTTGTACTTTCATATGCAATAATTTATTGTACCATATAGTGTACAGGGAAATTGCAAAAAAAATTCTAAATGCTGTGAATTTCCAAAAAAAGTGGGTATATATAATATTTTGGGTATTTTATTCGCCATGTTCATTATATGGTAAAACCGACATGACGGGGTGATGCCTCGGGTCAGTACGAGTTCGTAGACACCCAACATGTATACCTTTACTGGTGTCTAGGTGGTGAAAAAAACTCAGACGTTTGAAAAAAAAAAAAAAAAAAACTGACTTTTTGTGCCATGCTCTGCGACCCGTAGAGACCTAATTTTTTGGCATCTGGGACTGTTTGATGGCTACTTTTTTGCAACTTGAGCTATTGTTTTTTAATACTTTTAGTGTGATTGGGGGAAAAGGGGGGTGATTTGAACCGCCTTGGATCCAAGGGGTTAACAGCGCTGATCGGATCCTGGATCCGATCGGTGCTTTTACCCTGACATCTCAGCTGATGAGATCAGCTGAGATGTCAGGGCTTTGATGTGAGCGCCACGCCGGAGCTCACATCAAACCCCCCTTACCGGCCCATGACGTTGTACAATGTCATAGGTCGGGAAGGGGTTAAAATCTTCCAAATTTTTTTTCACCACTTAAATAAAACTAAAATTATACATGTTTGATATCTACGAACTCATACTGACCTGAGGCTTCGCACCGACATGTCAGTTTTACTATATAGGGAACATGATAAACAACCCCCCCCAAAAAAAACTTTCATATAATTGTACTTTTTTTTCTCGACATTTGGATGATTAGAAACTGTATGATAAAATAAATGATGTAATTGAAAATTACAACTTGTCCCACAGAAAACAAGTCATCATATCTCTATACTGGCGGAAAAATAAAAAAGTTATGGCTCTTGGAAGAAGAGGAGGAAAAATGAAAATCGAAAAATGGAAATTCATGGGGAGGTGAAGGGATTAAAGTAAAAAAAATCTAAAAGCAAATAGGGAAATGTTATATTTAACAAAATGAATCAGCTGGGAGCCCATGCCATGTTGTCTATAGTCTCTTTTGTTTCCTTCCCGATCCAGGATATGTGGTATGATCAGACCATGTCCCTGTATGATCAGAAACATCCATTACACAGTACATAGCAGGGACACATATATAAGATTATCTCAGCACAGGAGATGTGGTATGATCAGACCCTGTCCCTGTACGGTCAGAAACATCCATTACACAGTACATAGCAGGGACACATATATAAGACTATCTCAGCACAGGAGATGTGGTATGATCAGATCATGTCCCTGTACGGTCAGAAACATCCATTACACAGTACATAGCAGGGACACATCACATATATAAGATTATCTCAGCACAGGAGCTGTGGTATGATCAGACCATGTCCCTGTACGGTCAGACACATCCATTACACAGTACATAGCAGAGACACATATATAAGATTATCTCAGCACAGAAGCTGTGGTATGATCAGACCATGTCTTTGTACAGTCATACATCCATTACACAGTACATAGCAGGGGCACATATATAAGATTATCTCAGCACAGGAGAAGTGGTATGATCAGACCATGTCCCTGTATGATCAGAAACAGTACATAGCAGGGACACATCACATATATAAGATAATCTCAGCACAGGAGATGTGGTATGATCAGACCATGTCCCTGTACGGTCAGACACGGCCATTACACAGTACATAGCAGGGGCACATATATAAGATTATCTCAGCACAGGAGAAGTGGTATGATCAGACCAAGTCCCTGTACGGTCAGACACATCCATTACACAGTACATAGCAAGGACACATATATAAGATTATCTCAGCACAGGAGATGTGGTATGATCAGACCATGTCCCTGTATGGTCAGACACATCCATTACACAGTACATAGCAGGGACACATTTATAAGATTATCTCAGCCCAGGAGATGTGTTATGATCAGACCAAGTCCCTGTACGGTCAGAGACATCCATTACACAGTAGATAGCAGGTACCCATACAGTATATAAGATTATCTCAGTACAGGAACATTAATTTTGAATACATCCAATTGTGGGAGTTACTATTATTCCAAGATCTATTGATTAAAATGAACTATAAAATCAACTTTGTGCATGGGAAAACTGCTTTTAGGACTGGGCGATTTTTCTTGTTTGTGCTTTCATTTCTCCCCACCCTTATTTCAAAACATCATCCATTTTATCCTATGATGTAATAGAAAGTAGAAAAAAATATCAAGTGTGGCAAAGTAGCAACATAAGTGTAATTTTTTTTAAATTTTGTTTACAGTGTTCATCTGGTCATAAAAATGACCTGGCAGAATGATTTTCCATGTCAGTATGATTATGCAGATACCAATTATGTATAACTTTAGTTTCATTTGAGTGATGAAAAAAATTCAGAAATCTGTAAAAAATGTTTTGCTTGAGTCATGACTTTCCAAGAGCCCTAACCTTTTAAGTATTCAGGATATGGAGCTTTGTTGTACCCTGAGACAATGTTCTTATTGATTTCATATTGGGATATATACGATGCTTTGACAATCTGCTATTACTTTTTATTCTGTTGTTTCAGCAGCAAAAAATGCTGTTCTGGTATTTTAACTTTTTCTTTCTCAATTTGGTCAGATTCAATTATTTTTTGGTCTTAATAGATTGGATGTTCTTGAATGAAGCAATACTAAATATGTCTTTTTTTTTTTACTTACCGTAATTATTAATTTAGGAAAATGGTGCAATTTTCACTTTTATATTATTTTCCTTTTTTTAATAAACAATTCTACTTCTCTCTACCTTTATTCAAGGGTGACTTTTACAAATTATTGCCTGATCACTTGAGTTATGTACAGAAATACCATAGCATTGCTGTATAGTACAAATGACAGTCTCTTATGATTGCCAGCACAGGGCAGGTTTTTGCAGTAATACTATGATGACAAACACAGGAGTTGTCTTCAGAACCCTGGCTGTCATGAGTACCTATCAAAGTCCAAGGATCATGTCGCAGACACGCCAATGAGGGTTAGAGCAGCATGCCCTGTGTTCCCCTGCATCTCTGTGCCTCTCTACCTATGTGCCCTTGCAACTCTGTGCCTCTCCCCCTGTGTCCCCCTGTGTCTCTGTGTCTCTCCCCCTGTGTCCCCCTGTGACTCTGTTCCTCTCCCTTTCTGTCCGCCTGTGTCTCGGTGCCTCATCCCCTGTGCCCCCCTACATCTTTGTGCCTCTCCCCCTGTGTTACCCTGCATCTCTGTGCCTCTTCCCCCGTGTCCCCCTACATCTCTCTGCCTCTCCCCCTGGGCCCCCCTGTGTCTCTGTGTCTCTCCCCCTGTGTCCCCCTGTGACTCTGTTCCTCTCCCTTTCTGTCTGCCTGTGTCTCGGTGCCTCATCCCCTGTGCCCCCCTACATCTTTGTGCCTCTCCCCCTGTGTTACCCTGCATCTCTGTGTCTCTTCCCCCGTGTCCCCCTACATCTCTCTGCCTCTCCCTTTGGGCCCCCCTGTGTCTCTGTGTCTCTCCCCCTGTGTCCCCCTGTGACTCTGTTCCTCTCCCTTTCTGTCCTCCTGTGTCTCGGTGCCTGATCCCCTGTGCCCCCCTACATCTTTGTGCCTCTCCCCCTGTGTCCCCCTGCGTCTCTGTGCCTCTTCCCCCGTGTCCCCCTACATCTCTCTGCCTCTCCCCCTGGGCCACCGGCATCCCTGTGCCTCACCCTCTGTGTCCGCCTGCATCGCTCTGCTTCCCCCCCTGTGTCCCCCTGCATCTCTGTGCCTCTCTCCCGTGTTCCCTTGTGTCACTTTTTCTCCTCCTGTGTCCCCATGCATCTCTGTGTTTCTCCCCCTGTGTCCCCCTGCATCTCTGTGCCTCTCCCCATGTGTCCACCTACATATGTGGGCTTCTCCCCCTGTGCCCCCCTGCACCTCTGTGTCTCTCCCCTTGTGTCTTTGCCTCTCCAAACAAAGCTTAGTATAAGGAAAGGGAAAGGGGATATCACTCACCACGGCTTCCCGAGGCTGTTAGTGCTCGGAGTAATGGCTGGTTCCCATTCACTTGAACAAATATTGATTGTCCTTGGTTGCCCTTTGCAGAATAATAATAATAGATGTGGTGAGAAAAGAGTCAACTGAGACATGTATCAGTGAGCTTACCTGGATGTAACAAGCTGTATTGAAAGAGTAAAAACTATGTGTTGCATAGGTATAAAGAAATTATATTTCATGTCAGTGGGTATATTTCTCCAATTTTTTGGCATACTCGGTAAAAACCAGTTGTTTGAGGAACCTTATCACTCAATGTGAATCATATATTTTTGTAATATTGTATGAATTTTACAAAAGTGATTTATATTATATCTACCAGTGCAATATATTTATCTATTATATCAATTTAGCAGTTTTTAGTCCAGTATTGATATAGTTAAAATGAAAACACTGCTGAAAAGCAACTTATCCAGATCTTAATTAATGGTGAATGATGGCACATGTGATAGGGGGGTTTCTCTATAAATATGTGATGTTCACATTTGTAAGCATGCCTAAGACTAAGTATTTTCTATCCGAAACGCGTGAGATGTGGAGGAAGGGGCTGCGTACCTCACTAATGCTCTTAAGGATGTCTGAATAAAGATCTGGAATTTTAACTGCAACAAGTCTGGGGCCAGAGTTCCTTCAATCTTTGCCTCTCCCCTGTGCTCTGTCCTCCCTCCCTCCATTCTCACCTCTTCCAGGCGTTAGCGATGCTGGCTGAAGTCTCCAGGATGATAGTCTGTGTGGAGTGGGTCATGTGACACGGCCTGTGTGATATCACATCAGCCCGCCATGTCACATGACCCGCTCCACACAGACTATCGTCCTGGAGCCTTCAGCCAGCATCGCTAACTCCAAGCAGGGGTGAGAACAGAGGAGAGAGGATGGAGGGGGGCCAAGGGGGAAGGAAGTGGTCAGTTAGGGGTGCCGGGGGCGGGGGTTACGCTGGCAGTAGTGTGTGGCAGGCAGCACTTCCCCCAGTGGACGCCATATTGTTATACCCAATACTTGGGTGTATAATTGCCTTGTGGCTCCCGGCGGAAGTGACATAGCATTGAAACCGGACAGAAACGGAAGCCACAAGGCAATTATGTAAGAAGATAATAGATACAAAACATCCATTTTGTATGTTTGTCACAAATTTTTAATGGATAATTTGCTGAGTGCCAATAGGAAAAAAATGTTCAGTTTACTTTATTCAGTTATTAAAATTTATGTAAAAAGGATGAGACATAAATGGGAAAGGCAAAGCGGATGACACATGGTAGAACACAGTTTTTTTGTACAGGTGTTAAAATGGAATCAGATATTTGAATGACGGTAAATTGTGATTTGGCATTTGTATGTTTATCTGCTCGTCAAAAAGATAACATTTAAATCAAATCTACAAATTGAATATTTTTTATGCTTTTATATTATTTTTCCTTACAAAGAAAACTACATATTACCGTACTTTTTTTCACTTGCGTAGCATGATATTTTTGCTATTAAATTAAATTATGCTACATGAGACTTTACACAATAGTAACATCTATTTAGAAATAATTTTTGCAAATTCCATAAAGAATTAACATTTATAATGAAGACATATTTCAAATAATAGAGAAAATATTTTCTCCCAGGAGAGGAGAGTTTATCTAACAGGAATTTATGGACCTCATCTGCAGACACAGCCATTGAGGCTTTATATGCAATATCATGAAAAGATAACTGGGGGTTGAGTGGAGATTTGCATATCAATACTGTTATTAATTATGCATTAAAATTCTTCATTGTCAGTGAGATTTATGCAAATGGTTTTTAGTTTCAAAATTAAATTACTCAAATATGCCATGATGTTCAGTAAGTAAAATCAAATATACTTACTATCCTTTCTGTAGCAGAATATTTTATAGAAGTCGATTGATCATTCTGCTACTGCAGGAATTTTGACAATAACGCACTAGAAGCTTCCTATGTGAGTCATAATCTTAATACATCTCAAAACACTTTCCATGCTTAGTTTTGCATTTCTTTGTTCAACGCCTCTTGCATCAGCAATGCATTGCTGCAGTTATCTAGAAATATTGCACCTTCCTGCAGAGTTATGGAGGCAGGGCCAGACTAGCCGATGGGCAAAATGGGCAAATACCTGATAGGCCAGAATGGTCATGGGCAGCACTGTTAAAGTTATTTGCATTTTCAGGCTGCTTGCACTGTTAACAGCTATTGCAAAAACAAAGAGAGAAGGGAGCGCACATAGGGTCTTATCTATGATGATAATTCAATGCCCCCCGATTAGTGTGACTCACCTTTTTGGGTTGTGTGAGTCACAACAAACTGCAAGAGCCTTGTTATCCTGGTCGCTGCAGACACCTGGTAAGAGAGAAATCTGTTTATGTAGAAAAAAGCCCAGGTTTAGATTCCGCGCAGACCACCAAGCAGGAAGGGTATGTTTGATGTCCGTTTTCTTGCCCATGAGGAAGTAGCTCAGACCGTGCAGCACGGTGCAGTGCTGTGAAGAGCACACAGAGAGCAGAGCTAGCTCAGTGCAGACCGAGTGAGGGTCAGAGGAACAGGAGAACGACAGACTGAGGAACATGTCTGGGAGCTGGAGTGATACCTTCACTTGCCCCAGAAGAATGCACAGAAACGGACACCGGATCCGGTACTGTGTCTGGCACCCACAGCACAGTGAATCCCGGAACAGTGGGATCTCTAGATGCCCCTAGTACCAGAGCAAAGCAACACGGAGGGGTCAGCACAGCGCAGAGGACTCAAGTTGCCTAGCCAAGTGGTACCAGCAGAATACAGAGAGAGAGACGTGAGGAATCCCAGCAGCTCAGCTAATAGCAGCAGCCAGGACACACACACAGTGCAGCATAAGGACGCTGACGACCCCGGACAGGGTGGGAAGAGAGCTCAGCCCCATTACAGACTCCGTGGACTATAATCTGCAATAACATCAGCAGTAAAGCTTTTGAAAACAGCAAAACTGTGAATCTGTGTGTTGATTGCGACCTTTGCTCCATATTCAGCACAGAAAGCTTCCCCCTGCTACAAGCCTGTCAGTTCTGCAGCCTCAGGAGAGAAGGAGAAGTGCACCAGTGTCTACCAAACGTGAGTGTGTGTCCTTTAACCCCGTCTCCACCATCTATAACCCCAATAGACTTTAACCCTTACTGCCCCGGGGGATACAGTTCTTCCCACTGGAAATACACCATCTCAGCTGCCATCACATCACCCCCGGAGGTTCTGCGGCAGCGGCGGCCCCATCACTGGCCGCACCAAGTGGGTGGCGTCACCCGTGACAAATCCCCCTTGTAAATATTTCCCCATCTTATTGTGCGGGCCCAGGGACACGGTCCAGACCAAGCCACCCGTGACTTCCCCAGTACCGTCCGGTCCGGTACCGAGTACACCCATCCCGTGGGGGCTCCACACATCCACTGCTTGACAGGATAACAGAGGACACAGCGGCGGCAGCTTGATCAAGTGAGTATATAATTAGCTTTTTTTGGCTATGGGAATCAAAGTAATGAGAGAGGAACATCATACTGTATCAATGTTGTGGGGGACTATAATACTGTGTGAGAGGGCTATCATACTGAATTGGAATAGTATGGGACTATTGTACTGTGTGGAAGGATATTTGTGGCACCCCAGGGGTTAAAGTGCCACAGAAACATCAACAGGGGTTCACTCCCTACACAACACTGGACTCTACACTAACACCTCAAGGTCAGAAGGGGGAGCTCAAGCAGCTCCCTAATATATATTCTGGTCTGGGGAGAGGAAGTGGGGAAGAGCAGAGAGGCGGGTGGAGCTTAAGTGGCACCTGCAAGAGTGGGAGGAGCTAATGTTGTTTACCTCAGAGTGGCAGTGACAATTAGTCAGTTGAGTTGAGTTGAGGTGGAGTTGGAGTTGGAGTGAGTGCAGTTCCTGAGAGGACTGAGGAAAAAAATACTGATGGTGTAAAGGGGCTGCCTTAGGCCTCTCCACAGCGTGCTACCCACTTCCAGGCCTAGCCAGGTTCTGAGGGAAGGAGTAAAAGAAACAGGAGAACATATCTGGGATACTGAGTTACCCCATAACTCACCCCAGCGGAGCGCACAGACCGAATACCGGATCCGAAACTGTGACTGACACACGCAGCACAGTAAACACCGGGATAGTGGAGGTTGTATATCACACTGTACCTCAGCAAAGCAACACGGCGGGGCCAGAAGCACACGGAAAGGCTCAAGTTGCCTAGTAAAGGGGGTACCTGTGAGGCGAAACAGGGCCAGCAGCTCAGCTAAAGCAGCAGCAGGGCCACACACAAGGTGCAGGAGTAGGAAGCTAGGGACCCGGACAGGGTGGGAGCAACCCGGCCCCGGTACAGACTCCGTGGACAGTACTCTGCCAAATATCATCTGCAGTAAAGCCTTGGAAAACTACAAAACCGTGAGTCTGTGTGATCCTTGCACTCAAGTCCTACTCTCCCTCACCAACTGTCATCATCTCCATCACTACCCCTATCCTACAATATCCATAGCACCATCTATAGAATATTACTACCACTGCCCCGGGGAACCGAGCTATACCAGCGGAGAGCCATTACATCTCCAGCTGCCAAACATCATCCCCGGAGGTTCTGCAACAGCGGTGGTCCTCTCACTGACCACAACCCCTGGGTGGCGTCACGACAAACTCCCCTGTAAATATTCCCCCATTTATTGCGGAACCCGGGACACGGTCCGGACCAAGACCGCCGTGATATCCCCAGCAGTACCCCGGTCCGGTACTGAGTACTCCGTCCAAGTGGGCTCCACATATTCATACTATATTGAAGATGTGTGGACCATCATACTGTATAGATATGCAAGGTACCACCTTACTATGTGTGGACCATTTTACTTCATGGGTTACTGTGATAACTATCATACTGTGTAGCGAACTGTGGGCGAACTATCATATTGTGTCAGGGGCTGTAGATTGGTTATCATACTGTGGGAGGCTGTGTAGACTATCATAATGGGTGCAGTGGTCTGGGGCGGACCTACCGCCCGTGTAACCCGTTCATTGAACGGGGGCCCCAAGGATAAGAGGGCCCCTCCGGCCTTCAGCACCACATGGCTAATTATTTACCTATTTAAATTAGCCATGTGGAGTGCTGAGGCGCAAGGAAGAAAGCAGCGCTGCGGAGACGGTGGGAGTGGGTCCTGAAGAGAGAGACAAGTGCGACTATGCGAGTGTCGGTGCCGAGGAGCCAACCCTGAGGTGAGCTCAGCCTCAGTGTCAGTGCTGTGCTGCGCTGCCAGCCTGCCGCTGTGGGGGAGGAGAGGAGGAGACAGATTGAGTGATAATATTGACACTCACTGTGCATGTGGTGCTGGCTGGACGGTGGCTGCAGCCACATCGCCAGCATCAGTGTGTGTGTGTCTGTGAATTCACACACTGACTGTGCCCCATAACGCTGCAGCTCATGTGCGAACAGTGGATGGATGGATGATCCTCTTGGTCTGGCCTGCCCTGCCTGCTCCAGGTAAGAGTAACGTAGCTGAGCAGGACTGAGTTGGGATCGGCAGGCATGATTTTGGGGGGCTCCTGGGGGAGAACTGAAGCATGGCAGGCATGATTTGGGGGGCTCCGTCCTGGGGGAGAACTCAAGCATGGCCTGGCTGCTCATGAATGGGGTGGCCTCTGGCTTGGGGAGAAGCATGGCCTGGCTGCTCATGAATGGGGTGGCCTCTGGCCCAGGGAGAAGCATGGCCTAGATGCTCATGAATGGGGGCCCCTGGCCTGAGGATAAGCATGGCCTGGCTGCTCATGAATGGGGGGAACCTGTGCAGAAGCACGGCGGCTGCTCACAAATTGGTGGGGGGCCTTGGGGGAGAAGCTTGGCTGCTCATAAATGGGGCTGCTCATGAGGGGTGAAGAAATATGAATCAGGGGCCCCACATAGGGGGAGAAGCAGTATAAACTGGGGGGGGGGGGCACATGAGGAGAAGCAGCATAAACTGAGGGGCCACATAGGGTGAGGAGCACTATGCTGAAAGTGGACCGCATATGGTGGAGAGCATTATGAAACAAAGGGAAACAGGGGTGCCTATATATATTACCTGGAGGCTGTCTTGGGCTACATATGTTATTTAGAGGCTATGCTGGGCTGTATATATTACTTAGAGGCTGTTTTGGGCTGTATATATTACCTGAAGGCTATGCTGGACCGTATCTATTACCTGAAATCTATGCTGGACTGTATATATTACCCGGAGGCTACGCTGGGCTGTATATATCACCTGGAGGCTGTGGTGCACTGTATATATTACCTGAAGGCTGTGCTGGGCTGTATATATTAACTGGAGGTTGTGCTGGGCTGTATATATTACCTGGAGTCTGTGCTGGGCGCTGTATATATTACCTGAAGGCTGTGCTGGACTGTATATATTAACTGGAGGCTATGCTGGGCTGTATATGTTACGTGGATGCTGTGTTGGGCTGTATATATTAACTGAAGGCTATGCTGGGCTGTATATTTAATTTGGAGGCTGTGCTGGTCTGCATATATTAACTACAGGCAATGCTGGGCTAGTGGGCTATATATGTTATTTGGAGGCTGTACTGGCCTGTATATATTATTTGGAGGCTGCAACTGGCAAATAATATATACAGCCCAGTAATACCCTCCAGATATTATATCCAGACCTACATAGCCTCAATATTAGATATACAGTACATTTACGGTGGGAAAATCTGCAGCAAAAATTGACATGGTGCAGATTTTCCTGCACTAAAAAATGCAGCATACCCACTGTATATTTTAGTGGCACCATGTAATGCGGATCTAGCTCAACTGCACTTGCCGCAGCTGGCCGCAAGCCACATAGAGAATGAATAGGGCTTGCCGGATCAGTGCCACAAGTCGCCCGTTAGGTGGCAGAGGTGCGGAAATCTGCTGGATCTGCTGCTAGTGGTGAAAAACACCAGTGTGAAAGCATATCAAATCAGATGCAGTTTTCACCTGATCTCACTGGATACAAAAAACTCACCTATGTGAAGGCACCCTAACATACATGTTGCATATTTAATAATAGTACATAACTTTGTTGCACTATAAAGGACGAGGGGGGGAGGTGGCCCGAAAAACTTCTTGCACAGGGGCCCACTACAGTCTGTGTCCGCCCCTGGCAGTGGTGGACATCATACTGTGTGGAGGACAGTGTTGACCATGATTGTGTATGAAGGGCTCTGGAGATCATCATATTGGGGTGAGGGGGCAGTGGTAACAATCATACATGGGACTGAAAGTTACCATCATTTTTTCTGAGGTGGTGTGGTGACCACTACTGTGTGGGGCTGGCATTACCATTGCACGGTATAGGAGGCTAAAGTGACAATCATACTGTGTAGAGGGCTGTGGTGACCACTACAGATGAGCTAATTTTCCCCGAACATGTTCGCCAATTTCAAATTCAGCACAAACATTGCAGATTTGTGATCGGAAACCCGAGCAATTTAAAAAACAATCGCCGAACATGGCAAACAGGTTTGAAATTTAAAATAGCCCTAAAATTTCTAACTGTTGGGGCGAAAATGCTCATTTTACAATATAGGATATATATGGTATTAATAGTATTGGTTGCTATGAGAGTAATACCAAAACTAGGATAGTTTTAAATAAAAACAACAACTTTATTGTACACATTTTAAAAGAATCCAGACAGACAATGACATGAAAGGAACCCACAAATCATTATTTTTCAAGAATTTACAGCATCATAAAGGACCTAATATAACCTATGACAAGCCCTGCCTGTCAATGGAGGTAGTTCACCATAGACAATAGGGTGCCCCCATTCAATGGTGGCTATCCCTATTTGTGCCCTGGTCTAAACCATAGACAATGTTAGGCTAGGGTCAAACTTGCAGATTTTCCATGCAGATTTCGCACATGACTTTTGTGAAAACTGCATGGAAAACGCATCCATAGACCCCCATGTTAAAAATGTATGCCCCAATGCCAAACACGCATGTCTAAAGGGCCATGCATTTTTTGGGTGCGTTTTTGGATCAGCACCAAAAAATACTGCATGATGCATGGTTTTTTGAAAAAGCACCAAAAAACGCAGCATGCAGCATGTTTTGGTGCTTATTCAAAAACGCATGTGTTTTTTTAACATGGGGCCCTATGGAAAACACATAAGTTTTTGAATGGCACTAAATGGTACCATGCGTTTTTTAAGGGTGCCCCACACCTAACAGCAAAAACGCATGCAAAAACGCATGCTGGGAAAAAGCACCTTAAAAAACGCATGCCAAGTGTGACCCTAGCCTTAGGCTGTGGTCACAGTACCATTTTTCACATGCATTTTTGGAGACCTGCGTTTTCAAAAACGCATGTAAAAAACGCACCCATAGGCCCCCATGTTAAAAAACGCATGCCCTAATAGCCAAAAAGCATGTGTGACTGTCCCATGCGTTTTTGGAGCATATCCAAAAACGCATGCGTTTTTTAATAAGGGACCTTATGGAAAACGCATGCAAAAACGCATGTACAATTAGTGCCATTCAAAAACGCATGCGTTTCCCATAGGAGCCCATGTTAAAAAAACGCATGCGTTTCCGGAAACGCATGCGTTTTTTAACATGGGCTCCTATGGGAAACGCATGCGTTTTTGAATGGCACTAAAAGGTACTAATTGTACATGCGTTTTTGCATGCGTTTTCCATAGGAACCCATGTTATAAAAACGCATGCGTTTTCTACAAAAACGCATGCGTTTTTCAAAACGCTCAAAAAAATACTACAAGCACTATTTTTATGTGCAGATTCAAAAACGCAGCCAAAAACGCAGGGAGCCATCACACCTTACAAAACTCATGCTGACATGAAAAACGCATGTAAAAAAGCATGCGTTTGTAAAAGGCACTAAAAAAACTGTGACCACAGCCTAAGAGAGTGTCAGTTAAGCCCAACTTAACTTAGGGTTCAGGTGCTGTAATTCACTGATGGAGTGGGTTCCTAAGATAATTAAAAATTTCAACGCGGACTTGATGCGTTTCACCCCATCTAATGTGAAGGGCTCATCAGAAGTCAAGGAGAAGTCTTTTGTCTTATAGGGAGAATATAAACGCTTGTGCGTGACAACGCTAAGACACAGTGTTAAATGGGCAAAAGTAGGCTAATGCATACAGATAACACCAGGATGAATAAACATCTCTATATAGGAGCTTGTTTGGAAAAAAGTGCAGAGTATTCAAGTTTAATAAAGCAGCTGTTAGGTCCACTTAATAGTAAGACTGATGGTGGGTTTACACGCCGCGATATCGGCGTCCAACTCCGACCCAACTCCGACAAAAAGTCACGTGGGTCGCGAGTTGGAGCCGATATCGGGCGCCGCGTTGTACTGTTTTAGCATACAACGCGATCCTGGAACGATGCCAAAAGGATATCGGAGTTGAATAGCTGAGCTATTCAACTTCCCGATATCGCAAGGCCGTTGTAGCAGGATCGCTGCGTATGACAGCCCAACTGCGATGCGTACTCGCACCTCACCCATTAACTCCCATGTTAAATGGTCGTTACTGGGTTGGTGGGCGTACACATCGGAGGGACGTTGTTTCCCGATATCGCAGCGTGTAAACCGCCGATGCGATATCGGGAAAAGCGCTCAAAAAATGCGCGCTCCCGCGGCGTTGCCTCCGATATCGCGGCGATATCGGGACGTGTAACCCCACCACAAGACTTTCAATATCCAATTAGGAATATTCAGTAGCTGTCATGTTTGATGGACCATCCAAACAAGCTCCTATGAGGGTGATTGCATCTACATAGGACCGGTAATTATACCACTATATGAGGTTCCCAGCAAGACACTGTTCTTGCTTGGTGTATGTTTTTAAGTGAGAGCCAGTCCCTAATTATACTGAGAGGCATTTGATCTGTGACTTGTTTTGTCAGGGCTCGGACACACTCATCTGAGTTTGATGGACGAGACTCGGAAGCGGCTGGAGCAGTGACCCTGAACAGAGTCACTGCTCAAGCCTGTTCCGAGTCTCGTCCATCAATCTCGAATGTAAGTAGCAGCGTGTGTCCAAGCCCTCACTGGTAGTCTATCCTGCAAGCTGTGCACTTAGGTGGAAGGAGTAGGTTTCCACTAACATCAACTGTGTGCAGGCTAAAATCTGTGTTTCCCTGCACACTTTAGGTTGCAAGATGGTGCACTTTAGGTGGAAGGAGCAGACTTTTATTATTGACACCTGTATGCAGGTCAATCACAACTATTTATGTAACATCTGCATTTTTCTGCACACGCTGTAAGATATTGGAATTGGGTAGTGTTGTCCAATTGGGGTTATTTGCTTTCCTTATCAGTATAAATTAAGGCCCAGTCACACATAACGACGCACCAGCGATCCCAATAACGATAATGATGTGCAGAGATCGCTGGTGAATCGTTTTTCACATCGCTGGTAAGATGTCAAACAGGTATGTCACCAGCGATGGGAAAAACGACGCACCAGCGATCCAGAATTATGCCGAGGTCATTGGGAATTGTCACTCCATAGCATAGTATTGAGATCATTGGTCATTGTCCCTGTCATACACAGTGACGTAGCGGTCCCAGCGGGAGCGCAACGACGTAGAAATGATCCAGAGCAGTGTGTAACGATCAACGGTCTCACAGCAGGGGCCAGATCGTTGGTGCGTGTCACACATAACAAGATCCCTAACGGGATCGCTGTTGCATCACAAAATCTGTGACGTTACAGCGATCTCGTTAGCGATCTCGTTACGTGTCACGGGCCTTTAGCTGCTATAGACTTGTGGCTAAGGAATCTACTACCTAGTGGGTATATTTTGTCACTTGGTAGTTCTGTTTAAATATACTGTCACTATTTGTGTTTATTTTTAAAGTGATACACTTCACTGGTTTTTCTGTCAAGGTTATATGGAATAGATAGATTGGTCAACTCTACTAATTGTCCAAAAAAAAAATTGCACACAGAACACCTGCTATTTTGTTTTAATTTTAGACACATATTTTTATATTGGCAATCCATATACGTATTCTTTTTGCACTGCTTTGCACTTGTGTTAGAGGATATTTTCCTATTTTCAGAAACACTTATTTAAAAAAAAAAAATACACTGGAGTGATCACTTTATATATTTTCACATTTTAATTCTAGATTGCACTAATTTTGCACTTTAAGGTTTAGCCATAGGAGAGTAAGGCTGGGGTCACAGTTGAAATGCGTTTTTTAGTACCTTTTAAAAACTCATGCATTTTACATGCGTTTTTACATGTCCGCATGAGTTTTTTAAGGTGTGTGATGGCTCCCTGCATTTTTGGCTGCGTTTTTAAATCCGCACCAAAAAATAGTGCATGTACTATTTTTTTGTGCGTTTTTAAAAACGCATGCGTTTTTGTAGAAATCGCATGCGTTTTTTAACATGGGCCCCTATGGAAAATGCATGCAAAAACGCATGTACAATTAGTACCATTTAGTGCCATTCAAAAACGCATGCGTTTTCCATAGGAGCCCATGTTAAAAAAACGCATGCGTTTCCCATAGGGCCCCATATAAAAAAAACGCATGCGTTTTTGGAAATGCACCAAAAACGCATAGTACTGTCACACATGCGTTTTTGCTATTAGGGCATGCGTTTTTTAACATGGGGGGCCTCTGGGTGCGTTTTTCAATGCATTTTTGAAAACGCAGGTCTCCAAAAACGCTTGTAAAAAATGCTACTGTGACCCTAGCCTAACCCCCTTTTTTGGATCTAATCTGAATTAGGCTGGGGTCACAGTAGCATTTTTCACATGCGTTTTTGGAGACCTGCGTTTTCAAAAACGGATGTAAAAAACGCACCCATAGGCCCCCATGTTAAAAAACGCATGCCCTAATAGCCAAAAAGCATGTGTGACAGTCCCATGCGTTTTTGGAGCTTTTCCAAAAACGCATGCGTTTTTTAATATGGGGCCTTATGGGAAACGCATGCAAAAACGCATGTACAATTAGTGCCATTCAAAAACGCATGCGTTTCCCATAGGAGCCCATGTTAAAAAAAACGCATGCGTTTTATAAACGCATGCGTTCTTTTAACATGAGCTCCTATGGGAAACGCATGCGTTTTTGAATGGCACTAAAATGTACTAATTGTACATGCGTTTTTGCATGCGTTTTCCATAGGGGCCCATGTTATAAAAACGCATGCGTTTTCTTAAAAAACGCATGCGTTTTTCAAAACGCACCAAAAAATAGTACATGCACTATTTTTGGGTGCAGATTCCAAAACGCAGCCAAAAACGCAGGGAGCCATCAGACACCTTAAAAAAATCATGATGACATGAAAAACGCATGTAAAAAAGCATGCGTTTTTAAAAGGCACTAAAAAAAACGCATGTCAACTGTGACCACAGCCTTAGATCACACAGCAGTCAGTCCCTTATTTATCTTGTACCTTTGGACACACAGGTTGATGTGAATACATTTCTTATCCCTCAGTATTTATAATAAAAATAAAAAATCTTTACAGGATTGATCTGGGTCCATCCTATATATTAGTGGCTTGGCATCATTTAGGATGCATAATCATGGTGTATTTCATCTTTATTTTTGAAAAAATTTTTAATGATATGTTTTTAATTCTGTACCAATAAAGTGATTCTATATCATAATTTGGGCTATAAACTCTTTTTTATAATTGGTTTGTGGTGATTTTGAGTTTGCCTAGTCAGGATATTGGCCTAAGCTCAGGTTCATTACCTATGGTTTAGATCAGGGCCCAAATAGGGATAGCCACTCTTTAATGGGGGCACCCTATTGTCTATGGTGAACTACCTCCATTGACCAGCAGGGCTTGTTATAGGGTATATTAGGCGAAAATGCTCATCAGAAGACTCAGAGGCTGGGAATAACACTTAACCATACAGTTAGAAATGTACTCAGCCATCAGGTCTACCATTTTTGCAACCTGTACAATTTTTGGCAGCTTTAAAATATTTTTTAAGCTTTCCAGAGATTTCAGATATTCTTGATAGCTGCAGAGTGGGAATTTTGGAAAATTACCAGATGTGGCAGCAGCTGTAGAGTCCAGAAAGCATAAAATGTCCTAAAAACATCCATTTTGGGGTATGGACACACATCAGAGTGAAAAAACTGTCCGATTCTCGGATCCGAGAGTCGGATTAGTGTGATCCGAGTTTTGCTCAGTGTGGCTTGTCAGTGCTTTCCGAGTGCAATCAGTTTTTTTCCTCAGCAGCTAGTTACTGTATAATCATTTACAGGAACATTTTGTACAGTTGTCTGAGCTACAGAATGAGAATGTATCAATTAAAACTCGCATCAGACTCGGATGGTGCGAGTACAGTCCGAGTGCAATCCGTGTTTTTTGTCGGACCCATAGACTTGCATTGGTGAGTCTCGTCCGTGACTCGCATAGAATCACAACATGTTGCGATTGTCTCGCAATCCGAGAATCGGATGCGGAAAAAGCGTATGAGACTCGGAACGAGAGCAATGCGATTTTTCCGCACAGTAAACCCGGACGAGTTTCACTGATGTGTGTCCAAGCCCTAAGAGAGCTTAATTTTGGGGGGGGGAATGTTTTTATTTTTACTTTTTTTATACTTTTTTTTTATTATGTTTGTATTCATTTTTTGTTTTGGAGAGCAAAACTTTACTATAGAAGAGGGCACAGCATGTGAGGCAATCTCTTCCACCCTTATATGATAGCAAATTATAGCAAATCATGTACATGATAGCAAAGCATATAACAATAGTATATAGCCATTATATGCTTCACATACATGCTCTGATATGTCTGTTTACATTCCTGAAACATATGGATATTGCTTCTTGAAAATGTGCAATAACTTCACTTCCTTCCATACGATTAGAGTACAGATAGTTGACATGTGAATAAGTGTGTTACATGTATTCATATTGAACTTATTCTTGCATTGCTGCCCACTAGGCTTATTCAGCATTCCAGAGGATTGGTGTTGAGCTGAATATACTTATTTGTTTTCATTATTTCTCCTCCAAATATGTCAAACTTCACTCCACCCAACTGCAAGCTCAGGTGTTACCTATGGCATGGGGAATGGGATTTGTAAGTCTAATGCCTTCTGTAGCCCATCCCATGGAGGGTTAATGAGTAGCTAAGCAACAAGAATGGGCAATTAATAATATCCTGTGATTGTTTGAGTCATAGCCCTCAAAGAGGAAGGTGACTATGCAAAGCAATGAGGCATTATCACAGAGCTCAGCACCATCTTGACAGTGCAGTTTGTACAACACAGCTACACTCTGCAGCACTTCGTGTTTGCTAATGCTATATAGAACCACCGCAAGATATGCCTGGTCTGGAGGATATCATCTTCCTTACCACGCCATGGGCAGAGGATGCTTCAGCACCAGAACCAAAGCAGCCTGCAGAGAACACATATATTAGCTGGAGTTCCACCACACTACCCACATTGGGCCTCGTATGCAGCAGAGATCAGGATCCCGTGCTTTTCTCACATGCCAGAGGAGGACCTGAGGAACTCACAGTCAGGAGGTGAGCCATTCCCTATGCCAGATGAAAGAATCAGATGTAACACACAGGAGGATCTTGCAGCATGCCTGGCTTTATTACACCTGCAGCTGTTGCCTCACCTGCTGGATCGGCAAGTCCAGGACCAGCAATATAATGAGGAGGATGAGGAGGACGAGGAAGAAAATGAATTGGAGAAGATAGTAGAGGCAAAAGGCCATAATTCCCAGGTGTGTAGCACCATCACCAGAGGCCTTTGACTGGGAGAATGCCATGTGGAGACCCTACTCCCTCCAAGAAATTATCCAATACGGTATTAATCACCCCATCCTTTCTCCTTTCTGGTGAAGATTCAGCTTCCAGATACCATCTCCTAAGATTGTTTGCATGGTCCTAAGGTGACTAACATCAATGACCAATGTGCCCAAGGAAAAGTGGTGGCCTTCATTCAGGATAGGGTGTTTGACTTCCTAGTCAAACAAGGTACTGGGCATCGGTGCTATGTCAACCGGCCAACTCTGCTCCCTGACAATCTTCCCAAAAGACTCCACACAATCTATGTTGGGGGGGACGTCTTCGTCATTAAGGTAATGGGCAGCAAGGGTTGATTTATGGTTGACGTAAGTCGGTTGCCACCACCACCAACTTTGAACTTTAAGAAATGGAATTAAATGAAAACGAGTACTGTACTAACCCAGATCATATATATATTCTATAGGATTAATAAAATCAATTTTTTATAGTAAAAAGAATAACTGAGTGCTATAACAATTAAAATGGTTAAATGATATTAACCAGATATAAGTGAAAAGGTAGCACATACAAATTTAATAATTGCACAAGACACGTACACCAACTAAATAGACATAAAACAATTTACGCTTAAAAGAAAAAAAATGCCTCTAAATGGTGTATGTAGCATGTATAAAATGCTATATCAAATAATATTCCAATTGTTGATGGAGATCAGGAATTCTGTGTCTAATCTCGGATATGCGCTGTGGGGACTAAGGTCACTCCGGCCGTTGCCTCTGCAATCATTCATCCATGGAATCTCCAGGACTTCCTCATAGCAGAACTATGTAGAATATAGAATTCTGTGTAGAATGGTTCAGCCACAGAGGACTTCCAGGACTTCTTAGGGTATGTGCACATCTGACGTTTGTGCATCTCTGCAGTCCATCCAAAAACCTGGGTTTTTTTAGCAGAAACTGAGTTTTCTGTGCTCAGCAGTGTCCCTCGTTTTTTGCTCGTTTTCCGCCCGGTTTTACAGCGTTTTTCTCGGCGGTTTTCTCGGCGGTTTTGAAAACTGAGTTTTTTGTGCACTTGATCAGCTGAAACCGCTGGAAAAACGGAGGAAAGAAGTCACTTGCTCTATTTTTGGAAAACCGGTGGAAAAACTCAGTTTTGACTGAGAAAACTCAGTTTTGACTGAAAACGACCAGAAGAAAACCGTTCTAGTGAAGACAGAGTTTTCTAAAATCCATTGACTAGCATGTTAATCCAACCGGAGGATAGGATTAACATAAATTAACATAAAACTGAGCGGAAAACGCCGACGGAAAACTTCCAAAAGCAGCCCACAAAACGACTGATGTGCACATACCCTTAGAAGTTTCAGTAAATGCCCACTAATAAGAGGAAAAGGACATCGCTCTAATCATATATCGATTATTTCACATGCTACATACACCATTTAGATGCACTTTTTTCTTTTAAGGGTGGATTGTTTGATTTTTATTTAGTTGGTGAAGGTGTCGTGTGCAATATTTCAATTTGTATGTGCTATTTTTCACTTATATCTGGTTAATATCATGTAAATGTTCCTATAACAATTTAGTAGCGAGCAATTCATATAAGTATAAACAAACCTTTTACTTTACTAATCATATTGGGTATATAAATGATCTGGGTTAGCGTTTTATTCTTTCTTGTTTAATTCTTGTTCTTCATCCAATAGGCCAACACACAAGGCTTATTTTATGAATACCTGCAGCTTCCCTATGTCATTATTATACGAACTCTGTGCTGTAAGAATTTCTTTACAGATGTAGCTACAGTGTTTAGTTTTTTATTAGACTTTGAGACGTGGCAACAGGAGGCCAACCGGGAGAGTATGCGGCTTGGGTGAAGGCTAAGCGTCACTGAATTTCTGGATTTGTTGCAGGAGCAGTTTCTGTGCTCCATGAAGATGGGATTAAAGGCAATACAGTGAGCTGGAACCAATATATTTATTATGAATTTATGTAATCATATTCTCCTGGAGAATCATACTGTCAGGTTAGTTTCATGGTACAATAAATGCTTTAATTAAAAAAAAAAACTATAGCCAATTTTCCCTTATTTTTCTATTTCATGACAGATGAATTTTTTTTACGGCTTACCATTATATGATACAATAAAGTGAATGATGTAATTGAAAAGTACAACTCATTGCTCAAAAAACACTGGCCATCACATAGCTATATCAACGGAAAAATAAAAAATTATGGCTCTAGGAATAAGAGGAGGAAAAAATAAAAGCCCAAAAATGAAAATTTCCAGATCCTTAAGTGGTTAAAAAATATTGTAGCATAAAAAAGCCAATCTAATAAAAAAATACATGCCTGATTTAAACAGTACCGTATATACTCGCGTATAAGCCGAGTTTTTCAGCCCAAAAATTGGGCTGAAAAGTACCCCCCTCGGCTTATACGCGAGTCAGTGACGGCAGCCATACAGCCCCGGCAGCCCCAGCATCCCCAGTAATGCAGGGCCCCCCCAGCCTTACTCTGGTCACCTGTAAAGCAAATTATACTTATCACAGTCCCGCTGTCCACGCCCGCCGCTGCCGACATCCGCGATCCTCCATCTTCATGCGTCTTCTTCCTGTTTCCTGTGTTCGGCGCCGGTAACGACGTCATTCCCTGCGACGAACACAGGAAACAGGAAGAAGATGCATGAAGATGGAGGATCACGGATGTTGGCAGCGGCGGGCGCGGACAGCGGGACTGTGATAAGTATAATTTGCTTTACAGGTGACCGGAGCAAGGCTGGGGGGGCCCTGTATTACTGGGGATGCTGTATACTACCACTGGGGCTTCTGTATACTACCACTGGGGCTGCTGGGCTCCTGTATACTACCACTGGGGCTGTATATACCTCTGGGGATGCTGTATACTACCACTGGGGCTGTATATACTACTGGGGCTGCCTGTATACTACCACTGGGGCTGTATATACTACTGGGGCTGCCTGTATACTACCACTGGGGCTGTATATACCTCTGGGGCTGTATACTACCACTGGGGCTGTATATACTACTGGGGCTGCCTGTATACTACCACTGGGGCTGTATATACTACTGGGGCTGCTGGATACTACCACTGGGGATGTATATACCACTGGGGCTGTATATACTACTGGGGCTGCGTGTATACTACCACTGGGGCTGTATATACTACTGGGGCTGTATATACTACTGGGGCTACGTGTATACTACCACTGGGGCTGTATATACTACTAGGGCTGTATATACTACTGGGGCTGCGTGTATACTACCACTGGGGCTGTATATACCACTGGGGCTGCTGCTGTATATACCACTGGGGCTGCTGCTGTATACTACCACTGGGGCTGCTGTATACCACACTTCTGGGGGCTGTATACCTGTGCTGGGGTCCACCCTCGGCTTATACACGAGTCAATAGATTTTCCCAGGTTTTGGGGGCAAAAGTAGGGGGGTCGACTTATACACGGGTCGGCTTATACACGAGTATATACGGTATGTAATTTCTGATCATAAATTCCCTTTAAGGTTGGAAAATAATGGAGAAAACTACAATGGAACTAAGAAATATCCACATAGCTATCCAAAATGACAGATTTCATTCATTACATATGGCTGATTTTAATTTCCAAATATCATTTCCCAAAATATTTGGTGCTTTGTGTCTTTGGCATCTGGGACTAGCAGCACTTTACTTGCAATATGCTGGAATAATTTGCATTATTTTTTTTAATGTCTTCAATTCTAGTTTGTCCTTAAACTTGGAAATTAAGAAAATTGAAATGTATGAAAACGAACAGATTGTTTTGCATATTTCTGGCAGCAATACAGTCTCTTATCACTCCTAAAGTCAGTGTGGGCAACGTAACTTCTGTTTCCTTTCTTTGGACACATTTCCTATAAATATTTAGTAAAAATAAATAATGGAAAGATTTCAAATTCAACATCAAACATTGCTCGGTATTGTGGATTTAATTAGTCTCATAATTGTTCGCATTATTTTTACACGTACTTATTTATATTAACAAATTGGTTTAAAATGAAGCTTCAAATTTCTCCTGTTTTCAGAATATATTTTGCTTTTACAAATGCACAATACCATATTATATCTTCGTTTTGTGGCTTGAAGCTTATTTACATGTGTCTAATTAGGTCATAATTACACTCTACTGGAACACCTGCAACGCTGGCAAATGAGACTGTTGCTCTGATTCTGGAATTAGTTCTGTACTTCATGCTGACAGCTTCATTCATGGGGACATCTGCTCTTGTTTGGAGTCAATCACTATTAAGCCTTTTTAAGAGACTAATCTCGAACATGATAAAACTACCAATTTGATGGTAAAATTACAAATGCATGAACAGCCTCAGCAGAGTTATCATTTTTGTAGACCACACGATAGCTATAACATTGACTGAATTGGACGTTCCAAAATCATAAATCTTATTGAACAACTTCACACATACAAATGTATTCATTTATTCAGATGTTGAAGAATTCTGCACACCAGTCAGGATAAACCTGTTACTGCAACACCCTGAATCTTCTTGTCCTTGCACAGCAATCCAGTACAGGTTTAGTACTCATTTAGTTGATTTTTGTTTCGCCCCCTAACATGTACACTCTCCTAATGATGCCTAGATATTGACCTAGAAACACGTGGATTGGGATTTTCTTCCTACTTTTTGGGGACACAAAGTTCAGTGCTACACTTAGGTACAGCCCGTCAGGACAGAAGCCACTCCATGAGGCACAACAGGGAGAGCTAGGGTAACCCATCCATCTGCTTGACTGCAACCGACCGAGGCTTCATGAACCACAATAATTTAAATTCAGGATTGGGTTACATTGAAACAATTAAGGGATGTCGGGACTCCAGATCCTCTGATGCCATTTTGTGCATTTTTACCCTTTTCCAATAAGGTGTTGTCTGCTTCATTTCTTTCCTTGTGTTTTTTGTCTCCCAACCTTTAAAAATTCCAGTCTGTCTATTAGTCCTCCGCTGAGGTATTTCAGCCCTTACTGCATCTCAAGCTTGCTCCTCCTTCTCCTTCAAATCCTGTGTGCTTCTCCTGTGACTGCTCATCAGAGGTTCCGCTTCCTACACCTGCTGCCAGCTTGTCTTGTGTTCCAAGATGCTCTTGCTGTTTCCTTTGCTTTGGCTTTTGCCAGACATGCCTTGTGTCATGTAAGCTTGTTGCTTAATAAGCTCCCTGTAGCTTCCTCATTTATTAAATATGCAGTAGCAGTGTACAGGACTGTTTAGTGTACTGGACATTTTAGTATAACTGCACTGCATCTGGTTCTGGACTTGATTTTTCAGAGACTACCATTCCCAGGCCTCCTTGGTGTTTCTGAGTTAATGACTTTGCTACAGCACCTCTCTGTGTGAACTTTGCCATTGACTTTCCTTTTACAGCATCTTCTATTGGTACAAAGCTTAAAAGACTGCCCTTCTTTTTGCTTAATCCTGTGTGTTTTTCAAGAGTCTGTTAAACGGCTTAATTTCATTTTTTTATTGTGTGTTTATCAACTTTTTTCCACTTAACTTTGTTTGTTTAATCACCGTGTATAACAATACAGACCTTTTTCACCAACAAAGTTTTATCAGTTGAATCAATGATTCTGAGCTATCCATTATACTTATTACCAGGGCATTGTTATTGATATCACACTTTCTTATGCTTCTATGTATTGAATGTATGTCTAATTTTCTGAAAACAGGAGGTTGGTTTAGGCTTTTCTAGTGTTATTTTTGGAAATATCCCTACAATTTTAAGAAGTGTTTACTAAAAGGTTACATTTTAACATTAGACTATCATAACAACTATAAAATATGAAGGCCAGTCAAGCAAAGCCAGTTTAGGATTTTATACCATAGGGATAGAAGGTTAGATTGCACTGTTCATTCCACTTAGGGTTAGAAACAGTCCAATATGATTGTGGTGTACTAATTGCAGTGCTGAAACACATTACAAATAGGAGTGTTAGTCTCAGTCAGTGAATATATATTGAAAAAGTCAAGTTATATGTAGAGAACTTCAGAACCTGTATAGTAACTCAGTGATTGATCCACGATATACTGCACCTTTTAAACCAACTAGAAAAAGGCCCGATGCTATTGCATCAGGAGTGCGGTGTAATGAACAGGTGCCGTAAAAATAGCCGCTGAATAGTATAGTCCACTCTCCGGAAAGTACTCTGCTGTTGCAGGATTTATATGGATCAAGGTTATCCCCTAAGGGGAAAAAAAAAAACAAAAAAAAAAAAAACAAAAAAAAACCAAAAAAAAAAACCGATCCAATGGTCATTTATATGAAAATATTAATTTTTATTAGTCACAGATTACTCGGTACAGGGGGTGAGAGTGAGGTAGAAAAATCAGCAATGATACCACTTAGTTTAGCAATATTATATCCAATGTATACTTCCAATAATGACATAGATACTCCGTTAACCATTGGTCAAAAGTACACATGATTCCATTCAGGGTAAGGAACCAATTCTATTTTTGATTGAAATCTAACAAGAATCTCTTGTATATTTAATATGCAGTATATATTACATATTAGATGTCCAAAATCTATCTCATTAGAAGCCACTATGATGGATATACCAAAAAAACATTTTTGGATAAATTTCCACCCTCAATTGGCTGTTTCCCCTGCGGTAAGTGTGTTGCTTGCCCTAACATAGAGCGTAGTGGATCATTTGTTGATTCAACCGGATCCAAATCATATAAGATCAAACAACGCATTACTTGTGAATCCAAATGGGTCGTATACTACGGAGTATGCCCCTGCAAAAAGATCTATATAGGGTTGACTAGCCGGCAACTGAAAGTACGGGTTAGGGAACACATACTAGGGATTGAGGCAGCCAAAGAGGTTGAGGATGATACCCTGTTGAAGACCATCCCAAGGCATTTTAAAAAATATATCACATTGCAATGGGAGGGAATTCATGGTACGTGGTATTGAGATGGTGGATTTAGGGATACGGGGTGGGAATGCCACAGTCAAACTAGCCCAACTGGAAACTCGTTGGATTTGGACACTTAAGACAGTCCAACCCGCAGGCCTCAATGAAACCATAAGTTATGTCCCATATCTGTGAAGTCTAATATTGATTTAGGGTATATTTGGTTTTTATCTTTTTGTATATTCATTGTTTTTAATCTTCACTTTTTGCAGCGTGACAACCATGATGTCGATTGAACATGACTATATGTGACCATCCAATATATGATTATTGAAATAAGAGAATATCTACACTATTGATGTCGTCATATGGAGGATTCAACTGATCATATGCATTGAATGCAATTTTATGTGATGTAATATATCTGGTCACTGTGTATATCTGCTTTTAGTAGGGAAAATATAGTTACGGATATATGGGAGTTTTTTTGAGGGGATATATATCCTGATATGAATATGATAAGGAGTTATCTATTATCCTATCGTGTGCATAATATTGTACATGATAGTGGTAATTTTTTGAAATATCCCATGTCTGTATATATTTCTGCAATTGTTCTTCTATGTGTGCAGGGTGACCACTGTAATATGACTGGCATTAATATTTGATCTATTTTGAGTCATTATATGACCCTTTATGGTGCCATGGGATGTGTTTACTAATACAATGTGGTCATGTATATATATATGGGATTATGGTGTAATTCCCAATAAAATAATTGCCAGCATGTGATACATCAAAAGCAGGTATATAATGTGATTAGATGTAACGATATATACTGTCAAAGAACATGGCCAGTAATCCATATGCAATAGACAAGTGATATGGACATGTACTTGTATTATGATTTACCATATCTTGTTTGTATGGCCCCCTTATGATCGATCACATGGTGGTTTGATATATCTTGTGCAGCAGCTTGTTGCTGTGCGGTCGCTTCCCTAATGGTGCCGTCCCGCTCGTCTGTCGGCGTCTCTATGGAGAACGTGCTGCGGGTCACATGACCTGCTGGCACGCCTCTCCATGACGTCGGTGATGAACGCGGCCGGCCCAGAGATTTGGGTGTAAGCGTCCGCCGTCATAGCAATAGGCGCTGCATGCTGATTGGTTCACGCTCCCTTTTAAACCTCCCCCTCCCTCACTCACTAAGCCCTCAGACGAAGGAGAAATCCGAAATGCGCATAAGGGCGCATGCATGATACCAGCACTAATCTAATCAGGTATTGAGCCTTAATGTAACTATTGTTTGATCTCTCTTGATTCCTATTTATGTGCAGAGCATATTGGAGTACTAGAAACCCCGGGTGGGTGGTCTATTAACACATTGATTGAGATAATATCTATTTAAGGATAGCAGTAATGGATGTCCTCTCCTGATACAATGAGAGGCTGAACAATGCTGCAGGCACAGGTGTTATGCTCCTTTTTGCAGTGCTTTATCTACCTTAAATCAACTAAGCATATATAGGCCTTACAAGGACATTCTAAATGGTGACTGCATGTGACACACATGCTGTTCTCATGGTTGTGGTTCTTAATAAATCCCCTCTCAGTTTTCAGTAAAAACAGTATAAATTGCTGAGTGCATGAGATGTTATCAAAGGAAACTGATATTGGTGTATATATTATATGGTGATAAATTGCAACCAGATTAATATGAGAACATGTATGAGTTACATATGCAGAGCGCTACAAAGATATGCCAATCCTGACTTTATTTATTTCTGCTCTGAATTATATGTGAAATAGACCTAACATACCATATTATTTTGGACATCTAATATGTAATATATACTGCATATTAAATATACAAGAGATTCTTGTTAGATTTCAATCAAAAATAGAATTGGTTCCTTACCCTGAATGGAATCATGTGTACTTTTGACCAATGGTTAATGGAGTATCTATGTCATTATTGGAAGTATACATTGGATATAATATTGCTAAACTAAGTGGTATCATTGCTGATTTTTCTACCTCACTCTCACCCCCTGTACCGAGTAATCTGTGACTAATAAAAATTAATATTTTCATATAAATGACCATTGGATCGGTTTTTTTTTTTTTTTTTTTTTTTTTTTTTTTTTCCCCCTTAGGGGATAACCTTGATAAAGAATTTGTGCGATCGGTCATGCTTGATTATATGTCTTGATAGGTTCCAGAACTAACATATATATGGTGATACATTATTTATGGTATGGTATAACCAACCATAATGTACTGGATGCAAGAACTGTGGTTGTTTCTAATTAGGATTTATATGGAGTATATGGTGGCTCAGTGGTCAGCACTGTATATGGTGGCTCAGTGGTTAGCACTGTATATGGTGGCTCAGTAGTTAGCACTGTATATGGTGGCTCAGTGGTTAGCACTGTATACGGTGGCTCAGTGGTTAGCACTGTATATGGTGGCTCAGTGGTTAGCACTGTATACGGTGGCTCAGTGGTTAGCACTGTATATGGTGGCTCAGTAGTTAGCACTGTATATGGTGGCTCAGTGGTTAGCACTGTATACGGTGGCTCAGTGGTTAGCACTGTATATGGTGGCTCAGTGGTTAGCACTGTATACGGTGGCTCAGTGGTCAGCACTGTATACGGTGGCTCAGTGGTTAGCACTGTATATGGTGGCTCAGTAGTTAGCACTGTATATGGTGGCTCAGTGGTTAGCACTGTATACGGTGGCTCAGTGGTTAGCACTGTATATGGTGGCTCAGTGGTTAGCACTGTATATGGTGGCTCAGCAGTTAGCTCTGTATACGGTGGCTCAGTGGTTAGCACTGTATACGGTGGTTCAATGGTTAGCACTGTATATGGTGGATCAGTGGTTAGCACTGTATATGGTGGCTCCGTGGTTAGCACTGTATATGGTGGCTCAGTGGTTGGCACTGTATACGGTGGCTCAGTGGTTAGCACTGTATACGGTGGCTCAGTGGTTAGCACAGTATCGTGGCTTAGTGGTTAGCAATGTATATGGTGGCTCAGTGGTTAGCAGTGTATATGGAGGCTCAGTGGTTAGCACTGTATACAGTGGCTCAGTGGTTAGCACTGTATACGGTGGGTCAGTGGTTAGCACTGTATACAGTGGTTAAGTGGTTAGCACAGTATATGATGGCTCAGTGGTTAGGACAGTATATGGTGGGTCAGTGGTTAGCACTGTGTGGTGGCTCAGTGGTTAGCACAGTATATGGTGGATCAGTGGTTAGCACAGTATATGGTGGCTCAGTGTATAGCACAGTTTATGGTGGCTCAGTGTATAGCAGTGAATACGGTGGGTCAGTGGTTAGAACTGTATATGGTGGCTCAGTGGTTAGCACTGTATACGGTGGATCAGCAGTTAGCACTGTATACAGTGGCTCAGTGGTTAGCACTGTATACGGTGGCACAGTGGTTAGCACTGATAACGGTGGCTCAGTGGTTAGCATGTGTGTTTGTTCACAAACACTATAGTTTATTTGCACAATACCTTGTTCTACCTTGTTAGGACTTGTAAGCATGGGGATCAGTGACGTGGATTACGAGCTTAAGTGTTTTGGCCAATACATGAACCAATACCGCATATAAAAGGTTTTTTGTCTGTCTATCATTAAAAAACTTTTTGCACTTTTTTATCATTTTCGTGTGGTGCCCATGGGATACCATTCATTCCATGGTGCGGAGACATTGTACTGGGCGGCCCATTTGGTCAGGCAGGACCGATGGGTAGCTATCAGACACTCCGCATCATACGTATCAGTGTGAAGAGCATCCTATGCAAGCCCAATATGTGCATGGCAAGTCACCTCCCACATGTCTTTGAAGGTAGAGGTGATTTTATCTGCTTGTACCTGGGTTTGTTCTACATAATGGGGTCTGACTGCGTCCTGCTAAGTGCAGTGCTGATTTTTGTTTTTGGCTGCTGATGGTAAGTTTTTCTGCTGCTGCCTTTTCTGAGTAGTTTCTGACTGATTTTCAGCCAATAAAGATGCTTGGATTGCTTGCCAGTCATAGTAATGTCATATTAATCTTTGATAATGGCATTACTATGATTGGCAGGCACAGTAAAATAAAAAAAAAGATGCTCAAACGGAATGGCGTAAAGGATGGGGCTGTAAAAAGGCAGAGGTGGCTGATAACGTGCTCGAACTGCATGGGAACAGGATACAGACATGATGTACACTGTCTGCATACTGTTCTGCCATACATCTGTGTCAAAACTTAGTGAAGATAGATAGATAGATAGATAGATAGATAGATAGATAGATAGATAGTTAAATAGATCTGGTAGATGGGGCTTACCAGACTCCTGCTGCTACTCCTGAGGCCGCTCAGTCTCCTGCTGAATAACTTCATGGGCCGCCTATTAATCTACTTATGTATTCACTGCACTGTCAGGCAAACAGCCAATCACAGGCTCAGTGGTTAGCACTGTATACGGTGGCTCAATGGTTAGCACTGTATATGGTGGCTCAGTGGTTAGCACTGTATATGGTGGCTCAGTGGTTGGCACTGTATACGGTGGCTCAGTGGTTAGCACAGTATCGTGGCTTAGTGGTTAGCAGTGTATATGGTGGCTCAGTGGTTAGCACTGTATACAGTGGCTCAGTGGTTAGCACTGTATACGGTGGGTCAGTGGTTAACACTGTATACAGTGGTTAAGTGGTTAGCACAGTATATGATGGCTCAGTGGTTAGGACGGTATATGGTGGGTCAGTGGTTAGCACTGTGTAGTGGCTCAGTGGTTAGCACAGTATATGGTGGATCAGTGGTTAGCACAGTATACAGTGGCTCAGTGTATAGCACAGTTTATGGTGGCTCAGTGTATAGCAGTGAATACGGTGGGTCAGTGGTTAGAACTGTATATGGTGGCTCAGTGGTTAGCACTGTATACGGTGGATCAGCAGTTAGCACAGTATACAGTGGCTCAGTGGTTAGCACTGTATACGGTGGCACAGTGGTTAGCACTGGTAACGGTGGCTCAGTGGTTAGCATTGTATACAGTGGCTCAATGGTTAGTACTGTATATGGTGGCTCAGTGGTTAGCACTGTATATGGTGGATCAGTGGTTAGCACAGTGTATGGTGGCTCAGTGGTTAGCACAGTTTATGGTGGCTCAGTGTATAGCAGTGTATACGGTGGGTCAGTGGTTAGCACTGTATAGGGTGGGTCAGTGGTTAGCACAGTATACAGTGGCTCAGTGGTTGGCACAATATATGGTGGTTCAGTGGCTAGCAGTGTATACGGTGGGTCAGTGGTTAGCACTGTATATGGTGGCTCAGTGGTTAGGACAGTATATGCTGGTTGAGTGGATAGCACTGTACATGGTGTGTCAGTGGGTAGCACAGTATATGGTTGCTCAGTGGAGAGCAGTGTACATGGTGGGTCAGTGGTTAGGACTGTATAGAGTGGCTGAGTGGTTAGCTGTCTCCCCTTGTCCTCTGGCCCTGTGTCCCCCTGTCCTCTGGCACTGTGTCCCCTTATCCTCTAGCCCTGTGTCCCCTTATCCTCTGGCCCTGTGTCTCCCTGTCCTCTGCCCCTGTGTTCCCCAGTCCTCTGCCCCTGTGGCCCGGGGTTCTCTGGCCCTGTCCTCTGGTCCTGTGTCCTGCTGTCCTCTGGCCCTGTGTGCCACTGTCCTGTGGCCCAGTGTCCCGCTGTCCTTTGGCCCAGTGTCTCGCTGTCCTCTGCCTTGTGTCCCTGTCCTCTGCTCCTGTTCTGTGTCCCTCTGTCCTTTGTGCCCCTGTGTCCCCGTCCTGTGTGCCCCTGTCCTGTGTGTCCCTGTCCTGTGTTGCCCCCTGTCTGTCCTGTGTGGCCCCCTGTCTGTCCTGTGTGGGCCCCTGTCTGTCCTGCGTGGGCTCCTGTCTGTCCTGTGTGGGCCCCCGTCTGTCCTGCATGGGCCCCTATGTGTCCTGCGTGGCCCCCTGTGTGTCCTGCGTGGCCCCCCTGTGTGTCCTGTGTGGCCCCCTGTGTGTCCTGCGTGGCCCCCTGTGTGTCCTGCGTGGCCCCCTGTGTGTCCTGCGTGGCCCCCTGTGTGTCCTGCGTGGCCCCCTGTGTGTCCTGCGTGGCCCCCTGTGTGTCCTGCGTGGCCTCCTGTGTGTCCTGCGTGGCCTCCTGTGTGTCCTGCGTGGCCCCCTGTGTGTCCTGTGTGGCCCCCTGTGTGTCCTGTGTGGCCCCCTGTGTGTCCTGGCTGGCCCCCTGTGTGTCCTCGTGGCCCCCTGTGAGTCCTGTGTGGCCCCTGTGGGTCCTCTGAGGCCACCTGTATGTCCTGTGTGGCCCCCTGTCATGTGCCCACTCCCTGTGCACTTATACAAAGTGCCGACACTGCAGCTGTGCAAACAATGTGGTACACTTTATCAGTGCAGCAGGGGGATATGTGCCCCCTCCATGCTCCCTCCGTGCCCCTCCTCTCCACCCTGTCTGTGGTCACCTCTGCCATCCAGGCAGATGAGGTCCCGGGTCCCTGCAGCCGCAGCGTCAGCCGGGACCTGTGCTCTGTGCTCTATTGCTCTGGATGTCTGAAGACACCGGGAGCCGATCACAGAGCACAGATCCCGGCTGAGGCTGCAAGGACCTTGTGGCTCGCGATGGCGCATGCGCGCCATCGCTCGCGGCGCTGGCATCCGGCCGCAGTGCATGCCGGAATAGCGGCACAGTGGCCGGGTGCCAGCAACTGCCAATTATTATATAGGATTTTATTTATTATTCACACATTGCCAGTTTAATACCTCACTGTGTTAATTTTGTTATTAAAAAAAACTCATGAAACCAAGGTGTGTGTATCACAGAAAGTAATTTACCTGGTTTGTAAAAAGCGATAAACATGTTTATTTATTTTTTACACAAAAGAAAACTCTTCATAATCCAGAAATGTAAATACAGCAGCCTACATCACAATGTGTGTTTGTTCACAAACACTATAGTTTATTTGCACAATCCCTTGTTATACCTTGTTAGGACTTGTAAGCATGGGGATCAGTGACGTGGATTACGAGCTTAAGTGTTTTGGCCAATACATGAACCAATACCGCATATAAAAGGTTTTTTGTCTGTCTTTTTGCACTTTTTTATAATTTTCGTGTGGTGCCCATGGGACGCCATTCATCCAGTGGTGCGGAGACATTGTACTGGGCGGCCCATTTGGTCAGGCAGGACCGATGGGTAGCTATCAGACACTCCGCATCGTACGTATCAGTGTGAATAGCATCCTATGCAAGCCCAATATGTGCATGGCAAGTCACCTCCCACATGTCTTTGAAGGTAGAGGTGATTTTATCTGCTTGTACCTGGGTTTGTTCTACATAATGGGGTCTGACTGCGTCCTGCTAAGTGCAGTGCTGATTTTTGTTTTTGGCTGCTGGTGGTAAGTTTTTTCTGCTGCTGCCTTTTTTGAGTAGTTTCTGACTGATCTTCAGCCAATAAAGATGCTTGGATTGCTTGCCAGTCATAGTAATGTCATATTAATCTTTGATAATGCCGTAGGCAAAATCGTGTCGGACCCCGAAATCGCCGTGGCTTTGTCACTATGTGACGTCACCACGCGCGAGCAAAGGCCGCGAAGCGGCCATTGCGAGTCGCTGGCCGAAAATAGAACCAGAGGCTCGGCCACAAACTTAGCGATTTACCGCTGAGGTAGCGCGAGCAATGGCCGCGAGGCCATTGCGAGTCGCTACCTCAGCCGCCGCACCTGCCGCAAGTCCCCCTATACTTTCAATGGGGATCCATTGCGAGTCGCTGTGTAGCGCGAGCAATGGCCGCGAGGCCATTGCGAGTCGCTACCTCAGCCGCCGCACCTGCCGCAAGTCCCCCTATACTTTCTATGGGGATTACCGCAACCGCGCCGCAAGTGTAACGGTTATGCGGCGAACGCGGCAGATGCGGTTACACTTGCGGCGCGGTTGCGGTAATCACCATAGAAAGTATAGGGGGACTTGCGGCAGGTGCGGCAAGTGCGGTTTTGCACTTGCGGCAAGTGCGGTCGCGAAAAAAAAACGCAGTCAGCCGCGTTTTTTTTCGCGGCCGCACCTGCCGCAAGTGCAAAACCGCATTTGCCGCACCTGCCGCAAGTCCCCCTATACTTTCTATGGGGATTACCGCAACCGCGCCGCAAGTGTTACCGCATCTGCCGCGTTTGCCGAATACGCGGCAGATGCGGTCACACTTGCGGCGCGGTTGCGGTAATCCCCATAGAAAGTATAGGGGGACTTGCGGCAGGTGCGGCAAGTGCGGTTTTGCACTTGCGGCAAGTGCGGCCGCGAAAATCTTAAAAAAAAAATTAAAATAACAAATAAAAAACAATAAATAAAAAAACAAAAAAAAAAATTAAAAATAACAATTACTGCTAATAATAATGCTATTAATGTATATTATGCTAATAATGCTAATAATAATGCTATTAATGCTAAATTATGCTATTATGCTAATTAATTATAATAAAATATCATATTAACGCTATTAATAATGCTATTAAGGCTAATAATCATGCTATTTATGCTATTCAAAATGCTATTAATGCTAATAATATTGCTATTAATGCTATTAATAATGCTATTAATGCTATTAATAATACTATTAATGCTATTAATGCTATTAATAATGCTATTAATGCTATTAATTGTATTATTAATGCTATTAATGCTATTAATAATACTATTAATGCTATTAATGCTATTAATAATGCTATTAATGCTATTAATAATACTATTAATGCTATTAATAATGCTATTAATGCTATTAATAATACTATTAATGCTATTAATGCTATTAATAATGCTATTAATACTATTAATAATCCTATTAATGCTATTAATAATGCTATTAATGCTATTAATTGTATTATTAATGCTATTAATGCTATTAATATTGCTATTAATAATACTATTAATGCTATTAATAATGCTATTAATGCTATTAATAATACTATTAATGCTATTAATAATGCTATTAATGCTATTAATAATACTATTAATGCTATTAATGCTATTAATAATACTATTAATGCTATTAATGCTATTAATAATGCTATTAATGCTATTAATTGTATTATTAATGCTATTAATGCTATTAATAATGCTATTAATGCTATTAATAATACTATTAATGCTATTAATAATGCTATTAATGCTATTAATGCTATTAATAATGCTATTAATGCTATCAATAATACTATTAATGGTATTAATGCTATTAATAATGCTATTAATGCTATTAATAATACTATTAATGCTATTAATAATACTAGTAATGCTATTAATGCTATTAATAATGCTATTAATGCTATTAATAATGCTGTTAATGCTATTAATAATACTATTAATGCTATTAATAATACTATTAATGCTATTAATGCTATTAATAATGCTATTCGTGCTATTAATAATGCTATTAATGCTATTAACAATGCTATTAATGCTATTAATTGTATTATTAATGCTATTAATGCTATTAATAATGCTATTAATGCTATTAATAATGCTATTAATGTTATTAATAATGTTATTAATGCTATTATTAATACTATTAATGCTATTAATGCTATTAATAATGCTATTAATGCTATTAATAATACTATTAATGCTATTAATGCTATTAATAATACTATTAATGCTATTAATGCTATTAATAATGCTATTAATGCTATTTTTTATTCTATTAATGCTATTAATAATTTTATCAATGCTAATAATGCTATTACTCCTCATAATAATGCTATTAACGCTATTATTAATGCTATTTATGGTAATAATGCTATTAATACTAATAACAATACTATTATTAGTACTATTATTGCTATTAATAATGCTATTAATGCTAATAATAATGCTGTTAATGCTAATAATTATGCTATTAATGGTAATAATAATGCTATTAATGCAAATAATATTGTTATTAATGCTATTATTAATGCTATTAATGCTAATACTAATGCTATTAATGCTATTATTTATGCTATTCATGCTATCATTTATGCTATTAATGCTATTATTAATGCTATTAATGCACATACTAATGCTATTAATGCTATTCGTAATGCTATTATTCCTATTAATACTGCTCTTAATGCTATTAATACTGCTATTAATGCTCATAATACTGCTAATAATGCTATTAATACTGCTATTACTGCTAATAATAATGCTATTGCTAATATTATTGCTATTGATGATGCGATTATTATTTTAAAATCTTTAAAAAAACAATAAACATATTCTAGACACCCGATGCATTTGCATCGGGCTCACAGCTAGTCTTTGATAATGTCATTACTATGATTGGCAGGCACAGTAAAATAAAAAAAAAGATGCTCAAACTGAATGGCGTAAAGGAGGGGGCTGTAAAAAGGCAGAGATGGCTGATAAAGTGCTCGAACTGCATGGGAACAGGATACAGACATGATGTACACTGTCTGCATACTGTTCTGCCATACATCTGTGTCAAAACTTAGTGAAGACAGATAGATAGATTGATAGATAGATAGATAGATAGATAGATAGATAGATAGATAGATAGATAGTTAAATAGATCTGGTAGATGGGGCTTACCAGACTCCTGCTGCTACTCCTGAGGCCGTTCAGTCTCTTGCTGAATAACTTCATAAGCCGCCTATTAATCTACTTATGTATTCACTGCACTGTCAGGCAAACAGCCAATCACAGGCTCTTACACTCTGGGAGCGCCTCTGTGATTGGCTGTTGCAGTGAGAGTGGATTTCAACAATTTGGACGATGATTGTGCTTTGTTGCCATACACATTAGTGTATGGCAACAAACATGCCATCATAGGGTGTTAACTAAATAATTAATTAAAAAACATGTGGGGATTTGCGGTGTTTTTAAGTCTAGTCCAGTGAAAGCAGACAGCTGCATGCTGCCACCCTCAGCTGCGTAATTTTACCTTGGCTTTTAAAAAGAAATGCATTGGCTCCCTCCTATTTTTAATTGCCAGCTAAGGTAAAACTAAGCAGCTGAGGGTTGGTATTCTCAATGGGATGAGGACCCATTGTTGTAGGGCCCTTCATGCTAAAGAATAGCAGCCTGCAGCCGCACCTGAAAATGGCGCATTTATCGTAGTACCATTTCCAGGCACTTTACATGGCTCTTCCAGCGGCCCTGGTGACTATGGCACATTGGGTAATAAGGGGTTAATACCATCTTTGTATTGCCAGCTGGTATTAAGCTCTGAGATTCTTAATGTCAGGCCAACTTAGACGGGTCCATTGAGAATCTTAAATAAATATTAAAAGACACAACACAGAGAAAAATAATTTTGTTCTAAAAAGAAACACAGTGACACTTAGTAACTCCTTCTTTATTACCCCTCCCCACCTCTCGAGTTGCCATGAAACATGGCAATATTGCATTGATTTTTGATGATTTCTAATTCATTGAGATGCACTTGTGTGTGTGTGTATATATATGTATATGTGTGTGTATATAGTGTGTATGTATGTGTGTATGTGTGTGACAGCAATACTAGAAGGAAAAAGAAGCGCAATAAGATGTTATCATTGAAAAAAAGGGGGACTAAATTTAATTAGTCGCTCACCTGGAAGGGTTGTGTAGCACACAACCAGCATCAAAACAAAGGTAACAGCTGCTGCAAGGATGCACACCACAATGATAACTATAATGATGAACATCGTCTGATCTTTTGGTCTATGCAGCACAGGTCCGTATACACCGTCCACCCCTTGCCATTTTGAACTATGTGTGTGACATGACCTGCAACATCAAGTGACCCACTGCATGTGTGTATGTGTGTATACAGTATATGTCTTTATGTGTGTATGTGTATGGCGTCACCCGCTGTGTGTATATGTGTGCATTTGTGTCACGTGTTCAGATTGCACTGATTTTGCTGATGCTGCTGTGTGTGTATGTGTTTGCATTTCTTCAGGAGCTGCATGAGGTACGGATGTGAAGGTCTTGTGATCAGCTGCTGGTGATGTAGGTATAGATGTGAAGGTCTTGTGCTCAATTTCTGGTTGAGTTGAGGCTGGGTGTGGCTCACCAGGAGTTCCCTCCCCCTGGCCTTTAAGTAGCCTTCCCTTTCCTCTGTCAGACGCTATTGATAGTTATTTACTCTTGGTCACTGAGCTGTGAACACACCTTGCTGCTGAACTGAAGTCTCTCCTGGAGTTCTATTGCCTTGGGAGTAGCTGTGATTCCTGACCCGTGGGTGGCAGTAGGGGCCCTCAGCCTTGGGCTAATCAGGAGTATAGGACAAAGGGTGGCAGCTCAGACCTACTCACCATCAGAGGTACCTACGAGAACAGTGCGTGCCAGGGACCACAGCATCAGGGTTAGATTAGGCTCCCCTGACCACCTTCACCCATCACACCATCTAGTTACCTGATCCCCTCTCCTCCTAAGCATGACATTATCAACTGCCCATAACTCTTTTCCTGAGTCACCATGTCTCTGGCTTCCTCTGCTGATGACTTTACACAACTGATGCAGACCATCTCTGCTGAGATCACCGGTCTGCGGACTCAGGTGGTGCAACAGCTGGAACAGATTGTAAGGTACCTGGCATCGGCTCACGTCCAGGCCGCACTGGAACCCAATGTATTCCTACCTGGTAGATTTTCTGGAGGATGAGATAAGTTCTTGGTGTTTACAGAGGCCTGTAATCTTTATTTCAAGCTTTGGCCCTGTTCATCAGGGAGCGTGGAACAGCGTGTGGGGATTATAATCTCCCTTCTTAAGGGGCATCCCCAGACCTGCAGATCCAGGGAAGGTGTATATGTGGCGCCCCGCAACGAGTGCGTCACAGGAGGGTATTGCAGCCATAAATGCAGCGGAAATATTCTCCGACCCAGCAGTCATATGGTTAACTGAGAGATCCAAAACCCTACATGCATCACTTAACGTAGAGGGCCAATCCAAGGTCCTGGTGGGCGGAGTGTAAGGGTAGTGTAGGAGAAGTACAATTAGTCTAGAACAGTTGGAGTTAGAGTCTAAAGGAGTCTAGACAAGACACAGACTTGAACTTGGAGTAGGAGCGGGGGCTCTGCACCTCGTGCAGCCCCCGGGCCGTCACCGGTCGGGTGTTAGCACTTGAGGCCTCAACAACCGGGATCGGGCATCACCAACCACGGGTTCCAAAAGACTCCCGTGCCCAATTCACAGCCGGTTCACTGGTACCGAAGCTGGCAGCAGTTCACCTCTGCTACGCGAACCAGAAGCGTGGAGGAGCAGCTTTACAGGAGCACCCCACCACCAGCCAAATTCCAGTCGTCTAACCAGCAGGGTACCCACCGAGGGACCCAAGGCTCCCCAGAACATCCATAACGTACATCTTGGATAGGGATTGAAGCAGCCTCCCCGTACCCGACCTGGTATTCCTGGGCGACAATGGCAACTACTTAGCTAGAATGGAGGAACACTACGGATCTCTGAGGGACACCTATCGCTGCTGAGTCCGCCCGGTCTGCTACCCGTTAACTGTATACCATGTACTGCCTGCTGGTTACAGTAAAGACCCGTTACAGAGACTTTCAGTGTCCGTGCTTCCTTATGATTGCATCTGTCCGTACACAAGGTAACCGCAGCTGCCGCACAACATCTTAAGCAGCTCCAGCCTCCGGGGATCACCGCTCAGCCTGTGGGGAGAGTTCCATCTTGCTGCTATCCATCCCCCGGAGGTTCCGCAGCGTCGGTAACGATTACCGAACTACTCATAGGTGGCGTCACGAATAAATTAACCCCTTTAAACTGTTCCTACAAGACGTCTTCGACTTTTGATCTGCACTCAACCGGGCCTCACTACCGGCAGGCGCGGCCCACCCGTAACATGGAGGAAGGAGCTACAGCCTGTCTAAACCGGAGTCCACGGGCCTACGGTGAGTCATATAGGTGGTCCCCGCCGCTTGAAATAATCAGTCAAAAGTCTTCAAATAAAAACCCCCTTCTTTAATTCCACCTACGCGTTTCAGTATCACTCCGGGCACCATCATCAGGGCATTACATGTGCTACGTGGCGGCGGAGGTCCTGCAGCAGCTTTCAACTATATGCCATCAAAACTAGTTGTGGGTGCACACAACTGGATCAGGTGAGTGCACCTCTGTGTGACCTGTGTGCACAGTTAGTGTCGCATTGATAGGGCACTATTGCGCCTCGTTGTCTCATTTTTCTTTTCTATATCCCCAGACCTGGGCCTTCTCTCTCCCAACCAATTCCCCATTCTTGCAGTCGGTGGATGGGCTTTTTGCTGCTCTGGCTCAGGTGTATGGTGAACATGATAGGGTGACATTTGCAGGGTCGAACCACTGTAAACTCAAGCAGGGAACACGGGCAGTGGAGGAGTACTGCTCGGAGTTTCGGAGATGGGCCCCTGACACCCAGTGAAATGACCCTGCCCTCAGGAGTCAGTTCTGCTTGGGTTTGTCAGCTCAGCTACAAGACACCCTGGTTCAGTGCGCCGCACCTGAGTCATTGGAGGATGCTATGTCCCTAGCCATCAAGGCGGACAGATGTCTGAGGGAGAGAACGAGAGCAACCTTGTCTCCTGTGGCTTTCTCTACTGAGCTAGTTCCACATGATGAACCTATGCAATTGGGGGACTTGGTCTTTGACCTAAACCTCCTGTGACAACGGTTCATCAAGTGGGTGGAGCTTGTTTCTACTCTGGACAAACTGATCATTTTATTAAAGTTTGTTCACATCGCCCAGGAACAAGAACGCAGTCTCAGATGTCTTACACCTCGGGTCGTTCAGAGGGTTTATATTTCCTTCTTTGCTAAATCCTCATTCACACTGTCTGCCAAAGTGCCAGTGGATGGTAAGACTGAGACTGTGCTGGTGCTGGTCGATAGTGGAGCTGGAGTCAATCTTATGGACTCTCGTATTGCTCAGGCCCATGGTGCATAATGTGAACATAGATATAGAACCTCTTCACCAAAAGATCCTGTCTTGTCATATTTTGAATAATCTCCCTACTCCCATAGTGTTGGGCCTTCCTTGGCTAAAAAGCACAACCTGGTGATTGACTGGCAAGCTAGAGAGGAAGTTTGCAGGGGTCATTTCTGTGAGGAGAATTGCCTAGGTACTACGATCTCAGCCGTGTTGATTATGCCTGCTCTTGCATTGCCAGCTTAGGTAGTTAAGAGCTTACTGGAGAATGTAGGTGAACTCAACTTATACCTCAGATTCATGCCAGGACTAGATGTCATCCAATGAAAAAAGGATGGGTGAAGGCGGTTGATCCTACTGTGTACGCCAAGGGAGGGAGTCCTATGGTCCAGGGAGGAACAGCGAGCAGAGGAGCTGTTGACAGCGGTCATGGGAGCTGGAAGCGTGTAACAGTTGGCGCAGATGACAGTGGAGCTGGGAGGCAGTGACAGCAGGCGGGGGATCTGGGAGTCAGTGACAGTGGGTGGGAGAGCTGGGAGAGAGTGACAGTGGACAGGAGAGCTGGTAACAGCGGGTAGAGGTGACAGCAGGCAGGGAAGCTGGGAGCTGGTATCAGTGGGCAGGGGAGCTAAAAGTCAGTTAAAGCAGGCAGGGAAGCTGGGAGCCTTTGACAAGAATCAGGGGATCTGGGAGCCAGTTATATTGAGCAGGGGAGCAGGAAGCCAGTTACAATGGGCAGGGGAGCTGGGAACTGGTGACAACAGTAGAGGAGCTGGGAGCGAGTGATAGTGAGCAGGGAAGCTGGGAGCCAGTGAAAGCGGGCAGGGGAGCTGGGAGCCAGTGACAGCAGGCAGGGGAGCTTGGAGCCGGTGACAGCGGGCAAGGGAGCTGGGAACCAGTAACAGGGATAGGAGATGACAGTGGACAGAGATGACGGTTGGCAGGGATAACACTGGAAGGACTGCTGTGAGCGGATGGGGGGCATATTACAAATATGTAAGTAGATATTTATCCACCATGCAATACAATTAGGAAGACGTCTTATGAGCTTAAAATTTGGTACAGCAGGACAACAACATGAAATATACAGCCAATTTCATAAAAAATTAATCTAAAGAAATAGTCCTGAAAGTAATATGTCCCTCACAAAGCCCTGATCCGAACATCATCAAGTCTGTCTGGAAATAAATGAAAATGCAGAAAGCAGGAAAACTTGTGGATAAAATCTACACATATCACGAATATTTAATATATTAATATTAAATAGCAAGAGCTCTGCATGTTCAAGTATTATGGATTTGGACGTTTAATAAAAAGAAAAGATCCATCATCGGTGAGTGCGGCTGTTTTCATCTTGCTATTTTGTAAAGATTTTTTCTGATTCAATGCCAGCACCGCACGACTAAGCTACAGACAGTAGTCACGGGAGTGACGGAGGCCTTGTGCAATTTGTTTGTTAGTGCCCAGTGTTACTCTTTGTTCCACTTTGTAATATTAATATTAAATATATCATATATATATATATATATATATATATATATATATATATATATATATATATAACAAGAAAAAAACTGCACAGCACTCAAAGACAAATGTGAACTGGTGCTAGAAAAGCTGCAGGTTATATAATATGAAAAAGATCCTTGCAGCACACAGCTACTACCAATGATGTACATAAGCTACTAGCTATATATATTTGAGGAAAAAGTTTAAAAACTTACTTTTTTTTCAAAAAACTCAAAAATCTCCAATTTTTTATTTAATTCTGAAGTTCTTGGTACATACATTGGCCAATGTCTGTTTGCTCATCAACTGCGACAAAGTGACTTCAGGGTCTGATGAGTCCTACGCTGATATCCCTATCCTCCTTGTCCGCTTCCCCACTACTAAGTGGGCAGACACCATCTAGACCCTCCATCACCTGTAGGTAATGAGGGTGCACATTGCAGCATGGATCCTGCAACTCCATATGATAAATAACAAGAAAAAAACTGCACAGCACTCAAAGACAAATGTGAACTGGTGCTAGCAAAGCTACAGGGTTATATAATATGAAAAAGATCCTTGCAGCACACAGCTACTACCAATGATGTATATAAGCTACGAGCTATATATATTTGAGGAAAAAGTTTAAAAACTTACGTTTTTTTCAAAAAACTCAAAACACAGGTGATCTAGGGTGTAGATGGAGTCTGCCCACTTAGTAGTGGGGAAGCGGACAAGGAGGATAGGGATATCAGCGTAGGACTCATCAGACCCTGAAGTCACTTTGTCGCAGTTGATGAGCAAACAGACATTGGCCAATGTATGTACCAAGAACTTCAGAATTAAATAAAAAATTGGAGACTTTTGAGTTTTTTGAAAAAAACGTAAGTTTTTAAACTTTTTCCTCAAATATATATAGCTAGTAGCTTATGTACAACATTGGTAGTAGCTGTGTGCTGCAAGGATCTTTTTCATATTATATAACCCTGCAGCTTTGCTAGCACCAGTTCACATTTGTCTTTGAGTGCTGTGCAGTTTTTTTCTTGTTATTTATCATATGGAGTTGCAGGATCCATGCTGCAATGTGCACCCTCATTACCTACAGGTGATGGAGGGTCTAGATGGTGTCTGCCCACTTAGTAGTGGGGAAGCGGACAAGGAGGATAGGGATATCAGCGTAGGACTCATCAGACCCTGAAGTCACTTTGTCGCAGTTGATGAGCAAACAGACATTGGCCAATGTATGTACCAAGAACTTCAGAATTAAATAAAAAATTGGAGATTTTTGAGTTTTTTTAAAAAAACTTACGTTTTTAAACTTTTTCCTCAAATATATTTACCGTAGCTAGTAGCTTATGTACATCATTGGTAGCAGCTGTGTGCTGCAAGGATCTTTTTCATATTATATATATATATATATATATATATATATATATATATATATATATATATATAATGATATTTGATTATTTGTTAAATAACTTAGGACAAGAAATATTTGTGATAAAAAGTGGTGATTTATTCAACGTGCCTCAAAGTATGTTACTGCTTGTTCTTTGGGGAGCTTCCCAAAGAAGAAGTGGGGGCCCGCTTCAAAATGTGTTCAGTAAATCACCATTTTTATCACAATTTTTTCTGGACCTACATTATTTAACAGCAGTGTGGATTGTATCACTCATTTTTCTGTTTCCTCCATTTTTCTGCATGTGGATTCTGCAGCAGCTGTTTGAATGTTTTCATATCGAATATGTGTCACAACTTTACAATGTGAGTAGCTGGCTCTTATCCTTTTTTCTATGTACTTTGGTCAGACTGTTTTTTTTACCCACAGTCTCTGGGTAATAAATGAAATGATCAGAAGAATTTCCACACTACCAACTGGAAAAGAGACTATTTTCTCTAAATTTATTCTGCAAGACAACAACCCCAACCATTCAGTAAATGATCAGAAGGATTTAAGCAATACCATCAGTAAGGTAAATCATTTGCTCCAAATTTACTATGCAGTATAACAGCCCCACACAGCCTATGTTACAAGCCACAATCACCTCCAAGAGAGGGTCACAGGCCAGTCCACTTTCAGTAGTGATACTCCATTACAAGTATAATGAGAGTAAAAGATTTTACACAGAAATCACACCCAAAGAAGTATGACAAGATTCAGGGATTCCCACAATACCCCATTCAGTATTTTCACATCAAGTACTCCCACAACATAGTAATATCCGGCTTAAGCACCTCTTTTGACAGGAAGTATCATACTGTTTTCAGTCACTATACTTAGGGAGCTAATTTAAACAGCAAGGTAGATTGCCCTCCGTTAAGACCAATGGAGTCTAGTCAGGTACGTCTGTGTTAAACCAATAGCATAGAAAAACTGAGAAGTTAAAACTTAACTTTTACTAGCTCTATATTAAAAAGACATAATTGTCTAGACCAAACAAAACAAAAAAGTGCGCATACGTGACTGTGTAAGTCAGTGTAGTGCTAAACTGAACCCCTCTTATTACCAGGGTTCACAGGTACCCGAACTAGGTCCCGTCCAAATACCCTAGGGACGCTGGCAGGTGCCTGCTTTTTCGGTTTTGAGTTTCTCCTAGGATGTAGTCATCAGAACAAACAATCCCATTAGGTAAACCCAGCCACATGCATTAGTGAAAAAACAGCTTGTATACTCCTATAGGGAGCGATCTCACCCAGCTGTGTCCACCTGTACGTATGTAAACGAGTCCATATAGCTCTGGATAACCTTCTGCTAGTGTTTTCCAGGCTGCTCAGGGCTCAGTGAATGTCATATAGCCACCATGTCATCTGATACGTTCCCTGCCGACGCGTTTCAGATCCCTCTTCTTCAGGGGAGTCATGGTACACATATAGGGATTAGTGTTCAAAGATACACATCCCTGTGCAGATGATGGCGATGGTGTCTGTAATAGACAGTGAATATCAGTTGCAGTACCATCATTATCCACAGTAACCTATGTGCAGCTCTGATGCTGCATGGTTTGGTACCTAATTAGGGTCTTCACTTACCCAGTCTGGCCCCCTCAAGGTTGTGCAGCTGAATCACACCGCCGCCGCCTGGAAATGCTGGTTTTATCATGCCCAGGCAGTCACATGGCGTGTCACGTGACAGGAAGTGACATCACAATGTGTCACTTCCTGTTCCTGTAACCTGTGGAACACAAGCTTGTGTTCCACCTGTCACTTCCTGCCTAGTACTGAGTCACGTGACCGGAAGTGATGTGTCACTTCCCGTTCCTGTATCCTGTGGAACTCAAGCTTGTGTTCCACAGACCACTTCCTGCCTAGCAATGAGTAGGGAGGATCACAGAGATTCAAGACCTCCCCGCAGGAGGCGGAGTCCCCCACAATGTACACCATACATAAGATGATGTCACTGTTAGGGGAGGATACACACATTACATGCGATGGGTGTATCAGTACCCAAGTGGGTGAAGTGGTTAAACATCACATCTGATCTGATCATACTTATTCATATTTACATTGGCCTTATTCTCTCCTAAGCTATTCATAGCATAGAGGTAGTCAGCATCATTTAGATGCAAAGGGACAGTCTGCATTGCTCATCACACCAGCGGGACAGATCAGGTATGCTCAGCACTAGCAAAAGAGGAAAGGTGGAAAAGTTAAAGCAGTTATAAGGTACAGTACAGCCTCATACCACTGTAGTTCTGTGCCTATTCTTCCCACTTTCCCTACCTACCAGCGGAAGGGACATCCAGGAAGGGGAGCTTGTCCTTATTAATCTCTGATGTGAAGTGTAGGCCCACGGTATAGTGATAGGCAGGAAGTGGTCTGTGGAACACAAGCTTGAGTTCCACAGGATACAGGAACAGGAAGTGACACATCACTTCCGGTCACGTGACTCAGTACTAGGCAGGAAGTACTAGGCAGGAAGTGACAGGTGGAACACAAGCTTGTGTTCCACAGGTTACAGGAACAGGAAGTGACACATTGTGATGTCACTTCCTGTCACGTGACACGCCATGTGACTGCCTGGGCATGATAAAACCAGCATTTCCAGGCGGCGGCGGCGTGATCCAGCTGCACAACCTTGAGGGGGCCAGACTGGGTAAGTGAAGACCCTAATTGGGTCCCTGATTAGGTACTAGACCATGCAGCATCAGAGCTGCACATAGGTTACTGTGGATAATGATGGTACTGCAACTGATATTCACAGTCTATTACAGACACCATCGCCATCATCTGCACAGGGATGTGTATCTTTGAACACTAATCCCTATATGTGTACCATGACTCCCCTGAAGAAGAGGGATCTGAAACGCGTCGGCAGGGAACGTATCAGATGACATGGTGGCTATATGACATTCACTGAGCCCTGAGTAGCCTGGAAAACACTTGCAGAAGGTTATCCGGAGCTATATGGACTCATTTACATACGTACAGGTGGACTCAGCTGGGTGAGATCGCTCCCTATAGGAGTATACAAGCTGTTTTTTTCACTAATGCATGTGGCTGGGTTTACCTAATGGGATTGTTTGTTTTGATGACTACATCCTAGGGGAAACTCAAAACCGAAAAAGCAGGCACCTGCCAGCGTCCCTAGGGTATTTGGACGGGACCTAGTTCGGGTACCTGTGAACCCTGGTAATAAGAGGGGTTCAGTTTAGCACTACACTGATTTACACAGTCACGTATGCGCACTTTTTTGTTTTGTTTGGTCTAGACAACTATGTCTTTTTAATATAGAGCTAGTAAAAGTTAAGTTTTAACTTCTCAGTTTTTCTATGCTATTGGTTTTATACTTAGGGAGCGTTTACACACTGCTTATTTGCTGCATATTTTTACACGAGTGCTGTTGCAGATTTTGTAGCTAAAACCAGGAGTGGAACAATCGGAGGAAAAGTCTAATAGAAACAAGTGCTCCACTTCAGTATTTAATCACCCACTGCTGGTTTTAATCAGCCATTCCTGGTTTTGGCTACAAAAACTGCAAAAGCACTCGCGTAAAAATATGCAGCAAATATGCAGCTTGTGAACGCACCCTTAAGCTATATTTAAATCCCTGAGGCAAGTACATGCACATGCAGATCTGTTCTTCTGTGCGAGGTCACTCACACAATTCACCATCTGTACATCTGCTCTTCAAAGCTGTTTGCTAGATGCATCAAGCTGGCAGACAGACATGAGCCACACATCATGGTCCTTAGAGCCATGTGTGACTACTTAGCCACAGGTCAGGTCCCCCACTCAAAAGTATCAATCAAGACAGGCTGAGTGGAATAAGAGAACAGGAGGGGTGCTCCTAAGGGTAATACCCGATGGTTTAGTGGAGTGGAGGTGGTTTTAAGTAGATCTACTAATTTTACCTGGTTGTATCGCCAATACAACCAGGAGCTCTAGTGTGTGGTGTCTTCCCACACACCGAGCAGGCCCAGAGCTTCTGGTATGCCAGGGATCATGTGACCGTGACATAACCTCAGGTCATGTAAGCCCAAGTCCTCAAAGGTTAGTTCTCCCTGTGTTTCTTCACTTCTGCAGCAGCCATCACTAATCACTTGGAGAGGGACAATCAGCAAATAAATAAAGTATCCTTAATTTCATTACAACCAATGACGAGTTTAGCCGTCATGAAAAGATGTCAGTTCCCAGATCATTACGGCCAAACTCGTCATGGATTTCAACTGTCACTGCTTGTAAACAAACAGTGACAGTTCAAATCTAACAGCTGTCAGTGACAGCTAAGGATCAGGGGCAGAGGTGTGGGGATCCTTTTAGTGGTCCCCACACTCAGAACGATGTGATCAGTCAGTCAATCTGACTGACCGATCACAACATGATCGCGCAGGAAAATGCTGAATGTCAGCACTTCCCTGCATGATCTGTGCAGGAGCTGGGCTGTCAGCTGTGCCCGGCTCCTGCAATCATCCCTGCTGCCCATCCACTGCTGTGCCTGCTCTCCTGCCTCCAATCCCTGCTCTCCGGTCTCCTGCCTCTGCTCCCTTCATTCCTCTCCCCGCTTCCTCATCCCCTCTTTCCTGCCTTTGCTTTCAGTCTCCTCCATCCTCTCCCCGCTCTCCTCCCTTCTCTCCTGCCTTCGCTCCTGGTGTCCTCCGTCCTCTCTTTGCTCTCCTCCCTCCTCTCCCTGCTTCCTCCTCCTTCCTCTCCCTGATTCTCCTCCCCCTCTCTCCTTTCTCCGCTACCCAGTCTCCTCCGACCTGTGCCCCGCTCACCTCCTTTGTCGGCTCCCCGTTCTCCTCATCTGTCCGCTCCCCACTCTCCTCCTCCATCCTGTGCTGCCCGGCTGCTCACCGGCTCTGCCCCGCTCCACTCAGCCTCATCCCTACATGGAGGAGATGAGGCTGAGAGGAGCGATCTGATAGCCAGGGGCAGCGATCACTATGTGGTCGCTGTCCCTGTGTTGCCCCCTAAGTGCTATTTAGGGTCTGGGGAAAGGGAGTGCAGGGTTACTCCCCTCTCCCCATGGTGATCGGCCCATCATAATGTAATTGTGATGGGCCGATCACCATGGTAACCAGAAGTTGCCATGGCGACATCTGGTAACTTGACCCAAGCCTCAGAGATCATGTGATCTCTGGGACTTGGGTCAGGTTACCAGTTGTCGCCATGGCAACATCAGGTGGCCATGACAACCTCAGGTTGCCATGATGACATCTGGTATCCTGACCTAAGTCCCAGAGATCACATGATCTCTGAGACTTGGGTCAGCTTACCAGATGTCAGCATGGCAAACTGAGGTTGCTTTGGCAACATCTGGTAACCTGACCCAAGCCTCAGAGATCATGTGATCTCTGGGACTTGGGTCAGGTTACCAAATGACACCATGGCAACCTCTAGTTGCCAAAATGGGGTCACTTGTGGGTGAGCTCTAATGTTTAGGCACACAGGGGATCTCCATACGCGACATGGTGTCTGCTAACAATTCCAATTCTTAGCGGACACCATGTTGCATATGGACAGCCCCTTATCCAAATGCATAGTGGGCACTTTGAACCTCCAGGGCTTCTCAAATTGATCCGTAAAATTGAAAAAGTACTTTTTTTCCACAAAAATGTTCTTTTAGCCTCAATTGTTTCAACTTATCTAGATGCATAGTGAGCACTTTGAACCCTCAGGTGCTTCACAATTTGATCCATAAAAATGAAAAAGTACTTTTTTTAACAACAATTTTGTTTTGACCTCAATTTTTTCATTTTTACGTGAGCAACAGGATAAAATGCATCCTAAAATTTGTTGGGCAATTTCTCCTGATTACACCGATACCTCATATGTGGTCATAAACCACTGTTTGGGCGCACAGCAGGGTTCGAAAGGAAAGGTGCGTCATTTGACTTTTTGAGTATAAAATTAGCTCCAAAAAGTCAAATTGCGCTCCTTCCCTTCTGAGCCCTGCCGTGTGTCGAAACAGTGGTTTATGACTCCATATGAGGTATTGGTGTACTCAGGAGAAATTGCTCAACAAATTTCAGGATGCATTTTATCCTGTTGCCCATGTGAAAATGAAAAAATTGAGGCTAAAAGAACATTTTTGTTGGAAAAATTTAAAAAAATTAATTTTTTCCTTCCACTTTGCTTGTGTGCCTGTGAAGCACCACGAAGGGTTAATAATCTTTTTGAATGTAGATTTGAGTAACGTGAGGGATGCAGTTTTTGGAATGGTGTCACTTTTGGGTGTTTTCTGTCATGTATGCCCTTCAAAGGGATTTCAGATGTGATGTGGTCTCTAATAAAATAATTATGTAAATTTTGCTGGAAAAATGAGAAATTGCTGATGAAATTTGAACCCTTATAACTTCCTAACCAAAAAATGTTTTTTTCCAAAATTGTGCTGATGTAAAGTAGACATTTTGGAAATGTTATTTACTAACTATTTTGTGGCACATAACTCTCTGGTTTAACAGAATAAAAATTCAAAATGTGAAAATTGCGAAATTTTCAAAATTTTCGTCAAATTTTTGATTTTTTCACAAATAAACGCAAAAATGATTTACCTAAATTTACCACTAACATGAAGCCCAATATGTCCTGAAAAAACAATCTCAGAATCGCTAGGATCCTTTGAAGTGTTCCAGAGGTATTACCTCATAAAGGGACGCCGGTCAAAATGACTAAAAACGGTCTGGTCATTAAGCTGCAAAGGACTCCGTCCTTAAGGGGTTAATGTGCATGGGCACCAGAGATTAGGCTGGGAAGAATAATGGGTCACAAAAGTTGATTAATGGTAGCAATCACTACACAATTTGATGGTAATGTCTGTTCATCAGGTGATTCAAGGCAGATTTGACAGATTTTGCACATGGTCATTGGAATTATTTCAAGAACATAACTCTAGTTTTCTAATTAAGAGATTTAAACCCTCTCTTCCCATCACAAAATAAACAGCCTACTGCTCCTATTTGCCAGCTTTAATAACAGAGGTCAATACGTTCTATTTAATGGCAGATGCATGCAAAATGTTATCATTTACAGTATGCATGTGATGTATCAAAGAGGGGGAATAGACAGCACTGCCTGAGAATAGTATGCAATACAAAAAGTACAAATGCAGATATTAATTCCAAACTGTGTTTTTAAAGTAAACTGAGATTATTAGCAAATAATTAAAGAATTCTCTGAGCCACCCTGCCAAGTCTATGGTATACTTGCATGCAATCCTACAAACAAATTCTTGGTGGAATTAAAGACTTTTTTGAATATGGGTCTTGATCAGGGTGTGATAAACAAGAATGAACTTTATTTTCTCTTGCCATCCTGTCCGGTAATAGGTTCGTTCTACTGTCTCTCCAAAATTAATAGAGAGGTCAATCCCTTGCAAGGGAGACCCATTGTGTCTCGCAAAGGTAGTATATCACAAAACATTGGATTTAGCTAGACAGGATTTTAAAGGGATCCTGTCACCCCCAAAACACCTTTAAACCTATTAAAACCTGTCCCTAGAGCATATTAACACTTTCCCTACACTCCTTTTAGCTCCTATATGCACATAATCGAAGTGTATAAAAACGTTTTATAAGTACCTCATTACTGATGATAATGAGTGACTATGCTATTCATACTCACTCATTCAGGCTGCCCCTCTTCATACTATGACGCCTCCATAGGCGTGATCTTCATGAGAGATTCAAATTGCAGCCTCCCTGCGCGCCTCCCCGCTGTGGCTTGTGTCGGCTGGGCTTCAGCGTGGGGCTGTATGAGGCGATCCGCGTCATTCCCGGCGCCGGGTGACGTATTTACACTGGCGCCGCTGTTGGCTTCAAGTCCCGCACTGCACATGCGCATGCGCAGTGCGCATTTTGAAGCTGACAGAGCGGCGCGGCTGTATACGTCACCCGGCGCCGGGAATGACGAGGGTTGCGTCATACAGCCCCACGCTGAAGCCCGGCCGACACAAGCCACAGCGGGGAGGCGCGCAGGGAGGCTGCAATTTGAATCTCTCATGAAGATCACGCCTATGGAGGCGTCATAGTATGAAGAGGGGCAGCCTGAATGAGTGACTATGAATAGCATAGTCACTCATTATCATCAGTAATGAGGTACTTATAAAACGTTTTTATACACTTTGATTATGTGCATATAGGAGCTAAAAGGAGTGTAGGGAAAGTGTTAATATGCTCTAGGGACAGGTTTTAATAGGTTTAAAGGTGTTTTGGGGGTGACAGGATCCCTTTAAAACCATTTGTTATCTCTCTGAACTCATATCTCCAGGATACTACAGACATAGACTGGAGGATGTGTTATTAGAACAGAATATGTTGTTCGCTAGCAGAGATGTGGAGTCACTATATTCTTCAATTTTGCATTCTAAAGGTCTTAAAGTAGTATCATTTTTTTGAGAAGTAGAGGCTGTCAGTTTGAGAAGCATAATGAGTTTTTACTTAATGCTTAGAATTCTATCTTAACAGAATTTTTTTTCTTTTCAATAGGGAATTGCTGCCACCAGCTCTGGGGCACAGTGATGGGGAGTCCATGTGCACCATCATATGCAAATTTGCTCCTGTACTGGTGGTAAGAGACTATAATGTTATAGTGTTGGATGATATGCTGATCATTGGTGTTGACAGAATAGCCCTTTGGGCTTGCTACATAGACAATATTATTTTCATCTGACCAGGTAGCGAATCCTAGTTTTTGGAAATGGTTGACTCTCAATGTCAATGAACTTAGACTTCATTTCAGGTGTGAAATGAATGCCAATAGGTTTAGCACCTTGTTTAACAATGGTTAACAGCAACCTGATTAAATTAATGGAAATTGATGTAGTGATCAAACTGATATGGGGTGGAAATTGAAATAAGAAGATCCTTCAGCAAGAAACAAGTTGGATTTTTAGACTCAAGATCTCTGCTCCACTAGGTTTGAATGAACAACTTTCTTTTTCAACCTTTATATAATTCAGCTATGAATAGAGTGCTATAAAAGGGACAGTCATGACAGCATGGGGGCACCATTTGCATAGGTCTTAGGGTTCAATCACCATCTGATAGGTAATTCAAGATTCTCATAGGTTATGCTGGGAAGAACTGCATGACTGAAAGTGTAACCTGCTGAATGGTAACTATAGAAGAAGGTCTGGAGGTATTACCTAGTCTCTGAATGCTGGCTGTCTCTCACCGGAGGTGACATAACATGAGTTTCACAATGTGGCCCATTGACAGGAAGTCGATGGGACCAGATGTGACGTGGGATGCGGCGCACAATAACTGGCATTAAATTACTCAGATTATGACCGCTGTCATTTGACACATGCAGCTTAGACATTACTGCTGGCCTCTCATGGACTGACCACGTAGTGTGTTACGTTTTTCAATTTTTTTCAATTTTTAATTGCAGTAAGTCAGGTCCCTAATTTCCTTACTTAATGGTCTCATGCTTTAGTGTTGCAGAGTGCTGTTTTTTACTTTTTAGTCTATTTTATTTACTGTTTGCACCTGTTCACTCTAACACTTGTAGGGCCAAACTTGGGCTGAGGCACCGATCTTGACTTGGAGGGGCATAACCAAGTGTCTACCCCATCTTCACTAAAGCCTTTAGTAGTTAGGTATATTTGAGCTGGTGGTTAGCCACTAGGTGCTTCTGCAGGGGATCACAGTACCTCGACAGCTGACTCTGCTTGAGTCAGGGATAAAGGCAGGTCCAGTCTTTGGTTTGCATAGGAGACTACTGGATGGCTAGTAGAGCAGATGCAGAAGGTAGGACAGCAAGTTTAATTATGGTGGGTGCAGTAGGTATGGCTGCAGGGCTTTTTTAGATGGTGTAGTGGGTACAGCAGCAAAGCTGGTTCAGACTTGCATAAATAGTATGGCAGCAGGGCAGGACAAGACAGGTGCTGTAATACTAGGAGACAGACACAGATTAGGTAAAGCATGGAACTCAGGATGCAGCAGGGCTAACAGGGATGTGACAACCATCACCATGTCCCTAGGCATAGACCATGTTGCTCAGTCACTTTCCATAAGAGGATGGTGCCTTAAATACTCTGTGCTTGTCAGCCTATAGTGATAAGCACTTAAAAGGAACGTCACGCTGGCCCTTTAAGAATGGTGTACCTAAGCATTCTCCCAGGAGAACTGTGTGGTGTGCGCAGGCCCTGGGACCAGGAAGCAGGAGACAATGCCTGGGCAGAGACCGAGGGCCTGCCAGAGGGATGAGTACTCATCAAGTGCCGATCTCCTTGCATTTAGCAATTTAGTCTGCCCATAAAATTGTAGGCTTTCAGCCCGATAGAGGCATACTCTGGATAGAGGCCCGGCAAAATGATATGCCTTGTCACTGGCTGCTGGTCTGTCATATACTAGCAACTTTTTACACTAAGTATCTCAAAATTGTGAAGTATTAAACATCAATATTGACATGTAATTAGATTACATTAGAACTCACCATTTTACAAAAGTAGACAATTGTTTTGTTCATTTCATCTGAAGATCTGGTGCTCTGTTATCAATGTATAATATGGGATTGAAAAAAACAATCCAAAATGAGCCCATATGTTGCAAGTGAACTTTAATCAATTATGACACTCCTAGCCCCCTGCTTTTGTAGATAAGAAAATCAATTTATGATTTAAATATAATTGTCATTATATGTGGGCTGCAAAATGAACCTTAACTTTAAGATAACATTTATAATCCTGGGCCAAACACAATGGCAATGACTTTCTGGCAGTAATATTTTTAACAATGGGATATCAAACATTCCTTAAGCATCTTTATCATAACTCTCATTCATTGTAAAATAATAATATTGTAATACTTATTTTGAAATGTAGAAATTATATACTTTTTATTTCCTTTGTATAAATGTGGCACATGATAGTGGCATACAGTAGGTACATAAAAAGAGGGAAGACTTGAGGTATTCTTTTATTATTATTTCCTCTCTTTCCCAAAATGCTGTTTTATACAATATGTTTTGGATACCTGTGCCTCTATTATTTAGTGTTTAATCTAAAAGGGAATCTGTCATCATGTGTATTCTTTAATTTGGAGGGCAGTAAAGAATAGACAGAGTTTATGACTGCAGTATTGTGTCCCTTAGGCTAATTTCACATTTGCATTTGGAACGCAGCATAACCGAATGCAGCCAAACGCATGCGCACTGCCTTCCTATGTTTAACATGGCAACACATAGTAGCTGTGTTTGGCTGCATTCTGTTGCGGTTGTGTTCGGATGCGCATAATTTACACAGCTTGTTGAATTTTTTGTGCGTTCACGGGCACTTATTTTATCAGCAAGTGTCGGCAAGCGCACAAACAATGCATGGATCTCAATGGATCCGCAGTGTCCTCTGCCTGACAGCGCAGGAGAATGCTGTGGATCTCATTTAAATCACTCTTGGTGGCCACCGCTGATCTCCCAGGAGATCAGCAGCGGCCACCAGGAGATCAGCTGGAGCTGCTGCTGATGTCCCTGGCACGGCCGCCGTTAATCTCCCTGCGGTGTCGGCATGGGAGATTTGAAGAAACAGCTGATCTGACAGCTGTTTAAATCTCCCACGCCGACATCACCTCTTTGCTGTCAGCGCGGGAGATTTAAACAGCTGTCAGATCAGCTGTTTCTTCAAATCTCCTGCACCGACAGCATCGAAGATCAGTGGCGGCCGGAAGGAGGAGATCTCTGCCGCTGATCTCTGCCTCCCAGCCGCCAAGATTGGCTGGCCGGGCACCATACTGATGTCAACGCATTCGTAGATTCTCTGCTGCATTTACATCAGTATGGCAGCGTTTTCAATATATTTGCGGCTGCATGCCCTTCGCATGGAGACACAGACGCAAATGTGAACCCAGCCTTACTGGGTTGGTTTGTTGTATTTCTGAGATAATCAAAGTTCTCTCAATGCTGAGCTCTGTATAACTCTATCCACATTATTAATTCACAGCTTCTTTTATATACTGTGCATATGCGGTAAGTTAACTTAACTGTCAGTGGTGAGGGTGAGGCTTATGAATGCTGATGACTACATAACAGCTTATTGAGATAAGTAAAACCTATGAAGCCACTGCAAGAAGTTCAGTATGTGAAACACTGTAATTATGAAAGAGCCAAGTCATAAAAAATGCTTTATATAAAAAAACAATATCTCAATCCTGTCTCATCAACTGATAGAAATCTTCTACTATACACTAAAGGGGGGAGAAATAGCACAAAATAGGGTCTTAACTGTGTGATAAATGGTCATGTAGGTGTGTGTTGTGCTCACCTTTTTAGGTTGTGCCCAGTCACAACACCTTAAATGCGTATCCGGCTGCTGCACTTCCCAGTAAAAATGATGATCTCCAAAGTAAAAGAAAGGGATTTTTTCGTGCGCTGCCTCCAGACAATAGACGATCCAAATAGTATCCAAACTGTTCTTTATTACTCTACGCGTTTCGTGAGAACCTCTCACTTCCTCAGGAGTTATACAAAGTTACATCCTATCTTAAAAACAATCCTAAATATACTGACATAATCACTCTCAATCCAATGTGAAAAAAAAAAAAAAAAAAACATTCACCAAACTTTATCAGTATCTCACAGTGTACATCAATCATTTTTTACCATACTCTTTATCTAAAATCCCCCAATCTGTTCAAATTAACATTAACAGCAATACAGTTTGACATATTCATAAAATCCCACTTCAAATGTTCACACTTTCTTAAAAAACATTCACATTAACATAGTAAATAAAATTTAGATTTTTTCTATCCATTTATATAACACATTCTATTCCATTGTACTACTCACTTTTAGTGGCATTGTAGACTCGAACTCATTATCTATCCATCCATCCCATCACTTTTAGGATATCACCCCTTCAATTACCACTACTCTATCATTGAGCTTGGAATACTACCCATTCTAAATTATATATGTGTTGTCCACTATTAGTTTAGATTACTCCCTCAACACTGCTACATCATACCGGGATTTTACTTTAAAATTACCACCTTTTACATATTAGTATATGCACTACCCTCTAATGGTTCAGTTACTCCCTCACCAACACATCGGGATTTTTCACTTGGTAAGCCACTCAATATATATTTGTGTGTGCACTACCCTCTATTGCTCTCTCAACACTGCTACATTTAATTGTGACTTTTACATTTGGATCTTTGTCCAGTATAAATTTGCGTGCGCTGCACTCTATCACTCCCTCAACACTGCTACATCAAGGCTTCATATTGATTTGAATTATCACCCCTTTTATCTTGCGCTGACATTTATATCTCTCTCTCAAGTCATATATATCCTCTCAGTTCATATTATCTGAATAGATCACTGATCTCATTCAGACCATTAGGTTTTAATGTTCTTAGTTTATGTATCCAATATACTTCTTTTCTTGATAGCACCTGATCTCTATTATTTGTTTCAGGGGAACAAAATCTATGGGGAGAACAGTGATTTTAGCGTTCTTATCATGTATATTCGCACAGTGTCTAGATACACCATGCGACATTAATCCCTCTTTAATGTTGAACCTATGTGAGTTCATCCTGTTATGTAATTGCTGTGACGTTTTTCCAATATAATATTTCCCACATTCACATTTTAACCGATAGATTACATAGCGGATTGACAATCCAAGTGAACATTGATCTGGAAAGTATTTTTTCCCTGATCACATCTAAAAGTGGAGGTTCCATCCTCTATCATTTTGCAACAGAGTCACCTCCTCACATTACATCTATATGCTCCCTTACGTACTGGAAAAAACATTTTTATTAGACCCTCTTTTTTATTTTTTATTTTACTCAGTGCTAATAGATTTTTAATAGTGGGAGCTTTTCTAAACGTTATACCTGGTTTTTCTGGTAATAATTTACATAAAATCGGATCATTTTGTAAAATCCCCCAGTATTTCTCCATAGTATTCCTAATATGTGCATTTTGTCTAGAAAATGTTGTTAAAAAATTTAAACTACGATCATTTCCTTTCTGTTCTATTTGTGATTTTGGGGCTATGAGGGTATTTTGTTCTAAATCTACATTATCATTATATGCCCGCTGTATTATTTTCTTGGGATATTTCTTGTTTAAAAATCTTTCTTTTAATGTTTGCGATTGATCAATAAAATCTTTTTTCTGGCTGCAGTTTCTCCTTATACGTCTATATTAGTTCCCTGGGATATTGTCTAACCACTTTTTATAGTGTGCGCTATTATAATCGATATAACTATTTGAATCAACTTTTTTAAAATAATTTTTTGTTAAAATCATACTATTTTCGTGGAAAATTGTAAGATCTAAAAAACCGATCTCTTTTTTATTAAAAGTAGCAGAAAAAGTTAGACCCCAGCTGTTATTCTGTATGTATCCTACAAATTGCTGTAGATCATTTCTTGCATCATCATATATAAATATTAAATCGTCTATGAAACGCTTGTAAATGATCACATTTTCTGCCAAAACATTTCCATAGATGTGGATGGACTCGAAGGTGGCCATAAACAAATTTGCATAAGTTGGCGCCACCTTCGAGCCCATCGCGGTACCGAGTATCTGATGGAACATCTTATCATTGAATGTGAAAAAATTATTTTTTAACACGAATTCCATGTTCTGGTAAACCCGCAAAGTATCTTTTTAATGTTAATTTTGTAATATATATCTGCAAATTATACATGGATTTGCAGATATTTATTAGAAAATTAACATTAAAAAGATACTTTGCGGGTTTACCAGAACCTAAAGATCAGGAAGGCCCTGATTCAGATAGAATAAAATCACACCACACTACATTAAAAAAACCATCCCACTTTTATCCGATTCAATATCAGGGCCACCATGTGAAAACGTTTTGTGACTTGGTGTTGAAAGACTTCGAGAAATTGGAAGAAACAAAAATGGGTAGCAATAATATGAATCTATATGAATCTAAACAGATCAGAACAGAATGCATTACGGAACTTGAAAAATAATACTGATATTATAATCAGACAGGCTGATAAAGGGGGGGGTAGTTGTACAAGATCGGGTAGATTATATGTTGGAAGCAGAAAGAATCCTTTCAGATACAATGACATATGAGATAGTCTCAAAAACTTGTTATTTACAAGCAATTATAAAATATAACCAACATATAGCTAAAGGTGTTCTTAATGGAGTGTTAAATAAAAATGAGGCTGATTTTTTGAGAGTGAAAAATCCACCAATAGCTTTTTATTACCATCTACCAAAGATTCACAAGGATCAACAGTGCCCTCCTGGCAGACCTATAATATCGGGAATAGGAGCGCTTACTTCTAATTTAGCATCCTATATAGATAAACTGATGATTCCCTGGGTGGCTCAATTACCGAGTTATTTAAGAGATTCAGCGCATTTTATTGATTCGATCAAACATATGACGTGGAAAGAATCATATACATTTATCACTATTGATGTGGCATCACTATATTCGAATATAGATCACAATATTGGTTTGAAATGCTTCCAAACCTTTGTGGAGAGAGATAATAGGTTTCCTGAATTACAGAAGAATTTTATTCTCGATAGCATGGAATTCGTGTTAAAAAATAATTTTTTCACATTCAATGATAAGATGTTCCATCAGATACTCGGTACCTGCGATGCGATGGGCTCGAAGGTGGCGCCAACTTATGCAAATTTGTTTATGGCCACCTTCGAGTCCATCCACATCTATGGAAATGTTTTGGCAGAAAATGTGATCATTTACAAGCGTTTCATAGACGATTTAATATTTATATATGATGATGCAAGAAATGATCTACAGCAATTTGTAGGATACATACAGAATAACAGCTGGGGTCTAACTTTTTCTGCTACTTTTAATAAAAAAGAGTTCGGTTTTTTAGATCTTACAATTTTCCACGAAAATAGTATGATTTTAACAAAAAATTATTTTAAAAAAGTTGATTCAAATAGTTATATCGATTATAATAGCGCACACTATAAAAAGTGGTTAGACAATATCCCAGGGAACTAATATAGACGTATAAGGAGAAACTGCAGCCAGAAAAAAGATTTTATTGATCAATCGCAAATATTAAAAGAAAGATTTTTGAACAAGAAATATCCCAAGAAAATAATACAGCGGGCATATAATGATAATGTAGATTTAGAACAAAATACCCTCATAGCCCCAAAATCACAAATAGAACAGAAAGGAAATGATCAAAGTTTTAATTTTTTAACAACATTTTCTAGACAAAATGCACATATTAGGAATACTATGGAGAAATACTGGGGGATTTTACAAAATGATCCGATTTTATGTAAATTATTACCAGAAAAACCAGGTATAACGTTTAGAAAAGCTCCCACTATTAAAAATCTATTAGCACTAAGTAGAATAAAAAATAAAAAAGAGGGACTAATAAAAATGTTTTTTCCAGTACGTAAGGGAGCATATAGATGTAATGTGAGGAGGTGCCTCTGTTGCAAAATGATAGAGGATGGAACCTCCACTTTTAGATGTGATCAGGGAAAAAATACTTTCCAGATCAATGTTCACTTGGATTGTCAATCCAGCTATGTAATCTATCGGTTAAAATGTGAATGTGGGAAATATTATATTGGAAAAACGTCACAGCAATTACATAACAGGATGAACTCACATAGGTTCAACATTAAAGAGGGATTAATGTCGCATGGTGTATCTAGACACTGTGCGATTATACATGATAAGAACGCTAAAATCACTGTTCTCCCCATAGATTTTGTTCCCCCTGAAACAAATAATAGAGATCAGGTGCTATCAAGAAAAGAAGTATATTGGATACATAAACTAAGAACATTAAAACCTAATGGTCTGAATGAGATCAGTGATCTATTCAGATAATATGAACTGAGAGGATATATATGACTTGAGAGAGAGATATAAATGTCAGCGCAAGATAAAAGGGGTGATAATTCAAATCAATATGAAGCCTTGATGTAGCAGTGTTGAGGCAGTGATAGAGTGCAGTGCACGCAAATTTATACTGGACAAAGATCCAAATGTAAAAGTCACAATTAAATGTAGCAGTGTTGAGAGAGCAATAGAGGGTAGTGCACACACAAATATATATTGAGTGGCTTACCAAGTGAAAAATCCCGATGTGTTGGTGAGGGAGTAACTGAACCATTAGAGGGTAGTGCATATACTAGTATGTAAAAGGTGGTAATTTTAAAGTAAAATCCCGGTATGATGTAGCAGTGTTGAGGGAGTAATCTAAACTAATAGTGGACAACACATATATAATTTAGAATGGGTAGTATTCCAAGCTCAATGATAGAGTAGTGGTAATTGAAGGGGTGATATCCTAAAAGTGATGGGATGGATGGATAGATAATGAGTTCGAGTCTACAATGCCACTAAAAGTGAGTAGTACAATGGAATAGAATGTGTTATATAAATGGATAGAAAAAATCTAAATTTTATTTACTATGTTAATGTGAATGTTTTTTAAGAAAGTGTGAACATTTGAAGTGGGATTTTATGAATATGTCAAACTGTATTGCTGTTAATGTTAATTTGAACAGATTGGGGATTTTAGATAAAGAGTATGGTAAAAAATGATTGATGTACACTGTGAGATACTGATAAAGTTTGGTGAATGTTTTTTTTTTTTTTTCACATTGGATTGAGAGTGATTATGTCAGTATATTTAGGATTGTTTTTAAGATAGGATGTAACTTTGTATAACTCCTGAGGAAGTGAGAGGTTCTCACGAAACGCGTAGAGTAATAAAGAACAGTTTGGATACTATTTGGATCACCTGTTGTCTGGAGGCAGCGCACGAAAAAATCCCTTTCTTTTACTTTGGAGATCAACTGATAGAAAAATGTTTTGATCTTTTGACATTCAGTCAAATATGGTGAGATGTGAAGCCTGAAAGTTAAAAGTTCTAAACATTATCTACATAGGTCTGTAAGAGTAGATTACATTGACTCTTGAAGTCCAGATCTACCAGGAGTCTAAATGCGGAGCTCTCTATAACCCTGCCCGCAACACTATTTGGCAGCTTTTTCACTATGCATGAACAGAAAGCTGTCAATCAGTGGTGGGGGAGTTATACCGAGCTCATAAATATAGAGCACTACACGGTAGCAGATTTACTAGTTATTAGTTGATAATATCGTGTAAAGAAAGCAACGCAGTAAGTGACTCATTACTGGGATCATGGTCACTGTCTTTATATTATACCATCCTCAGATTAGTTTTTAAAATCATATTGAAAGACTTCATTTAATTGTTATCCATATAATCATATTTTCACACATCACATGGACAGTATATGGACCACTTGCCTGGTGGCCTAATAAAGAACTGGTAATCAAATGACATTGATTACAGGTGTAGCAGTTAACCCAACTAAAAAAATATTGTTACAAAAATAAATCATGGAGTATTTCAAATGAAATAGCTATATAATGCAGAGCAGAAGGTGGCTATGCCACAGTACTCTACTTTGGATTGTAGAATCAGTCCAAAGAGAGGGATCACTTTTTATGACATTATTTTTCTGTCATATGCATTTGCCTGTATTATTATGTTCTAAAGAAAATCATTTTTAGGTGACATTTGAATATTTAATTTAATGTGTGGCCAAATTATTGTTGTTGAGATTGATACAATACAGCAAGTTGTCCCATAATCATATCTTTAAAAATACTCATCTATTGTCTTCATGAAAACATCTTTGCAAGCTTGGAAAGCCTTGGATACATAGTAACCGACAGTCACTTTCTAAATCAAATAAGGTTTGTTTGTTTTCGATCGCATGTAGCGATGATACAGGACATATTACTAATGATTTGCTTAAAATAGACAACTAATTAGATAAAGCTATAAAATATGAATGTCCTATTATATTAAAAATGCAAATCATCCAGTGGCGATGCTGTTTTTCCATAAATCTATTCAATGGAGTTTCCTTAGAGATTGTTTTGCAACTAAAGGCTGTTTTACTCATGAAGTTTCTCTTCCACAATATTATAATTAGAGATGACTAAGTAGGTCCTTAACAAAACTAATTTGTTATGAATTACACAAAAATTGCAGTTTTAGGTAAATCCTAAATCTTCAAGATACAATTTGTTTGAAGCTTTTATCAACTTTCAGACATGGCCGAATTGTCCGACAGTGGTGGCATCCTTGAAATTGTTCCAGAAAATGAAATATTTTGCCCAGAAAGTTATTGCAAATACATATGTGTTATTATACACATGTTTATTTCAGGAAGCAAAACCTTTCACAAGGGAAGAAGACCATAGTCCCAAACTTTGTGCACTTTAAAATCTTCGTTTCTTTGATAAGGTTCCATGAACAAAGTTAAAAAAGCCGACAGACCACAAAGAGTCCTGCCTGACATGTTTCAGGTCCAGAAACCTTTTTCATAGGCATAGAAAATGCTTCACACAGCCCTCATTTAAAAGACATACAAGGTGAGAAAATACACCTTAAACCAACAAAGTACAAGCGCCACAAGGTGAAATAACCCTTCCTAGAATTTACTAAGTGAATTACATTTACATCACATATACAATATACATCTCTCTATATACAGTGTGTATATATGCATATATATATATGTACTTTTTATACGTACCGTATATACTCGTGTATAAGCCGAGTTTTTCAGCACATAAAATGTGCTGAAAAGTCCCCTTTCGGCTTATACACGGGTATATACGGTAATTTCTGCCATCAACGTCACTCAGCCCCCCCCCGTGGTCTCCCCCCCCCGCCGTATATATAGCCCCCCCGTGGTATCCAGGGCCCCCCTTGCTGCACCTGTAAAGGAAGATGTGAGTATACTTATCGCTGCTGCCGCCGCCTCCGCTCCGCTTCTCGGTCACCGCGCTGCTCCGGCCGGGTCTTCATGCTTCCTGTTCCTTCTCTGGCGCTCAGGAAATGACGTCATTGTTCGAGCGTCGGAGAAGAAACAGGAAGCATGAAGACCCGGCCGGAGCAGCGCGGTGACCGAGAAGCGGAGCGGCGGCGGCGGCGGCAGCAGCGATAAGTATACTGACATCTTCCTTTACAGGTGCAGCAAGGGGGCCCTGGATACTACGAGGGGGCTGTATACAGCTGGGGCTGCTGTATACAGCTGGGGCCCCTGTATACTAATGGGGGGGGGGTCTGTATACCCCTGGGGCTGCTGCGGTATATACCCCCTGGGGCTGCTGCTGTATATACCCCCTGGGGCTGCTGCTGTATATACCCCCTGGGGCTGCTGCTGTATATACCCCCTGGGGCTGCTGCTGTATATACCCCCTGGGGCTGCTGCTGTATATACCCCCTGGGGCTGCTGCTGTATATACCCCCTGGGGCTGCTGCTGTATATAACCCCTGGGGCTGCTGCTGTATATACCCCCTGGGGCTGCTGCTGTATACTACCACTGGGGCTGCTGCTGTATACTACTACTGGGGCTGCTGTATACTACTACTGGGGCTTCTGTATACTACTACTGGGGCTGCTGCTGTATATACCCCCCCCTGGGGCTGCTGCTGTATACTACCACTGGGGCTGCTGCTGTATACTACTACTGGGGCTGCTGCTGTATACTACTACTGGGGCTGCTGCTGTATATACCACTGAGGCTGCTGTATACTACTACTGGGGCTGCTGTATACTACCTCTGGGGCTTCTGTATACTACCACTGGGGCTGCTGTATATATCTCTGGGGCTGCTGTATACTACCACTGGGGCTGCTGCTGTATATACCACTGGGGAGGCTGCTGTATATACCTCTGGGGCTTCTGTATACTACCACTGGGGCTGCTGTATATACCTCTGGGGCTTCTGTATACTACCACTGGGGCTGCTGTATATATCTCTGGGGCTGCTGTATACTACCACTGGGGCTGCTGCTGTATATACCACTGGGGAGGCTGCTGAATATACCTCTGGGGCTGCTGTATACTACCACTGGGGCTGCTGTATATATCTCTGGGGCTGCTGTATACTACCACTGGGGCTGCTGCTGTATATACCACTGGGAGGCTGCTGTAACACTGCTGGGGCCTGTATGTACCACTGGGGAGGCTGCTGTATACCACACTTCTGGGGGCTGTATACTACCACTGGGGAGGCCTGTATACCACTGCGCGGGCCTGTATACCACACTGCTGGGGTCCACCCTCGGCTTATACACGAGTCAATAGGTTTTCCCAGATTTTGGGGGCAAAAGTAGGGGGGTCGGCTTATACACGGGTTGGCTTATACACGAGTATATACGGTATGTATGTAAGGCTGTAAAGAAAGCCAGCTGCTTTGCACCCACATTGGATTGCTGTTTGAAAACTTTTCATTTTTTATATATATATATATACCGTACATATATGTGTGTGTGTGTATGTGTATCAAGTTTGAGTGTATTTTGAGCAAGTTTTGAGCAAAGTCTTACAGAGAAAACATAGTTTTGTAAAGGACAAAACCTTTTTACAAAAACAGACCATTTGTCACAAAAACACAATACAGAAATATATCAGAGGAACTACAGAAAATCTCTTATATGCTGTGATATCTTATATTTGCAAATAAAATGTGTCAGTAAAAGTACATTGGATTTTTATTGTAATTGAGACCCTTCAGATACCGGGCATTCAGTGCCAGTTTCCAGAAATCTTTGCAGTTGCGTAGTAGCCGTTTACAATTACCTCCACGAGTGGGTCACATCACTCTCTCCCCATCCTCCACTGTTAATCCCTCCATTCTACCACCATGACAGTCTTTCAGATGCTTCAAAAGGCCCCAACTTAGATGCACCCACAGATCTTTCCATCTGCAAAAAAGATGCTCTGAAATTCTCTTATTTAGTGGTTGGGTAGTGCACCCAATGTAGTATTTACAACAGCTTGAACAGGTCACCTTATATACAACATAACTTGAATTACAGTTTATATAGGTCTTATTTAAAAAAATTTTTGTCTGATATTATTTTGAAAAACATCAATTTTTTTCCATGTACAGTCATATGAAAAAGTTTGGGCACTCCTCTTTATCTTACTCATTTTTTTTTGTTTAAAATTGGGTTTTTGCAACAGCTATTTCAGTGTGATATATGTAATAACTGATGGACACAGTAATATTTCAGGATTGAAATGAGGTTTATTGTACTAACCGAAAATGTGAAATATGCACCCTAGATTAGCTGCCTGTATCCAATCCAGTATGCAAGACAAAAAGGGGGGAGGGCGTGGGAGCGCATGTGAAGAAAGTTTTTGAAGTGGATTTAGGCCCAGGGCTGTGTAGCCACTCACCAGAGGTGGTTGTGCAACCCTGCACAACTGCGGTCTTACGCCTGTGAATCCACCTCCGCCTGGAGGTATAGTGGAGGCACCGAAAGTTGCTCCGGGAGCTCCAGCTCCTGTCGCGATCAATGACCGGAATGATGTCACCACAGGTCCTACAACGGTGACAGTGTTGTATTGCTAGGTCATGGAACTCATGATCTAGGATTAATGGTATCTCTTGTCCAGAGCTGCTCTTGCCAGGTGTGCACAAGTGCAAGAAGCTGAGAGTAAAAAAATCCCTGGTCTGTGGAGCGCTAGGGCTAGAGATAAATGGCACTAGGGTTATTTTAGAAAAGGTTTCTTTATTAACCTCTTACAGGCCACTACGCGTTTCTGCAGCAGAGCGCTGCCTTCATCAGGTGATGCAAGAGGGTTACCTGATGAAGGCAGCGCTCTGCTGCAGAAACGCGTAGTGGCCTGTAAAATAACCCTAGTGCCATTTATCTCTAGCCCTAGCGCTCCACAGACCAGGGATTTTTTTACTCTCTGTATCCAATCCAGTGACCTCTAGCCGGGACCGAAAATCCCTAGACTGAGGCCACTAGACAGAACCTAACTCCAATCTTCAATCTCCAAAAAACTGCTGGTCAAAGTGAACAGTCCTCCTTATATACCCTCAGCCCTCATTGTAGGATATTGGGGACGTCACGATTGGTGCAATAACACTGTCTTTTCATTGGCTGAATCCCAATCCTCATTTAACATATTTTAGTACTATTGCAATCCAAATGCTGATTGATATAGCACCTAGCAGTGATACAATGGAAGGTTAGTCTGAGACAATCAGTCTGCAAACCATGACATTAACACAATAGTGGCTGGAGCCTCAATCAACATTCACAGGGCAATAGACAATGGACGATTAGCATAATTAAGTTCTCTGGCCTGCTATGACAAACAAGTTAGATAATTACATTACCATGCTAAACTTAAAGTAATCTATGAAAATACTGTAGGAAATTCTCCTTGGCCAATACAAGTTTACAAACCTATACACAATATGATATGTCTGGTTACATAAGAAATCATCATATGTCCTACATTAAAGGGGTCCATTTCGTCACATACCTCCCCCTTCTTATGTAGCCAGACAGGGCAGTCAAATATGATAAGTCTCTGGTCATCCTTCTCCTCTGGGCGGCATTGTCTTTTTTAATGGAGAAGACAGCAATCGAGGCTTCCATCTATACACCTTCCCCAGATTACCTCCCCCAGGATGGGCAGACATATTGTGGACAAGCAGTAAAATGGGATTCAGGAGTTGGGCTCCCATAAACGTCTGGTTATCAATTTCCCCCCAGTCAATGACCACAGTCTGGCTAGGTGTACTCACTGTTGATGGCTCAGAGAAGAATGATGGGGGCTGGGAACATGAATTATCCTCTGAAGGTGGGGTAGCAAGATCCACATCAGGGTGCTGCTTGGCTTCCTGGATGATGGTGATGGCTGTGACACACTGGCTGGATAGTCCTTGTCCTGGGTGAGCTTGCAAAACAACAGATGTGGGGGGGCCATCCATGAGCCCCACTTCAACCTCCTCCTGGTTAGCCCCTGAAACAACAGGTGTGGGGAAGCTGCTCACAAATCCCACATCAACCTCTTCCTGGTCAGTCTCCAAAGCAACAGGGATAGGGAGATTGTCCATAACCTCCAACTTGTCCTCTTCCTGCTCTGGCACGGTGTTGACAGGATCAGTTTCTTGCAGTTCCAGGGCTTGGAACTGGTGTCCTTCCAAACTGTCACTGGATCCATGATGTGGCACACAGTTTAATTCCTTTGAGTCAATCTCGGCGGGGTCCTCATCATTTTCTGCATCCTTCTGAGCATGCCACTGGACCAATCTCCGGATCAAATCCGACCGTGTGTCAGTGTCGCTGGCTTCGATTTCTCAGAACAGACATGCCACCTCTAGTTGCAGTTTCCTATAGCGGCCGTACTTCCACTCCAGTCCTCGTCCCATGGCTGAGCTGGTGGGGTTGGACATGGCAGTGTCCGAAACCTGAATGCCTCACTATGGCCTGCTGGGTATGGTTACATGCATCCCTGGTTGTTGAGCCCTTGGATGGTGTCCACGAACACCAGTCCCCTGCAGCTCCCCTGGATAAACCAGGCTGAGTAGTATCCCACCGCTGCCACCAATTGTGGAGACCCGGGGGTCAGTGGGTGCTCTCGTCCGCAGGCCCAGCCGCCTATACAAAGACAGCGTGGACCAGGGCTCATCCCCAACTGAACGCCCGAGCTCCTTAACCGTGGGCGGAACACTACTCAGACAACACAGGGTGAGGGAATCACAATATTAAGGCTTTATTGTATCCCCAAACAGTTAACAGCATATAACGCATAACCAAGCACAGCAAATAAATGTAACAGGCAACAGAGTCTCACCCTTCCGCTGCTCACCAGGGTTTAGAATGTAGCACGGCAAAGTCTGTAGCCAGGTGACTGTATCGTCCCAACCTGGGTTGCTTCCTTGTCCTTAAGCAGTCTATCACAGCCGAATCCGATGCTGAAGTCCTTGTGGTTCTTTAGTCCGTGTTCTGATCCCCTTGGTCGGCACCGAAATGCCTAGGCCTAAGGTTACGGCTCGCTAACCGGATCCGAAGACCCTAGATTAGCTGCCTGTATCCAATCCAGTGACCTCTAGCCGGGACCGAAAATCCCTAGACTGAGGCCACTAGACAGAACCTAACTCCAATCTTCAATCTCCAAAAAACTGCTGGTCAAAGTGAACAGTCCTCCTTATATACCCTCAGCCCTCATTGTAGGATATTGGGGACGTCACGATTGGTGCAATAACACTGTCTTTTCATTGGCTGAATCCCAATCCTCATTTAACATATTTTAGTACTATTGCAATCCAAATGCTGATTGATATAGCACCTAGCAGTGATACAATGGAGGGTTAGTCTGAGACAATCAGTCTGCAAACCATGACATTAACACAATAGTGGCTGGAGCCTCAATCAACATTCACAGGGTAATAGACAATGGACGATTAGCATAATTAAGTTCTCTGGCCTGCTATGACAAACAAGTTAGATAATTACATTACCATGCTAAACTTAAAGTAATCTATGAAAATACTGTAGGAAATTCTCCTTGGCCAATACAAGTTTACAAACCTATATACAATATGATATGTCTGGTTACATAAGAAATCATCATATGTCCTACATTAAAGGGGTCCATTTCGTCACATGCATTATTTCAAAACTTGACAGGTGCAAAAGTATGGGCACCTCACCAGAAAAGTGACATTAATATTTTGTAGATCCACCTTTTGCAAAAATAACAGCCTCTAGTCACTTCATGTAGCTGTTAATGAGTTCCTGGATCCTGGATGAAGGTATTTTTGACCATTACTTTTTACAAAACAATTCCAGTTCAGTTAAGTTTGATGGTCGCCGAGCATGGACAGCCCACTTCAAAACATCCCACAGATGTTCAATGATATTCAGGTCTTGGGACTGGGATAGCCATTCCAGAACATTGTAATTGTTCCACTGCATGAATTCCTGAGTAGATTTGGAGCGGTGTTTTGGATTATTGTCATGCTGAAAGATCCATCCCCGGCATAACTTCAACTTTGACACTGATTCTTGAACATCATTCTCAAGAATCTGCTGATACTGAATGGAATCCATGCGACCCTCAACTTTAACAAGATTGCCGGTGCCGTCATTGGCCACACAGCCCCAAAGCATGATGGACCCTCCCCCAAATTTGACAGTGGGTAGCAAGTGTTTTTATTGGAATGCTGTGTTTTTGCGGCACCATGCATAACGCCTTGTTGTGTGACCAAACAACTCAATCTTTGTTTCATCAGTGCACAGGACCTTCTTCCAAAATGAAACTGGCTTGTCCAAATGTGCTTTTGCATACCTCAGGCCACTCTGTTTGTGGCGTGCATGCAGAAACGGCTTCTTTCGCATCACTCTCCCATACAGCTTCTCCTTGCGCAGTGTGAGCTGTATTGTTGACCGATGCACAGTGACACCATCTGCAGCAAGATGATGCTGCAGGTCTTTGGAGGTGTCTGTGGATTGTTCTTGACTGTTCTCACCATTCTTCTTCTCTGCCTTTCTGATATTTTTGTTGGCCTGCCACTTCTGGCCTTTACAAGAACTGTCCCTGTGGTCTTCCATTTCCTTACTATGTTCCTCACAGTGAAAACTGACAGGTTAAATCTCTGAGACCACTTTTTGTATCCTTCCCCTGGACAACTATGTTGAGCAATCTTCTTCCTCAGATCATTTGAGAGCTGTTTTGAGGAGCCCATGATGCCACTCCTCAGAGAAGATGCAACTAGGAGAACAACTTGCAAGTGGACACCTGAAATAGCTTTTCTCATAATTGGATACACCGGGCTATGAATTACAAAGCTCAATGAGGTTACCAACCCAATTTAGTGCTTCAGTAAGTCAGTAAAAAGTAGTTAGGAGTATTCAAATCATGAAAATCAGAAGGGTGCCCATACTTTTGCACCTGTCAAATTTTGAAATAATGCGTATTTCACATTTTTGGTTAGTACAATAAACCTCATTTCAATCCTGAAATATTACTGTGTCTATCAGTTATTACATATATCACACTGAAATAGCTGTTGCAAAAACCCAATTTTAAATAAAAAAAAAATGAGTAAGATTAAGAGGGGTGCCCAAACTTTTTCATATGACTTTACCTACATAGTTTGCTTCTTGAAAATGTGCACTCGCTTCATTTCATTTCATTCCATATGTTTACATTACAGATTTTTGTCATGTGCACAAGTGTGTAATATGTATAATTCATATTAAACTTGTCCGTACATTGGTGCCCACTTGACTTTTTCAGCATTCCAGATAAATTGTTGACTTGAATAAACTTATTTGTTTGTATTATTTCTCCTCCAAATATGATAGGCTTCAATAATCACTCCTCTCAACCACAAGCTCAGTGGCATGGGGACTTGGATTTTTAAAGTGATGTGACTTCTGCAGCCCACCCCATGGAAGGGTTAATGCGAAGCTAGGGAACAAGAGTGTGCAAGCAATAATATTGTTTAATTGATTGTTTATGTCCTGGCTCTGGAAGAGATGAGAATTCAAATTTTTCTTGAGTATGTTGATTTACCATATGTGGCAGAAAAAAACTGTGGGGGGTCGCACATCAAGGCTAGGAAAGGAAGTAGCTCTATTTGACTTTTCAAACGCAAGATTAGCTGAAATTGTTAGTGGAAAGAGCAAAGAGCAAAGAGTGCACCATCTTAGCAATGCATTGCAATACAACGCAGCTATACTCTGCTACAAATACTGTTTGCTAATGTGTGCCTGCAATATGCAGTTTTGCTATGGATTCACCGCAAGAGATGCCAGCTGTGGAAGATGCCATCTTCCTCACCATCCCAAGGGCAGAGGGTGCTTCAGGTGTTTTTTAGGCCCTTGCTTTTGCCTCCGCATTGATTTAAATAGGGTTAGGAAGTTTGGCGAACTTTTCACCAATCTGTTCGGCAAACCTATGCCCACAAACTGAATCTGAATTTCAAACAGTTCACTCATCTCTACAAGTGATTCTGAGAGTGTTTTTTTTAGTGACACATTGTACTTTATGATAGCGGTAAATGTAAGACAATATTATTTGTGCTTGTTTGTAAAATATTGGAAACTTGGCAAAACGTTAACAAATTTTGCAAAGCTCAAATTTTGAATTTATATATTCTTTAACCAGAGAATTATATGCCATAAAGTAGGTAATAAATAACATTTGCCACATGTCTTCTTGACATTAGCACAATTTTTGAAACATATCTTTTTTTTTTGTTAGGAAGTAAAAAGGGTGCTGTGCGCCTAAACAGTGGTTTATGACAACATATGAGGTATCGGTGTACTCAGGAGAAATTGCCCAACAAATTTTAGGATCCATTTTATCCTGTTGCCCATGTGAAAATGAAAGAATTGAGGCTAAAAGAACATTTTTATTGGAAAAATAAATTAAAATGTCCACTTTTTCTTTCCACGTTGCTTTAGTTCAAAGTGACCCCCCCTGGGGTGTGCTGCAAGTCCCCATGTACCTGCAGCTCGAGTGACCGGTCAGTGAGACCCTCACTCATGCTGCAGGAGCATGATCCCTCCATGTCACAGACGCTGTGACACCAGTCGGGAAAGCATTGGTTTTCATGTCACAAACGGTGTGACACATGTCAGGAAGGGGTAAAGGACAATATCACATTTGAAGTGACTTTGAGTGGCCTACGTGACATAAAATACCCAAACGTGACAATATTCTAAAAACGGCACGCCTCACACTGTGCAAAGCTACATTCAAGAAATTTATTAATTCTTCAGGTGCTTCACAGGAACTAAAGCAATGTGTAAGGAATTAATGAAGATGTAACTTTTTTCCTTCAAAATGTTAGTTTAGTCTTGTACATTTTTACAAGGGTAAAAGGAGAAAATAGACATTCAAACTTGTTCTGCAATTTTTCTTGTTGATTTACAATATGTGGCAGAAAAAAACTGTGTGATCGCACGTCAAGGCTAGGAAAGGAAGTAGCGCTATTTGACTTTTCAAACGCAAGATTAGCTGAATTGTTAGTGGATGCCATGTCACATTTGGAGAGCCCCTGATGTGCCTAAACAGTGGAAGCATTTTAGAAACTATACACCTCACAGAACGTATCTAGATGTGTGGTGAATGTTTTGAACCTCCCAGGAGTTTCACAAAGTTTTAGAACTTTGAGCTATGAAAATAAAAAGTCACATTTCTCCTAAGTTCTGAAATACCCTATATGTGATGGAAAACTATTGTAGCAGGGTTTGGAACAGATGGAGCACCATTTGACTTTTCAACCTCAAAACTGGCTAGAATAATTAGCGAAAGCCTCACTTTTCCTGAACAGTGGAAAATCCCCCACAAATGACCCCATTTTGGAAACTAGATCCCTCAAGGAACTTATCTAGAAGTGTGGTGAGCATTTTGCTTTACAGAATTTCATAACATTGAGCCATGAAAATAAAAAAATCTAATTTCTTCAACAAAAATGTTGTTTGAGCCACAAATTTTGTTTTTCCACAAAGGTTACAGGAGAAAATGCAGCATACAATGTGTTACGGAATTTTTCTGGAATACACGGATATCTTATATGTGATTGAAAACTAATTTTGACAGTGCAAAGCTTAGAGGGAAAGAGCGTCATATAATTTTTTCAATAGAAATGGTTGTAGAAGGGGTCAATCGGAGTGCTGCTGTGGTGTGATTTCTGGCTGCTTTTCAGCTTTACTGGTGCTTGCTGTGAGCTGTTGTATTCAGATTGGGCCGGCACCATGTGTGCAGCGCCATGGTTCCATTGTGACGCACTGACTTCCTCTTTGAAGGAAGTCCGCGCATCGCTATGGATCCATGGCGCTGCACACATGGTGCCGGCCCAATCTGAATACAACAGCTCACAGCAAGCACCAGTAAAGCTAAAAAGCAGCCAGAAATCACTTGATAGCAGAACCACTCTCCCTACCAACGTTAGGTGGAACTGCTCCCCCCACCAACGTTAGGCACAACTGCTACCACCACCAATGTCTAAGCTGGCATTGTGAAGAGGTGCAGAACCTCAGTAGGTGAGTGAAATTACGTACTTTTAATCTTTACCAGCCTCCAATTAGGTTTACACATTGCGCTCCTTATCTATTTTTTACATATTATTTTTTCAGATTTAGCTGGAATAGTTTGGGGTGTAATTTCACAACCGCATAGACTTTCATTGCTCTCTTGCATGAGAGAATCACATGCAGTCGTGGCATGCTGCGATTGCACTCGCTTCTGACTCGCAATGCGAGTTCAGTGTGGGGGACTCGCACCAGTCTGCCCTGCCTAATATGGCAACACTGGTCCGAGTGTAATGCAAGTTTCCCTTGCATTGCACTCGTGCGAGTCCCTCGCACAGTGTGCGTTCAGCCTTGCAGTGAATCTTCTAGGAATTTTGACTGAATGTCATTGTTCAGAGATTTATATGCAATTGAAAATGAAGTGCTTACTGCAACATGGAGCATTAATGTGAGACTAGCCTGACTGCAATCCTTGGGAAGCAGAATGAGCAAATCATCAACAGCTGAAGTACTCTTTTTATGCCGCTCACTTTATGCTATAGATGATTAGGGTGCTTTAGTCAGGTATTGGAAGCAACATGGACAATGTATGCATTATAGGAATCCCTGAACTCTATATTGGATTTATGAGAGCTGAATCTCAAGGACTGGTATCGAGGAGATAAACCTTGTACAGGATTGTGAAGGCTTGTTCCCTTTTGTATGATGGCCTTTGTTTTAGTGATAAAGTAGAGCTTGCATCTACATATGAAATAAATATTGGCCCTCCAGCCTCTTTGAAAATAAAGGTGTACATGTCTTCTGTGGTGATCTTGAATGCAGATCCTGTTTGTCACCTATTGTAATCTACATATGTATACAGCTGTGGCGCCCCTGCGGTTAGGCGCCACAGGGTAGTATTACACTTGAATATAAAAATGTGTTTTTCCTTGTAAGTTGCTAGTTCAGTGTTTAAACCTTATGGAGTCTATTTTTAGCACTCACTTAGGACTGCACCACTTAGAGTAGGGGGGAACTGGTAATATAGTAGGTTCCACAGGTGGGGGCGGAGCTTAGGAAAGAGTAGAGTGACAGTTGACAGATTTACCTCAGTCGGTGATGGGAAGGCAGACAGAGTGGTCAGGCCTGGCAGCCCAGCTGAGTGGAGGGTACCCCATCTTTATGTGGGGGCCCAGGACAGATGGCAACGGGCCAGGGCTGGTAGGAGCCAGCTGGTCATGTTAAGGGGACACCGGTGACACGGACAACCGAGGCAGCCAGGAGTTCAACCCTGACTGCAAAGCCGACGAGCTGCAGGCCCAACAGAACCGGGTTGCTGACAGCCCCACAAAGGTACCTCACCCCTAAAGCCCAAAAGACGGTCCTACACTAGTGGGGGAAGACTGAAACCCGGTGTCAGGTGGGAAACTTGTGCATTCCTGCTGTTCCTATTTGGACCGGTATAAGTCTAGCTAAGCCTACTAGATACAGACTGCAGGACTGGCGGGTGAGCTCTTCAATGGTGGGAAAGACTGAAAGATCTAGAGAAAGTAATAGACCCTGGAAGACTAAGAAAGAACATCTAATGACTCAATAAGAAAAACCCTGAGTTGGCAACAACACCCTAAAACCAAATTGTACCGTGTTTTGTTATGCCATCAGCTGGTACTGAGTAAAGCAAAGTTAAACTAGAACTGGTTTCTGTTATTCTTCCTGCTGCAGCTCAAAGGACTTAACATCATCAACATCATCAGCAAATGGGGTAAGAACTGCACCACCATTACCATCACTGTCCTCCCTCACCGTCTCACCACAACAACAGCTGCCCTGAGGTAAAGCTCCACCTGTGGGGAGCTGTACCACACTTTGCTGCCCCCCTCCATCACCTCAGTGGCCGGCTGGCAGCGCCGATACCATCTTACCGGACTCTACAGGTGGCGTCACGTTCCCTGTAAATAACCCCTTTAACCCCCACCGTTTACCATCAACATCTGGTATAATTGATCGCCAGGGCACAGCACCGGGGTCCCGGCCATCCGTGACTCCCCACACAGTAGCCCCGGTGTCCGAGCCCCTCATCCACCCTAGCTCTGGTTGAATCACAGCCCCTGTGGGTTTTCATCATAAACCACTACTCCTTAGTTAGACATCCTGTCTCCAACCTACGGATATGTTTATTGGTACCCAATTCTTGTGGTGTTTTGGATGGTAAACCAATTGTTCTTTAGATGGACATCTTGGAGCCAGCAGAAATGGTGTTGAACCTTTCCTACAAAGCTCTTTCTTCCCTTGTACAAGGATGCCATCCGCAGGCAGGTGATTACCAATTCAACCAATAATGATGTTCATATTACTGGATGATGATTGGACATATTTGCCACAGAAGATATCGGAGAAGGGAAGAGTCATGGCTTGTATGTGGGTGTGGATGTGAAATCCCTAGTATGAATGGAGGTAGAGTCAAGACTATTTCTCTCTCTCTCTTTCTACCATGAAGAATTATTGCTAAGCATACTTATATTGCATATATATTTCTGTATTTCTATTTTCATCTAGTTATTGGACATCGAAGAAAGGTTGTATTGATATATTGTTATGTGCATTGTCTTATTACTATCTTGTCTTGTTATTAAACATCTTTATTATTTTCCCAGACTTGAGTTATTGATTATGTAGGAAATATTCAACCCTCGAGGAAGTACCAGAAATCACCTCCAACATCAGGTCAAAACGATCACATTTAAATATACTGTATTTTTTTTAGGGTTGGCCACTATCACTCTGAAAATGTATTTTACAAAATACAGGTTTTTTGCATCACCAAATTTTGAAGGCTATATTTTTTTTTATTTTTGTGGTGATAGTCATGTAAGGGCATTTTTTTGCAGGATGAGTTGGAGTTTTTATTGGGACCAATTAGAACCACATAATGATTTTTGATTGCTTTCTATTCTGCTTTTTGTGAGGCAGAATCAAGAAGAAACAGCAATTCAGGAATAGTTTTTTAGTTTTTATATGTTTTATACTGCTTGGCAAAAGGAATGCTATTTACTCTGTTATCATATTTCTGTAGTCTTTTTATGTTTTGCTGCTTTTACACTATAAAATCATTTTAAAGAAAAATAATTTTGTTCTTTCCTGTACTTTGAGAACTATAACTTTTATATCTCCACTGATGGAGCTGTGTTGTAGCATATTTTTAGTGGGACAATATGACAATTTCAGCCATACCATTTTTATTTACATGCGACTTTGAGTACATTCTATTTAACTTTTATGGCAGTATGATTAAAAAGCAAACTGTTTTTGCCAGTTCTAGTGGTGCTTTTTTACAGTGTTTACTGAAGGTATTACCTTGTGTAACAGTGTTCTAGATTGGGTCATTCTGGACATTGCAATTCTAAATATGTGTACTTTTGTTGTTTATTTACTTTTTTATATAATTCTATGTATTTTTTGGAATTATGATTTTCTTTTTTTGTTCTTTACATTTTAATATTTTTACATTATGTTTTATTTAGTCCCTATGTGGGACATTACCTTTTGTTTTCAGATCACGGTTATAATCCAAGGTGCATTGCCATTGCAATGGATTATAATTGTCATTACTGCACTAGCAGCACTGACTGAAGCCTCTGACAACATGCTCCTGGCATCGTGTGAGAAGCTTTCTGTAGGTGGGTGAGCTGGAGGTCATCATGACGATGACTCCGGGTTTCCATGTCAGCGATCAGGCCCCCATGATGATGTCCCCGGAGTCCCAATTGATTTGGAGAGGAGCACACTCTTCTCCCAGTCATGTAAATGCTGCAATCACTGTTGATTGCAGAATTTAGAGGGTTAAGTTGCCTGGAGCAGTGTGGACACTGATCCTGGCATACAGAACTAAGTCTTGGCTTTTACATAAGATCTATCAGTGGTAAAGCGTGCAAAGCTACTGTACCTACACTGCTACCAGGATGTCGGCAACCAGAACGTATGGGGTTCATTCTATATAGGGAATTCTACACGTTGCGAAGCGTTGGCACTCTTTTTCATCAAGATACACACGCCAGTCTGGAACTTTAACATTTGTCACCTAATGTTCTTAGAACTGTTTTGGCAACTTTTTGTACATCTTTCATGTCCATACTTTTCTATGCATAATGCACTGTACATCTTACTTATTAAAGCCTTAAAGGGAACCAACCACCCCAAATGACCCCCCCGGACTGTTAATATGTGTCCCTACACCCAGCACACACATTTGGGGCAATCGTTTTTGCTAAAAAAACTGTTTAGTAGAAGCTAAGATATATGTTTATAAAGTTTAATAACTTCTGACGATTGGGTGTTACCTAGCTTTGTCCACGTGCAGTGTTCGTGCTCGTCATCTTCCTCTCCCCCTCCCCTCTCACTTTCTAAGAGCCTGGCCGCGTCATGAAAGGGGTGGGGCTAAATCGCGGCGAGCCCCGCCCCTTTCATGACGCGGCCAGGCTCTTAGAAAGTGAGAGGGAGGGGGAGAGGAAGATGACGAGCACGAACACTGCACGTGGACAAAGCTAGGTAACACCCAATCGTCAGAAGTTATTAAACTTTATAAACATATATCTTAGCTTCTACTAAACAGTTTTTTTAGCAAAAACGATTGCCCCAAATGTGTGTGCTGGGTGTAGGGACACATATTAACAGTCCGGGGGGGTCATTTGGGGTGGTTGGTTCCCTTTAAACTTTAATAGCTTTTTTTTGTTGCCCTAAAGAATGTAAGTGTCTCCATCTAAGTGGTATTTTGTACATGTGACCTGTGCATGGACTGTGGGCAGTCAGTATATTGTGTGCATGAGATTGAGACTTACACATTCTTAAATGTTTCAGCATTGAGAATCTTGGGTGTGTAAATTGGTTGGGAGTACATTATGTGTTCAATATGTAGTTTGCAAGCTATTGGTATCACATTTAAGCCACAAAGGTTACTAATAGTAACACCAGCAACATGCTGACTGGTGTTGCAACATGACTGGTGTTGTTATGTTGAAAAATGGTAGCTAAGACATTTCACTTTGCCATGTAAAGACGTCTTCATAGCATTTGCCACATTGTCTCCAAAACAAATTTTGTCTATGATGGCATCTATTATATAAAACCCGAAGGCCACTTCCTGAAAAGGCGAAGGCCACTTCCGTGACGGACTTCGCCCAGGGGCTGGTGACGTCATCCAGTGTAGGGCCCCCCTGCTACAGGCAGCGGCACAGGAACGTTCCGACCTCGGAAGTTCCGTGTGCCCTACAGCCTCTCCCCTCCACCCTCTGCCATTGCTGTCTGCCCAGAGGCCGCCCCTCATGTATCATGTCCTCAGCCCCTGCTCCACACATCAGTACACTGTCAGGAGGAGGCGCCCGGCAGTGCAGGGGTTACAGCCGAGCCTCCAGTGTGTGCGGGCGCCTCCTCCCCGCTCTCTGCACACACATTCCCCGGGTGCCCGGGCAGTGAGGAGGTGGCAGCGGCAGCACATGGCAGCCGGGGGGTAGCTGCACTGATAGGAGGCGGCTGACACTGGAGGCTGACACCCGGGATCATGCTGCACAGCGCAGTCTCCACGCCCGCCTTCTCCACAGCTCCGCACTGCTGACACCGCGCTCAGCACCGGGGGGGGGGACGCAGAGGTGAGAGCCGGGCTGCAAGGGATTAACAGGTCCTCTGCGTCCTCTGCCCCCTCTGTGTCCGCTGCCCCCTGTCCTCTGCCCCCTGTCCTCTGCGTCCTTTGCCCCCTGCCCCCTCTGTGTCCTCTGCCCCCTGTCCTCTGCCCCCTCTGTGTCCTCTGCCCCCTGTCCTCTGCCCCCTCTGCGTCCTCTGCCCCCTGTCCTCTGCGTCCTCTGCCCCCTATGTGTCCTCTGCCCCCTGTCCTCTGCCCCCTCTGTGTCCTCTGCCCCCTGTCCTCTGCGTCCTCTGCCCCCTGTCCTCTGCGTCCTCTGCCCCTATGTGTCCTCTGCCCCCTGTCCTCTGCCCCCTCTCCTCTGCGTCCTCTGCCCCCTCTGTGTCCTCTGCCCCCTGTCCTCTGCCCCTGTCCTCTGCCCCCTGTCCTCTGCCCCATGTCCTCTGCGTCTTCTTCCCCCTGTGTGTCCTCTGCCCCCTGTCCTCTGCCCCCTGTCCTCTGCGTCCTCTTCCCCCTCTGTGTCCTCTGCCCCCTGTCCTCTGCCCCCTGTCCTCTGCGTCCTCTGCCCCCTCTGTGTCCTCTGCCCCCTGTCCTCTGCCCCCTGTCCTCTGCGTCCTCTGCCCCCTCTGTGTCCTCTGCCCCCTGTCCTCTGCCCCCTGTCCTCTGCTTCCTCTGTGTCCTCTGCCCCCTCTGTGTCCTCTGCCCCCTCTGTGTCCTCTGCCCCCTCTGTGTCCTCTGCCCCCTGTCCTCTGCCCCCTGTCCTCTGCGTCCTCTGCCCCCTGTCCTCTGCCCCCTCTGTGTCCTCTGCCCCCTGTCCTCTGCCCCATGTCCTCTGCGTCTTCTGCCCCCTCTGTGTCCTCTGCCCCCTGTCCTCTGCCCCTGTCCTCTGCGTCCTCTGCCCCCTCTGTGTCCTCTGCCCCCTGTCCTCTGCCCCCTGTCCTCTGCGTCCTCTGCCCCCTCTGTGTCCTCTGCCCCCTGTCCTCTGCCCCCTGTCCTCTGCCCCCTGTCCTCTGCGTCCTCTGCCCCCTCTGTGTCCTCTGCCCCCTGTCCTCTGCCCCCTCTGTGTCCTCTGCCCCCTCTCCTCTGCCCCCTCTGTGTCCTCTGCCCCCTGTCCTCTGCCCCCTCTGTGTCCTCTGCCCCCTGTCCTCTGCCCCCTCTGTGTCCTCTGCCCCCTGTCCTCTGCCCCCTGTCCTATGCCCCCTGTCCTCTGCGTTCTCTGCCCCCTCTGTGTCCTCTGCCCCCTGTCCTCTGCCCCCTGTCCTCTGCGTCCTATGCCCCCTGTCCTCTGCGTCCTCTGCCCCCTCTGTGTCCTCTGCCCCCTGTCCTCTGCCCCCTGTCCTCTGTGTCCTCTGCCCCCTCTGTGTCCTCTGCCCCCTGTCCTCTGCCCCCTGTCCTCTGCCCCCTGTCCTCTGCGTCCTCTGTGTCCTCTGCCCCCTCTTTGTCCTCTGCCCCTCTGTGTCCTCTGCCCCCTCTGTGTCCTCTGCCCCCTGTCCTCTGCGTCCTCTGCCCCCTCTGCCCCCTGTCCTCTGCCCCCTCTGTGTCCTCTGCCCCCTGTCCTCTGCCCCCTCTGTGTCCTCTGCCCCCTGTCCTCTGCGTCCTCTGCCCCCTCTGTGTCCTCTACCCCCTGTCCTCTGCCCCCTGTCCTCTGCGTCCTCTGCCCCCTCTGTGTCCTCTGTCCCCTGTCCTCTGCCCCCTCTGTGTCCTCTGCCTCCTCTGCCCCCTGTCCTCTGCGTCCTCTGCCCCCTGTCCTCTGCGTCCTCTGCCCCCTGTCTTCTGCGTCCTCTGCCCCCTCTGCGTCCTCTGCCCCCTCTGCGTCCTCTGCCCCCTCTGTGTCCTCTTCCCCCTGTCCTCTGCGTCTTCTGTGTCCTCTGCCCCCTGTCCTCTGCGTCCTCTGCCCCCTCTGTGTCCTCTGCCCCCTGTCCTCTGCCCCCTGTCCTCTGCCCCCTGTCCTCTGCGTCCTCTGTGTCCTCTGCCCCCTCTGTGTCCTCTGCCCCCTCTGTGTCCTCTGCCCCCTGTCCTCTGCGTCCTCTGCCCCCTCTGCCCCCTGTCCTCTGCCCCCTCTGTGTCCTCTGCCCCCTGTCCTCTGCCCCCTCTGTGTCCTCTGCCCCCTGTCCTCTGCATCCTCTGCCCCCTCTGTGTCCTCTACCCCCTGTCCTCTGCCCCCTGTCCTCTGCGTCCTCTGCCCCCTCTGTGTCCTCTGTCCCCTGTCCTCTGCCCCCTCTGTGTCCTCTGCCCCCTGTCCTCTGCCCCCTCTGTGTCCTCTGCCCCCTGTCCTCTGCCCCCTCTGTGTCCTCTGCGTCCTCTGCCCCCTCTGTGTCCTCTGCCCCCTCTGTGTCCTCTGCCCCCTGTCCTCTGCCCCCAGTCCTCTGCGTCCTCTGCCCCCTCTGCGTCCTCTGCCCCCTCTGTGTCCTCTGCCCCCTCTGCGTCCTCTGCCCCCTCTGTGTCCTCTGCCCCCTCTGTGTCCTCTGCCCCCTCTGTGTCCTCTGCCCCCTGTCCTCTGCGTCCTCTGCCCCCTGTCCTCTGCGTCCTCTGCCCCCTGTCCTCTGCGTCCTCTGCCCCCTGTCCTCTGCTCCCTGTCCTCTGCCCCCTGTCCTCTGCCCCCTGTCCTCTGCGTCCTCTGCCCCCTGTCCTCTGCCCCCTGTCCTCTGCGTCCTCTGCCCCCTGTCCTCTGCATCCTCTGCCCCCTGTCCTCTGCGTCCTCTGCCCCCTGTCCTCTGCCCCCTGTCCTCTGCCCAGCCGCCTCTGCCCCCTGTCCTCTGCCCAGCCGCCTCTGTCCTCTGCCCACGCCGCTGCGCTGACCACTCTGCCCACGCCGCTGCGCTGACCAATCTCACCGCACTCACTGCTACCCACTGAGCCACCGCACTCACTGCTAACCACTGAGCCACCGCACTCACTGCTAACCACTGAGCCACCGCACTCACTGCTAACCACTGAGCCACCGCACTCACTGCTAACCACTGAGCCACCGCACTCACTGCTAACCACTGAGCCACCGCACTCACTGCTAACCACTGAGCCACCGCACTCACTGCTAACCACTGAGCCACCGTATACTGTGCTACCCACAGAGCCGCCTGTGTACACACAATTCATTTCACCGCACTCCCGTAACTATTAGTAAATAAACTATATATGGATTCTAGACTACCCGATTCTTTAGAATTGGGCCGCCATCTAGTCTAATATAAGAGCGATGGCATGCAGTCAATGTAATGCCTTTAACTACATATTTGATCCATTTGCTTTCTGATGGTTTTTGTAGACATTGTTTGACACCTTAGCCTTAGTATGCGATGTCTACTTTCATTTGCAGCACAAAAGAGATCACTGTGTGACATTCTTACAATCTAATTTGACCATGTGGACAATGCCTTGAAGAGGACTCCACAAGGGAATTTCACACCAAATCTACTTCTGGATTATGGTATGAGGTTGCATAATGTCCAGTATTGAGACCCCTCTAATCTTTATTCCAGGTTCAACAGATTGTCTTTGTTGCATTGATTTTGTCATGGAACCAATGGTAAAACAAAGCCAGATCACATGATTTTCATGCTGCTGTGAGAAGCGTACATGGCCTACAACTGCTGCCATGGCCTGAAGCAACTGTAGACTTGTTTACCATTGAACTTATCAAGGACGTTATTGATAGGTTATTGCAAAGGGAGCAGTGAATATTGATTTCACTAGTCAACAGCAAAATTGGTTCAGACATGAAAACAGTTGAACCTAGCTAATTTTGGGGTGATGAAAATGATGCTTAAATTTTGAAATTGGCTCTAGTTTTTATGATACAGGGGTGTGTCAATATTTCTCACAGCCTTTGATACAACGCTAGACAAGGAATACATCATCAGCCTTGCGTCATCAGTTTTGCACCATCCAACTGACTAATAGATTGCTTCATCTATATTGCATTATCTCCAAATGACCAATTATAGATGCCAAAGAAAGAAATAAGATGCAGTCCTAATCAAACTTGCATCACACAACTCTATAAAAGGTGCATGCTCTCCCTCTATCAGTCATACAGCAATTTCAGCGGTTGACTGATATCATCGTTCAGCTGTTTAGTGATGCCTTAGACTTGCACTAATAAAACAGATAATTTCTGCTATATCTGTGGTGACATGACTTTTGAGTCACGTAAGCGAAACTTGACTCATATGGCTAAGAAAGCCTACAACTTGTATTAATGTCAATATTAATGTCAATATCAATATCAATGTCTTCATTAGTCCTCAGATTCGAGTGCTTCTGCAAGATGAGGAGTTTCACCGTTTACTGCGTGTTAAGGAAAAGGCTGCATGGGTAGCATTCCAGTTAGTGGTAACAAATTTCCTTGGAAACACCAAGTCAGACATCTATAAAGAAATGGTGGAAAATCTTTAGGGTATCATAATCTTGGCTGCACCATATCATTAAAGATTCATCTCTTGCATTCGCATCTAGACTTGTCTACACCAAACCGCGGAGCAGTGAGTGACGAGCACAGTGAGCGATTTCACCAGGAGAAAAGATATCAGGGTAATTGGAACCCTTCGATGCTTGCAGACTACTGTTGGACAATCACCAGAGATAATCCAATGCTTGAATACAGGAGACAGGTAAAAAGGAGACTAGTATCCAGTGACTAAGGACATTTTTTGTACTGTTTAATAACATATATTAATTGTTAAAATTCTAATTGTTCAAAGTGCTTAGACTTGTAAATTATTTAATTATATAGTAGATTTAAATACATTTGAATTTCCTCTGAACACATCATAAACTCTGAGGTATTTGTAGAAGTAATACCTACATGTTATAATTACCGTACTTATTAATTTATGTAACAGTAAAACGCAAACTCTTGGATTCATGGAAACTAGCGCTAAATAACAGTTTTCCTTGTCATATTTGAATTCAGCACATAAAAATCATTCAGAAATGGCTAATTTGATTTCTGAACCAGACAACGTTTGAAATGTTGTTGCCTAGTGTACTTTGTACCCACTAGTGCATTCAGTAAGGAAGAACATTTCTCATACAACTGTCAGTAACCTCATTAATGTAAGTGCAGGTATTTCTGATTCTGAAAAAAAAATGTTTTACAATTTGTTTCCATTTTTTCATTAGTTGTCTATTATCAACATGTCTATGAATCAAGGGCGTAACTACAATAGGTGCTGGGGTTGCAATCGCATCTGGGTCCTGCAGCCTAGGGGGGCCCCAAAAGTCCCTTTGGCCTATAGAAAAAGACTAATACTATTAAAGATTTCTAATAATTCGGGGCCCTGTTGGAGCTTTCGCTTCAGGGCCCCTGGGCCTGAAGTTACGCCACTGCTATGAATCCTGTAATTTCCAAAACTGAAATTCTTTTTTTTACAATATTTATATACCTACAACATTCTCTATTGACCTCAAAATGCACAGCATTAATTGAGGCTCTGCAGTTGCTGACATGACATTCAGCTTCTCCGGCTAGCAGAAACACAGCAGAGGGAAGTAAGTTAGGACAGCGGTAGTCCTGAGATCACCAGGGGCTTGAGATCTGCCAGTTTTCCACTCCCTTACTGAATAATCTATTAGGAGGTAAAAAAAACAGCAAGCTGATGGGATGTAGTTAAAGTATTGAAAAATTGTAACTTGCAATGCATTGAAATTCACCATTATAATCGTTCTGAAAGAAATTAATCTTACGTACTGTAGGGAAATTTTGTAATTATTTGATAATGGAATTCAAAGGGAATTTCCAAGCTATATCTCAAATAATTAGCAGAGTTCCGATTCAAGTATTCTCCCATGAGATGAAAGAAAACATTGTATTCACCAGATTGTTATAATATTTCTAAGAAACAAGCCATGAAAGAAGTCATTTTACAAGAATATTTATCTAACTTTCCTACATTAAACCAAGAAAAAATCCATTACCCCAAGGTGCCTCCTCACATATTATTAGGACATCTCTACAAGTCAATTTCTAATTTAATTTGTAATTGAATCTGAGACCTCTCCACAGTTCTCCATTGTCCGACCTATGATGTCACAATGTCACAAAAGTAAAGATGAAAGCAAATTTATGATGCTTATGACCATGGTGACATTTTACACAATGCAACTGTGTTGTGTTTAATGCTGCAATTTTCTAAAATCATAGTAAAAACACATCCATTTTATAGCAATTTCAGAAAAATTACAATTGTATCTTGTGAACATGGTATGATAGATAGTAGAACGCTGATATCAGCTGTGGCAGGCTTCAGGAATCCATGTGTAGAATATGCTCACATGTGTGAGATATGGATATTATCTCCTCAGAGATGAACTCTAGAGCCACCTAATGGAAGTAGCAATCCTAAAAGTCAAATTTGACCCTCTAAGGAACTTTGCAATATAATTTATGATTCAAAAGTCAAATCAGAACCTCATTTTGCAGATGTGACGTTTTGCATGTGTCACAGTAATTTCTGCAGTTCCACCTATAGTTTTATTAAGAAACCCATTTTTTTCCGCCACCAGATGGTGTATACAAATTGTCAGACAAGTTCCAAGAAAATTCAAGCTGTCCTGCAGGCTCATGGTACATCAGTGTCAGCTCGAACTCTCCAACATTTGAATGAAATTAAATGGCTGGCAGGAGACCTAGGAAGACCGCACTGTTGATACAGAAACATAACAAAACTAGACTGTAGTTTGTTCAAATGTACATAAGCCAAAATCCTTCTGGGAAAATATGTTATGTACAGATGAGACCAAGATAGAGCTTTATTTGGGTAAAGCTTATTATGTTACCATATAACTAAAACAATGAGGCCTACAAATAAATGAACACAGTTACCTTCAGTCAAATATGGTAGAGGCTTAAAGATGTTCTGAGGTTGTTTTGCAGCCTCTGGTACTGGATGCTTTGACTATATGCTAGGCATCATCAAATCTGAAGATTGCCAAAGCAATATAGTGCCCAGTGTCAGAAATCTGGGTGTGCGTCCTAGGTCAGGGGCCTTCTAGCAGGAAAAAGACCTCAAATATACTACCAGAAAAAAATGGGAACAAAGCACTGGAAAGTTCTGAAGTGGCCAGCAGTGAGTCTGGATCTATACCTTATTGAATATCTGTGTAGACATCTTTAAATTGCTCTAACCCCTTAAGGACCGATCGACTTTGCTCCTTAATGACTAAGCCTCATTATGTAATTCTGACAAGTTTAACTTTATGGTGTTATAACCCCGGAATGCTTCAACATATCTCAGTGATTCTGCTGATACCCCATACCCCATATACCCCATATGTGACAGAAAAGTACTGTATGGGTGCACAGCAGTTCTCAGAAGGGAAGGAGTGACATTTTACTTTTGAAATGCAAGATTGTCTGGGATTGAGAGCTGACACCATATCACGTTAGGAGAGCCCCTGACAGGTTTGGACTGGCCCACCAGGAAATCCTCCAGTGGTCCCCATGGCTCCGCCTATCAACCCCGCCCCCTACTCACCCTTGCTGCACGGAGAGGTCCCGAGGGGCCCCCACCGGAGTTCCCGCTCTGCGCCATATCATTAGTATGTGAGTGGCAGTCAGAGCAGGGAGATGCGATCTCCCACTCTGCCTCTGCCTCCTATGCTCTGCGACACTGTAGACGCATGCGCAGGAGGTCAGAGTCTTGGGGCAATGACATCATCGCCCCAGGACTTTGCTTCCTGTGCAGCTTCGGCATCACGTCGATGAGGTGAATATGGTGTTTTCATTTTCAGGGGCCCAGGATGGAGACATGGGGCCCAGAATGAGGGCTAGATAGAGGCCTATTATAGAGGCCAGATGGAGCCCAGGATAATGGAGAGAAGGGGCCCAGAATGGGGGCTAGATGGGGCCCAGGATGGGGGCCAAGATGGGGACCAGATGGGGGGCCAGATGGGGGCCCAGGATGGGGGCCAGGATGGTGGCCAGATGGGGCCCAGGATGGGGTACCTATATCAGGGGCCATATGGGGCCCAGGATGGGGACATATATCAGGGGCCCAGGATGGGGGCATATATCAGGGGCCCAGAATGGGGGTACATGGGGCTAAGGATAGGGGTATATGGAGCCCAGGATGGGGGCATTTGAGGCCCAGGATGGGGCATATATCAGGGGCCTAGGATGAGGGCATATGGGACCCAGGATGGGTGCCATATGGGGCCCACAATGGGGACATAAGGGGCCCACAATGGGGATTTATATTAAGGGCCCAGGATGGGGACATATGGGGCCCAGGATGGAGGCATATGGGGCCCAGGATGGGGGTGTATGGGGCCCATGATGAGGACATATGGGGCCCAGGATGGGGGGCATATGGGGCCCAGGATGGAGGACATATATATTTATATATATATATAATATATATGTATATATATATATATATATATATATATATATATATATACACACCAGGATTGGGGACACATATACCAGTATAAGGGACATGTATACCAGGAGGAACTCAGGATGGGGACATATTTATCAGGATGGGGACATGTATACCACAATGAGTGACAGGATGTATACCAGGAAGGACTCAGGATGGGGACATATATATCAGGATGGGGACATATACATCAGGATGGGAGTCATACAATATATACCAGGATGGGGACACATATACTAGGGTGGGGATATATATACCAGGATGGGGACACATAGACAAGGATGGGGGACATATATACATGTAAGGGCCTCAGGATAAGGAACACTTGCACAGTGGTAACATGATTATGTGGGGGGCACAGTGGTGACATTATTATGTGTGGGCACAGTGGTGACATTATTATGTGGCGGCACAGTAGTGGCATTATTATGTGGGGGCACAGTAGTGGCATTATTATGTAGGGGCACAGTAGTGGCATTATGTGGGGGCACAGTGGTAGCATTATGTGGGGGCACAGTGGTGGCATTATGTGGGGGCACAGTGGTAGCATTATGTGGGGGCACAGTGGTGGCATTATGTGGGGGCACAGTGGTGGTATTATGTGGGGGCACAGTGATGGTATTATGTGGAAGCACAGTGGTAGTATTGTTTATGTGGGGGCAGAGTGGTGGCATTATTTTGTGAGGGCACAGTGGTGGTATTATTTTGGGGGCACAGTGGTGGTATTATTATGTGGGGGCACAGTGGAACATTATTTATGTGGGGCTCAGTAGTGGCATTATGTGGGGGCACAGTAGTGACATTATGTGGTGGCACAGTGATCGTATTATGCGGGGGCACAGTGGTAGTATTGTTTATGTGGGGGCGAAGTGGTGGAATTATTTTGTGAGGGCACAGTGGTGGTATTATTTTGGGGGCACAGTGGTGGTATTATTATGTGGGGGCACAGTGGTGACATTATTATGTGGGGGCAGAGTGGTGACATTATTTATGTGCGGGCACAGTAGTGGCATTTTTTATGTGGGGGCACAGTAGTGGCATTATGTGGGGGCACAATGGTGGCATTATGTGGGGCACAGTGATGGTATCATGTGGGGGCACAGTGGTAGTATTATTTATGTGGGAGCACAGTGGTGGTATTATGTGGGGGCACAGTGGTGACATTATTATGTGGGGGCACAGTGGTGACATTATTTGTGTGGGAGCACAGTAGTGGCGTTATGTGGGGCACAGTTGTGGCATTATGTGGGGGCATAGTGGTAGTATTATTTATGTGGGGGCAGAGTGATGGCATTATTTTCTGGGGGAACAGTGGTGGTATTATTTTGGGGGCACAGTGGTGGTATTATTATATGGGTGCACAGTCGTGGTATTATTTTGTGGGGGCACAGTCATTGTATTATGTAGGGGCACAGTGATTACATTACTATGTGGGGGCACAGTGGTGACATTATTATGTGGGTACACAGTGGTGAAATTATTTATGTGGGGGCACAGTGGTGGCATTATTTATGTGGGGGCACAGTGGTGACATTATTTATGTGTGGGTACAGTGGTGACATTATGTGGGGGCACAGTGGTGGCTTTATTATGTGGGGCACAGTGGTGGTATGTGGCTGCACAGTGATGGCATTCTTATGTGAGGGCATAGTGGTGGTATTATTATGTGGTGGCACAGTGATTACATTATTATGTGGTGGGCACAGTGATTAAACAATTATGTGGTGGACACAGTGGTGGTATTATGTGGTGGCACAGTGATTAAATTACTATGTGAGGGGCATTGTGGTGGCATTATTATCATTATTATATAGGGGCATAGAGGTGGCAATATTATGTGGGGGCACAGTGGTGGCATTGTTATGTGGGGGCACAGTGGTGACATTATTATGTGGGGGGGCACAGTGTTGGCATTGCTGTATGGGGCAAAAAGAGGAGCGTTGTTTTTGTTTCACACAGCAGGTGCAGTAATACGGACACATACAGCAGTGGCTTAGTATTGGGGCATTGATAGGATGAGGAGTTGGTCCAATTTGGGTATAGATGGGCCAGGACTGGAGATGTGAGAAGTCATATGTGTCTGTGTTGTAATCTATTTAGATGGCTCGAGATGTTTTCATGTCAGTCTGGGGACCTAGGATTGAGGAACATAGGGGCCCTGGATGGAGGAACATAGGCACCTAGGATGTTGGACATTATTAAATAAAGGGGGCCAGGATTGAATACATTATTACTATATACGGTCCAGAATAGAGGAACATAGGGGCCCAGGATGGAGGAACATAGGGACCTAGGACATGATTAAATAAAGGGGCCAGAATGAGGAATATACATATTTGGTTTATGGTGGCAAGTGGACACATATTTACTGTAGGGACCAATTAGGGGACATTACTGCTGTAATATAATTTCATTTTGTTTTTTTCATGAGGGGAACAAAAGTGAGGTCTTGCTACTGTGTGGGCAGCACTATGCCACTTTCTTTGTCATCTGATGTAGTTTAGAAATCTTGGGAAAAGAGTGGAATGTGCTCTGGAAGTGATCAGTTATAGATAGCTGTTATTTTCTGCAAGGATGAGTTCTGGCTAGAATACCTGATATTGGTCTGCACCAGATGAAGAAGAAAACTGAAGATGAAGGACTTCACCTAGAGACATCACTGTGAGTATGTGTATTACCTATACACGCAAACTGGCACTATATACCAGTGATGGCGAACCTATGGCATGCGTGCCAAGGAGGACACGCACAGCCCTTCCTGCTGGCACGCGGCCACACCTCTCACTGCCGCTTAGAACTGCTGGCGCCAGCAATTCAAAGCTATGTCGGATTTCTTTCTCCTCCCTCTGACACTCTCCTAGGCTGGCACCATCGCATGCATGACATCATGCGTTGGCGCCAGCATCAGGTGACCGCACGGTCATGTGACCACACTCAGCTGAGTGCAGTCCTATGACCCCGGCACCGCAGAGGACTTGAGCAGACGATCAGCGGTGTAAGAGCGTGAGTATGTTGTTTTTTTTAACTATAAATGGCAACCATGATGGGGGCATCAGTACAAGGGGACAAATACAGGGCATTACTAATGTATGGGGGCAGGATGGCACATTACTACAGGATATGGGCAGGATGGGGCATAACTACAGGATGGGACAATACTAGCAGATGGTCGCAGGAGGGCGCATTACTTCATGATGGGGGCAGGATGGCATATTACTACACAATAGGGGCAGGATGGAGCATTACTACAGAATGGGGCAATACTACCAGATGGAGGCACTACTTCATGATGGGGGCAGGATTGCACATTACTACACAATAGGGGCAGGATGGAGCTTTACTACAGGATGGGGCAATACTACCAGATGGAGGCAGGAGGGGGCATTACTACATGATGGGAGAAGCATGGGGCAATTCTAATAGATGGGGAAGGAGGAGGCATTTTTACAGGATGGGGCATCACTACAGGATGGGGCATTACTACAGTATGTGGGCAGGATGGGGCATTACTGCATTAAGGGGGCAGGATCAGGGCTGCAGAGCAATGGAGTCGGAGTCAGATTCAGGGAAATTAAGGAGTTGGATGTTTGGCTTGCCGACTCTACAGCCCTGGACAGGATGCCACTATACTACATGATGGGGGCAGGATGGGTCATTACTACACGATGGGGCCAAATATGGGGATATTACTGCCAGATGTGGGCAGGATGAGGCATTACTACATGATGGGAGAGGAATGGCACATTACTGCAGGATGGGGCATTTTGCCAGATGGGGGCGGGAGGAGGCATTACTTCATAATGGGGACTTGATGGGGCATTACTACAGGATGGGGCATGACTACAGGATGGGGCAAGATGGGGGGTTACTACAGGATTTTGTCAGGATGGGGCATTACAACATCATGGGGGCAGGATCAGGGCTGTGGAGTCATGGAGTCGGAGTCAGATACAGGGAAATTAAGGAGTCGGATGTTTGGCTTACTGACTCCCCAACCCTGGGCAGGATGGCACATTACTACATGAGAGGGTACATGAGAGGGTCCAGGATGGGGGCATTACTACAAGAAGGGGATCAGGATGGGGACATTACTACAAGAAAAGGATCAGGATGGGGAGATTATTATAAGAAGAGGATCAGGAAGGGGGCATTACTACTATAAGAGGATCAGGATAAGGGATATTATTACAAAAAGAAGATCAGGATAAGGGACATTACTACAAGATGGGGACCAGAATGGGGACATTACTACAATATGGGAACCAGGATGTGGACATTACTACAAAAAGGGGGCCAGGATGGGGACATTACTACAAGAAGGGGACCAGGATGGGGACATTACTACAAGATGGGGACCAGGATGGGGACATTACTACAAGATGCAGACCAGAATAGGGACATTACTACAATATGGGGACCAGGATGAGGAAATTACTACAAGAAGGGGGCCAGGGTGGGGACATTACTACAAGAAGAGGATCAGGATGGGACATTACTACAAGGGATGAGGATGGGGACATTACTACAAGAAGGGGATCAGGATGGGGACATTACTACAAGAAAGGGATCAGGATGGGGACATTACTACAAGAAGAGGATTAGAATGGGGACATTACTACAAGAAGAGGATCAGGATAGGGACATTTCTACTATAAGAGGATCAGGATAGGGACATTACTACAAGAAAAGGATCAGGATAAGGGGCATTACTAAAAGAAGACGATCAGGATAAGGGACATCACTACAAGAAGGGATCAGGATGGGGACATCACTACAAGAAGGGGATCAGAATGGAGACATTACTACAAGAAGGGGATCAGCATGGGGACATTACTACAAAAAGCGGATCAGGATGGAGATATTACTACAAGAAGGGAGTCAGGACGGAGACATTACTACAAAAACGGGTCCAGGATGGGACATTACTACAAGAAGGGGGCCAAGATAGGGACATAACTATAGACATAACTTCTAGGAGAGGGTCAGGATGGATCATAAGGGTTTCAGGACTGCAAACACTGTACAGGAAATAGCGTTGGCATCTGCTGGCTCTCCCCCTATGCAGCCCTTGTGATAGCCACTGCAATGATTTAGGTCAAATTGCCATTTTGGCACTTCACTATAAATAATTAGATTTTGGGTTGCAGTTTGGGCACTCGATCTCGGAAAGGTTCGCCATCACTGCTATATACTGAGCTCCTGTGCATAATGTCACCGATGCTCATTGCATTACCTGTACACTGACACTATATACTGAGCTCCTGTGCATAATGTCACCGATGCTCATTGCATTACCTGTACACTGACACTATATACAAAGCTCCTGCGTATAATGTCACTGGTGATCACTGTATTACCTGTACACTGACCCAATATGCAGAGCTTTTTTATATTTTTATTATTTTAGTATTATTTGTCACTATGTGGTGGCAGTATGACTTTGGTTATTACAGGGCGATATTTGTCCCTTGTATGTGGTATTATTCGGTCACTATGTGGTGGCAGTAATTATACCTTGTATGTGGTAGCATTTGATCCCTATGTGGTGGTATTATGTGCTTTAGTCATGGTGAAGCAGTATTTGTGCCTTGTATGGGGCATTGTTTGAGCACTATGTGGTGGTAATATGTGATCTGGTAATGGTGTGGTGGTTTTTCTCCCTTTTATGTGGTATTATTGGTTTTGGTAGTGTGGATTGTGGTCAGTAATTTGCTTTTTTTCTGGTATCAATAATGGGAAAATTCTTTATTTCCAATAGATATTAAATAATTGGATGTTTAACCCCTCCATGTCCTGTGACACAGCAGCAGAGATGCAGTTACAGAGGTTTGCCAGAGAAAGCAAGTTGGCATTTGGTGAGATTTTCACCTCTGTATTTGTAAGACAAACCAAGGAGTGAGAAATGCCTAAAAAAATACCTCTGATTGCTCCACTCCTGGTTTTGTCTTAGAAATACTGAGGTAAAAAATTTCACTAAAGTACCACATTCTTCATATGGTAAGGATTCCACCAATAAATAAGTGATCCCCTTCCTAATCAGCAGATTTCTGATAACTTGTTTTCACCAAATAATCCCTTTAATGCAAATTACGGTAATGGTACATCACAGTTTTGATAAGCGCACAGTGATGTGCAGGAACAGCCACTATAATGGGTATAACAGGTATTTGCATATAGAGAATGGGCCCCTGGAGTCAATTTCCCTTGTGGTCTCCAAACACCCCAGTCCGGCAGTTGCCCCTGATGTACCTAAACACTGGAAACTCCCTACAAGTGACCCCATTTTGGAAACTAGGCACCTCATGGAATTTATCTTGATGTGTGGTGAGCACCTTGAACCTCCAGGGGCTTCACACAATTTTATAACAAAGAGCCATGATAACAAAAAATGTCTTTTTTCTCACAAAAATGTTGTTTTAGTTCAAGATTATGCAATTTCACAAGGGTAACATGGGCAATTACACCATGCATATTGTTGTGCAATTTCTCCTGAGTACACACAGTAACAGGAAAAACGTTACCATGCAATTTATTGTGCAACTAGCTGTGAGCCCGATTCTAAAGAATCGGGAGTCTAGAATCTGTATATAATTTTTTTAAGAGTTTTAAATAATAAGATATTTGCCTAAGTAGCCGATGTAGGCAGAACTGTGAGGGTAGCAATATAGTGGAGGTGTAGAAAGAGTTAATGTTCGACTAACAGGACTATAACAGAGTAGGAACTTATAATCAGGGCCGCACCGTCCATTGGACAGTGTGAGCCCTGTCATTCAGGCGGCAGCCGGCAGGGGGAGCGGCTGTGCAGAAGGGGGCGGCGCCTCATGCGCAGAGCCTCCCCCTGTCTTGGCGCCGGCCGCTCATCCCGCTCACCGCAGGTAAGCGGCGGGCAGCGGGGGGACACGCACACAAGGGGCGGCAGCCAGGCTTCAAAAGCACCCCCCCCCCCCCCGGTACTCGCGGCAGCGGCCGGCAACAATCACTGCCGCGGCTAAGGCGGCAGTGGCGATCCGGTCGCTGCAGGAGGGGCGGCAGCCCCAGGCTCCACTAGCGCCCCCCCCCCCGTAATCAGTGCCGCGGCTCAGGCGGCAGCGGGGCTCGGTGCACCCCTGCTTATAATGATATCAAAAATGTTATTGAAGGAGTTAATGTCCCACAGGCACTCCCACAACAGACTCAGCGCTGTAAATTATATCCAAAATGGTGTTCAAGGGGTTAATGTAGCAGTGGCAGTAGTTATAAACACTACCAAATATGCAGTTAATGCTGAACTGGTATATAATGGGTTAATTTCGCAGTGTCATTACAACTATGCACTGTGTAATAGAAATAACAACAATAATGGAATATAAGGGGTTAATGTTCCTACTGGCAGTAGTAATAGAGACTACAAAGTATGGAGTAAAGGTAGAAATGGTATATAATGGGTTAATTTCGCAGTGTCATTACAACTATACACTGTGTAATAGAAACAATAATGGAATATAAGGGGTTAATGTTCCTACTGGCAGTAGTAATAGAGACTATGAGGCAGAAATGGTATATAAGGGGTTAACTTCGCAGTGGCAGTACAACTGGAGGACTTTTAGATAGATAGATAGATAGATAGATAGATAGATATAGATATATATAGATAGATAGATGAAGATAGATATAGATAGATATAATACGAAAAAGATCCTTGCAGCACACAGCTACTACCAATGATGTACATAAGCTACTAGCTATATATATTTGAGGAAAAAGTTTAAAAACTTACGTTTTTTTAAAAAAACTCAAAATCTCCAATTTTTTATTTAATTCTGAAGTTCTTGGTACATACATTGGCCAATGTCTGTTTGCTCATCAACTGCGACAAAGTGACTTCAGGGTCTGATGAGTCCTACGCTGATATCCCTATCCTCCTTGTCCGCTTCCCCACTACTAAGTGGGCAGACACCATCTAGACCCTCCATCACCTGTAGGTAATGAGGGTGCACATTGCAGCATGGATCCTGCAACTCCATATACCGTATATACTCGTGTATAAGCCGACCCGTGTATAAGCCGACCCCCTACTTTTGCCCCCAAAACCTGGGAAAATCTATTGACTCGCGTATAAGCCGAGGGTGGACCCCAGCACAGGTATACAGCCCCCAGCAGTGGTATACAGGCCCCAGCAGTATGATATACAGCAGCCCCCAGTGGTATATACAGCAGCTCCCAGTGGTATATACAGCAGCCACAGTGGTATATACAGCAGCCCCATTGGTATATACAGCAGCCCCCAGTGGTATATACAGCAGCCCCAGTGGTATTGCAGCCCCTATATACAGCAGCCCCAGTGGTGTATACAGCAGCCCTTATATACAGCAGCCCCAGTGGTATTGCAGCCCCAGTGGTATTGCAGCCCCTATATACAGCAGCCCCACTGGTATTGCAGCCCCTATATACAGCAGCCCCAGTGGTATTGCAGCCCCAGTGGTGTATACAGCAGCCCCTATATACAGCAGCCCCAGTGGTATTGCAGCCCCAGTGGTGTATACAGCAGCCCCTATATACAGCAGCCCCAGTGGTATTGCAGCCCCAGTGGTATTGCAGCCCCTATATACAGCAGCCCCAGTGGTGTATACAGCAGCCCCTATATACAGCAGCCCCAGTAGTATTGCAGCCCCAGTGGTGTATACAGCCCCTGTATACAGCAGCCCCAGTGGTATTGCAGCCCCAGTGGTGTATACAGCAGCCCCTATATACAGCAGCCCCAGTGGTATTGCAGCCCCAGTGGTGTATACAGCAGCGCCTATATACAGCAGCCCCAGTGGTATTGCAGCCCCAGTGGTGTATACAGCCCCTATATACAGCAGCCCCAGTGGTATTGCAGCCCCAGTGGTGTATACAGCCCCTATATACAGCAGCCCCAGTGGTATTGCAGCCCCAGTGGTGTATACAGCCCCTATATACAGCAGCCCCAGTGGTATTGCAGCCCCAGTGGTGTATACAGCCCCTATATACAGCAGCCCCAGTGGTATTGCAGCCCCAGTGGTGTATACAGCAGCCCCTATATACAGCAGCCCCAGTGGTATTGCAGCCCCAGTGGTATTGCAGCCCCTATATACAGCAGCCCCACACAAATGCTGGCACACGTCCCCCCTTGTTGTAAGGCCCCCCCCTGCTGATTACTTACCATCCCTGGTCTTCAGCAGCACCCCGGCGCCGGTCCTCTGTGCTCCGGTCCTCCGCGATCCCGTCCTCTGTGCTCCGCTCCACGGCTGCATCCGGGGTCCCCGCGCGTCGCAGAAGCGATGACGTCATCGCTTCTGCGACCCGGACGGTCACATGATACAGCCGGGGAACGGAGCACAGAGGACGGGATCGCGGAGGACCGGAGCACAGAGGACCGGCGCCGGGTGCTGCTGAAGACCAGGGATGGTAAGTATTCAGCAGGGGGGGCTTTACAACAGGGGGGGACGTGTGCCAGCATTTATGTGGGGCATTATCTACCTATATGCACTGCTCCCCCTGGCGCTGATTGACAGGGGATGCAGTGCATATGTAATGAGCGGCCCCACGTGACGGGGCCGCTCATACAGCAGCCTCCCCCCGCCTCCTCCTGCCTCCCCAGCCCGACACAGCCCCCACCCCACTCACCCCTGTATAGTGACTCGTGTATAAGCCGAGGGGGGGACTTTTCAGCCCAATTTTTGGGCTGAAAAACTCGGCTTATACACGAGTATATACGGTAATAAACAACAAGAAAAAAACTGCACAGCACTCAAAGACAAATGTGAACTGGTGCTAGCAAAGCTGCAGGGTTATATAATACGAAAAAGATCCTTGCAGCACACAGCTACTACCAATGATGTACATAAGCTACTAGCTATATATATTTGAGGAAAAAGTTTAAAAACTTACGTTTTTTTCAAAAAACTCAAAAATCTCCAATTTTTTATTTAATTCTGAAGTTCTTGGTAAATACATTGGCCAATGTCTGTTTGCTCATCAACTGCGACAAAGTGACTTCAGGGTCTGATGAGTCCTACGCTGATATCCCTATCCTCCTTGTCCGCTTCCCCACTACTAAGTGGGCAGACACCATCTAGACCCTCCATCACCTGTAGGTAATGAGGGTGCACATTGCTCATTGGTCGGCGCCAGCACACAGCGACCAATGAGAATAGCGCCTCACTTTCCATTGAGATATAATGGAGGACTTAGAGTTTCAAATTTACTGCTGTAAGTGAGGCGCTATGCTCATTGGTCGCTGTGTGCTGGCGCCGACCAATGAGCATAGCGCCTCACTTCCCATTGAGATATAATGGAGGACTTTGAGTTTCAAATTTACCGCTGTAAGTGAGGCGCTATGCTCATTGGTCGCTGTGTGCTGGCGCCGACCAATGAGCATAGCGCCTCACTTCCCATTGAGATATAATGGAGGACTTTGAGTTTCAAATTTACCGCTGTAAGTGAGGCGCTATGCTGATTGGTCGCTGTGTGCTGTGCCGACCAATGAGCATAGCGCCTCACTTCCCATTGAGATACATAGCGGTCTTTAGAGCTATGCATGGCCGGGCCCTTGGTTCTATTTTCGGCCACGGCGCTCGGCTCTCGTCGGTCGTCGCCGGGGCGGGAGACTCGCAATGGCGGCCATGGCTCGCGTCCCTGCAACGGCTCGTAATGCCCGCTGCGCGGGCAATGCTTCGTGGGTCGCGTGGTTGCTGAGCAGCCACGTCCACGACGATGGAAGTAGCGCCGAAACTTACGGAAGTGCGTTAGGGGAATTATATATTAGATTTCTCTTGAGTATGGCCATACCTCACATGTAGTCAAAAACTACTTTGTCAGGCGGAAAAGCAAAGCTCAGAAGTGAAGGACCACCATACCCGAGTGCAGATTTGGTTGGTATGGTTTGGGGGTTCATATGACAATTAAAGATGAGAGAACACTTGAGTGTTCAAATTCAGATTTGTTAAGCAAATGTGGACTGTTTGACAAATTGTTCGACAAATGTTTGCCAAACTTTCCGAACACCATTGAAATCAATGGCAGGCAACTTTAAACGCATTGAAAACACCTTCAAAGGTGTCTGAAAGCTGTCAAACACAGACATACACATATCACCTTGCCATGTCTCCTCTGCTTGATTGCTCTTGGTCCATATTCCCGTACTCCCTTTCACTTCCGCATCCACACTAGTGGTGAGTATTGTGCTCTGTCAGGTGATCTGATCAACATAGCAATCATGTCACATAACTAGATCATGTCAGCTGATCTGGTCACATGACTTGATTACTATGGTAACCAGTAGAGTTGGCATACACATAACTCACTACTAGCTCTGCTCCAGGTGTCCAGTGACTGCTGAGGTCACCTGAGTTGACCATGCAGATAACCATGGTGACCGATAATCATAGCAGGTATCATGGTTACCTGAGCTGTCCGCAGGTGATCTCAGCCAGTCACGGCTTACAGATGGAGCTCGCAGCTCATTTATTTAGTGACTGGAGGCTGTGGTGACAGATGCTGTATTGTTCACCATAGCCTCTAATGAAGATGACATTGCAGACGATCAAGGAGGGGTATAACTGAGGGGTTAATAAAGATTGAGTCCCTAAATGTCTTTGTCTTTTTATTTCTAATAAAATATTTTCTCTATATGTTGTGTCTTGTTTACTATATACTTAAAATTCTTAATGGTCGGGTCTAATAATAGCCCGACATTAATAATTTTGGGCCTGGTGCCAACTTGCAATACAAAGCTGTCATTAACCCCTTATTACCCAGTTTTCCACTGCTACAAGGCAACTCGAAGTGCTGGGTAAAGTGCCAGGTATTGGCAGCCTGCTATTCTAGAGTGTGGGGAGGCACAATAATGAAGTCCCCTACCATGCTGAGAATACCAGCCTTCAGCTGCCTATCTTTACCTTGACTGGCAATTAAAAATAGGGCGAAGCCCAGACATTTTTTTTGCCAGTCAAGGTAAAATTAGGCAGCTGAGGGTGGCAGCTCACAGCCATGCGCTTTATCTGCGCTAGACTAAAAAATACAGTGAAGCCCCGCATATTTTTTATTATTATTTATTTAAATATTTAGCCCACTACGATGGCAGGTTTGTTGCCATACGCTAAAGTGTATGGCAACCAAGCTTAATCACCGTCCAGACTGAGGAAATGCAGTCTGATTGCAAAAGACAATTACAGATGCTCATGTAGTGTATGGCAACCAACCTGCCATCATAGTGTGTTAAATAAATAAAAAAAAAAAATGTGTCAAGTTTCGCTGTATTTTTGAATCTAGTACAGATAAAGCAGACAGCTTTTAGTTGCCATGTAGCGTTGGCAAACTGAGTAATAAGGGTTAACACCAGCTTTGTATGCATTAAGCCTGAAATTCTTTATGTTGGGCCAATATTAGACCCGGCCATTAAGAATTTCAAGTAAATAGTAAACAAGACACAACACAGAGAGAAAACATTTTATTATAAATAAAAACACAAAGACATTTGGGGATTCCATCTTTATTAACCCCTTAGCCATAACACTCCTTGATCCTCTGTAACATCTTCTTAAATGCAGGCTGTGGTGAAGAATACAGCATTCTGTCACCACAGCCTCCAGTCACTGAATAAATGAGCTTCGAGCTCCATTTGAAGCAGTGACTTGCTGAGATCACAAGAGGCCAGCTTAGGTAACCATGATACCAGCTCTGATTAGCGGCCACCATGGTTACCTGAACAGTGACCTCAATGAGTCACTACACACCTGGAGCAGAGCTATCAGTGGGTGCAGCTCATCTGTTCACTATAGTAATCAAGTATGGTAACCAGATCAACTGACACAATCTGGTCATGTAACGCAATTGCTATGGTGATCAGACCAGCTGACCATGCACATCACTCACAATCAGCTCAGATGTGAAAGTAATAGGGAATGCAGGAAAGCAGACTGATAGCAATCAATCAGCGTGACCCTGTAAGATGATCTGTGTGTGTAGGATAACATAGCACAGAAGCATTAGTGCATTTGTGCAATTGCTTCTGTCCTACGTTATGCTACACACACTTCCAAAGCATCACCAAATGTTTGCCGAATCGCTCAAATTTTCAGAAACATTCAAACATTCAAATTCAAGTTGCTAAAATAATATTGCCAACTAATATTGCCAAATTCGGTCAGGATTTGAGATTGGCCAACATGCTCAAGCAAAGTTCACTCATCACAATCACAAAGGCAGACACCCTGAGGGGCCAGAACAGTCGAATTCCCCCACAAGTGACCCCATATTAGAAACTGCTCATCTCAATGAATTTAATCAGGGGTGCAGTGAACACATTGACATCACGGGTGTGTCAAACCGTGTTATACCATTGGGCAGTGAAGAAAAAAATACTTACATTTTTACCACTGAAATGTTGTTTTAGCCCCAGGTTTGACATTTTTACAAGGGTAAAATTGATCAAAAATGGACGTATAATTATTTCACAATTTCTTGTGAATGTGACAATACCCCATATGTGACTGTACAGTACTGTTTGGCCATATGGTGAAATTCAGGAGTGACTGAAGGAGCGCCATTTGATTACTGGAGCAGAGATTTTCCTACAATAGCTTGTGGACTCCATATACAGAGTCCCTAAGGGTATGTGCACACTATCTGGAGGTACTACGTTCTGGAAGCTGCAGGTGAATGCAGGGAAAATGCAGCGGCCCTGTGTGCAAGTTCTGCGTTTGGGGCAGAGTGGCTTTTCCCTGGATTAACGCACTGGAGCTTCCTTCCAACTCCGCAGCAATATATTAACACGCTGCGGAGATGCAGAAGCGCGGTAGCCCACAACACAGCTGAGAACATGCTATGGCGGGAAGAAGCACAGTGAGCATGGGGATTCTAGAAAACTATCCATTTTGCATGTACTGCACAATGCAGCATTTTAGAAACAATGGTAATACCCTGTGTCCAAAACGCTGCTATTTCAGATCAAGTGCATATACCTTAAGTGTCATAAGAACAGAATCCCCTCAAGTGGCCCCAATGTGGAAATTGCACCACCAAGGGAATTTATCTACGGGTGATGCAATGATTTGACTCCATTGGTGTTTTCCAGAAACAAGCAGCAATTTTTACAAAAACATTTTTTTTACATCCTCATGTTTTGAGAGCTATCATTTTTCTATATTTCTGCTGACAGAGTCCTGTGGACAGCTTATTTTTTGCGGAACAAATTGACGTTTTTATTGATACCATTTTCAGGCATATAATATTTTGTGATCACTTTTTGTTCTAGTTTTTAGGGCAGGAGAACCAAAAAATAGCAATTCAGAAATTGTTTGGAGTTTTCTTTTATGCCATTCGCCATGCGATAACAGTGATGAGACAATTTTATTCTTCCTGTCACTACAAACATAGCGATACCACATTTATATATTTTTTTAATGAGTTGTTGCTTTTTCACTGTGTTGTGATTGTTGTAGTGTTTTTATATGTCTACTGTCGGAGTTGAGTGGCGACTTGTTTTTTTCAGGACAAGATGATGCTTCCAGCTATATTATTTTTATTTACATTCAGCTTTTTGAGGACATTTTATTCCACTTTTATTCCAGAGATATGATGAAAAAAGCAGAATTTTTTGCCACTTTTTTTATACGGTGTTCACTGTACGAGTTAAATAGTGGGACAGATTTATTGGGGGATCGTTATGGATGCAGCGATACAACATTTGTGTAACTTTTATGTTTGTGATCACAGATCTCATGTATTGCAATATATAGGTATTGCAATACATGAGAGAAGCCAGATTGCATTGACAGAACTTGTCAGTGCAATCTGGTCCTAACAAGCCTCCATAACTGGCACCTAAAAGGTCATTGTTTGACCTCTCGATGTCAGGGCAACCATCAGATCCCTCTGATTTTATCATGGGGACATGATGGAGTCAGGAGTCAACTCTCTCTCACACAGCCTTCTAGATGCCGCGATCTCTATAGATCTAGACTGATAATCAGCCTGGGGCTACTCAGGCCAGGGTCACATTTGCGGTTGGACCCTGGCCTGCCGGAATCCGGTTTCTACTTAGCAATTTTTCCATCACCGCATAGCGTTTCCGCTATGCGGTGCTGGAAACCGCAGTCCCTAGTTACCCGTGTTTTACCTGCACGACCTGTCACACAGGCAGCGGCTCGGAGGGCGTTTTACAGCGCCGCACAGGAAATCGTGTCTGCAACGGTTTCCTGTGCGGCGCTGTAAAACGCCCTCCGAGCCGCTGCCTGTGTGACAGGTCGTGCAGGTAAACACCGGGTAACTAGGGACTGCGGTTTCCAGCACCGCATAGCGGAAACGCTATGCGGTGATGGAAAAATTGCTAAGTTAATACCGGAATCCGGCAGGCCAGGGTCCAACCGCAAATGTGACCCTGGCCACACCGGCCCAGGCTGTGACTGCAGGAGCTCAGGTACAGCTGATCAGCCTGGAGCTTGGGCACATCCGGGCACAGCTGAGAGCTCCGCTCCTGCAGCGATTGCACAGAGAAGTGCCCACTTCTCTGTTCGATCATGATGTGATTGGTTAGTCATGTTGAGAACTGTTGGTAAGGAACTGTCACTGTTGACATGCAGTATTATAAAAATTCTCCCTGGCACACCAATAATAGCAAAAAATAGGAAAAAAGGTTCCACCAGAATAATGCAGAAGATGTTGGTCTTTATTCACAGTGTCCAGAAACAAGCCAAAATATAAAACGTTTTCAGCCCTGATAATCTTTCCTCAGTTTTTCAAAGGCTAACAACATCTAATATATAAAGCTGAATGTGTGTATGTGTGTGTATGTGTGTGTGTGTGTATGTATGTATATCCGGGATGGGCATCTAGACCATCGCAACTACTGCCACAAAATTTTGCACAGTCACACATCTGGACCCCTAGAGCCTCATGTTGTGAGGCGAAATTTTAACCCTGTGCATTCCAGTTCACCAAACAATTTTGCCCCTATCTACATAATGGGGAAAAAGTGAATGGAAAAGTGTTGGAGGAAAATCGACAGCTGTCAGCTATAGCCACAAAATTTTGCACAGTCACACGTCTGGACCCCGGGAGCGTCATAGGCTATGTTGTGAGGCGAAATTTTATCCCCACGCATTCCAATTCACCAATCAATTTTGCCCCTATCTACATAATGGGGAAGAAGTGACAGTTACCAGTTGACAGTTGTGAATGAGAGGGGCTTAATGACAACGTCAAAGACTAACAGCATATACCAGCATATAGTCACTAAGGTGGGGCCCCAACATGAGATATTCACTACGCATGGCGACATGTATACACACCACATGCACACAAAGAGTAACAGCAAGTGTATAGTCGCTAAGGTGCAGCCCCAACATTGGATACTCACCACGCACTCAAACAAACACACACACACCACAAAGAGACACACACAACACAAAGACACACACCCCCCCCCCAAGAAGACACACACCCTATAGCGACACATGCACTCACCCCACAGGGACACACACACCACAAAGAGACACACACTACACAGACACACACACCACACAGACCCCCCCACCAGGACACACACACATAGCCACTCTATAGGGACACATGCACTCACCCCACAGGGACACACACACCACAAAGACAAAGAGACACACACACACCACACAGACCCCCCCACAGGAACACACACACATACACACCCTATAGGGACACATGCACTCACCATACAGGGACACACACATACACACCACAAAGAGACACACACAACACAGAAACACACACACACCACACAGACACCCCCCCACAGGGACACTCACACACATACACACCCTATAGGGACACATGCACTCACCACACAAGGACACACACACCACAAAGAGACACACAACACAGAGACACACACACCCCACACAGACACCATTCCCACAGGGACACACACACATACACACTCTATAGGGACACATGCACTCACCCTACAGGGACACACACACACCACAAAGAGACACACACAACACAGATATACACACACCACACAGACCCCCCCCCACAGGGACACACACACATACACACCCTATAGGGAAACATGCACTCATCCCAAAGGGACACACACACACCACAAAGAGTCACACACAACAGAGACACACACCACACAGACCCCCCTCACAGGGACACACACACATACACACCCTATAGGGACACATGCACTCACCCCACAGGGACACACACATACACACACCCCAGGGACACACACACCACACAGACAGACACATATGTGCACAAATCACCTCACACAACTCGCCTCATACGTGTGCTATCTTTAATTTCCTAACATAAACATCTGATTAAAAACAGCCAGCGTGCAACACATGTGCCATATAGGGAATTAAGGCAGATATCAGTCACATGAGCTGTCTATTATGTGTATGTGTGAGGTAACATATACTGCCCGGTCGGGGGGAGGGTTTACTGTTGGCTGGAGATTTATCAGGCTGCCTATAGCAACCAATCACAGCTCAGTTTCTATTTTCTTACAGGTCATTAATATGACATGTTCAAATTCTATTTTGTTATAGCTAACATCAGTTATTTATTAACCTGGGCGTAGCCGGGTACTACAGCTAATATTACATATAAAAGAAACAGAAAAACAAGGAATCAGTAATCACATGTCTTTACGTATATTGTACATATAGGCCATATGAAAAATAAAATTTTTCCACATTCAACATAAATCTCAGTGTATGTGTTAGATCAAGTATATACAGCATACATTCTAAATGAAATGCAATAATGCAAAAAAAATGTTAAATGATGAGAAAAATGAAACACAAATATGTGTGGAGCCCACTGGGACGGGGTACTCAGTACCGGACCAGGGTACTGCTGGGGATGTCATGGCGGTCCTGGCCCGGACTGTGTCCCGGGTTCACACAATAAATGGGGGATTATTTACAGAGATTAGTCAGTCGTGACGGCGCCCATGGGTTGTGGTCAGTGAGGGGACCACAACTGCAGTGTACTTCTGTCAGGAGGATGGATGAATGCTGCAGCCAGGTGGATGAGCCCGCCGCGGGTCGGGACTGCTCCTGAGAGGGTAAAATGGTCTATAAACAGTTCTTTATACCTGGAATCAGACACGGGCACTGAAGCAGGGTTCACTGGGTTTACTTTCCAATTCTTCACAGTCAAATAGTGCACGGTACAGTTCAGTTCTTAACAGCTTTACACAGTTTACTCCAATACACTTGAACCCTCTGCAGCCAGGTTGTCACTCTGAGACCTCTCACTCTTTCTATGTGTCCTTTCAGGCTGATTCTCTCTCTCTTCTTTTAGGTGGATTGCGGAGCGGCAGCTTGGTCTTTCAATGTAGCTTCCCCCTATATATATGGACAGTAAGCCGGGTCCTCCTAGTTGCTGCTATGCCCCCAACCCTGTAATGGGAATACAAATCTAAAATCTGTGTTCCCCGTCAGTTTGTCTGGGGAGCCGATATGAGACTTCAGTCCCCCTCAGAGCCGACACTCTGGTAACAGCCTAGCCTGGGTGTCCCTGCCTTGCAAGGGATCACTGGGCTCTTTTCTTCCCGTGTAACTTCCCAGGTATGTCAGGAGAGTCTTTCCTGTCAGTAATTTGTCAGCACTACCGTCTTCCTCGGACCCGGTGGCACTGGTCCGGTTTCTGTTGTTCCTGTCTATACTAGTCACTCTGTCCTCACTGGTCACTCTGTCTTTTCTGCTCTTGACTGCTTGGCACTCGCCTACTCTGGGTCTTTTCTGTTCTGCTCGGCACCCACTGGCCTACTAACTAGCTACTTCCTCTTTCTCCCTTATATACTGGTTCATTACCATGACAACGCTTCACTCACTTATAACTGGCCCTACTACCCCTTGCATGCCTAAAGTCCCAGACTCTGGGTTGGGTCTTATGTCAGTGGATGTGTGTTGTAGAGGTGTTTTCTATACAAACTGTCTACCCTCCTGCCTGGCTGCAGTTCCTACCTGTGGCCACCCTGGTCGCAGGGGCGCCACATATGTATCATAAAACATGTTCTACCTAGTAATCAGACAAGGAATACTCAGTATATCAGCTCAATTGGAATGTAAAAGGCAATGGATTTATCTAATGAGAACATTAAGAATCTATGATCAATAAAACAAGGCATGACTCAAGTCTAAAGTCATTGACAGGTTAAATTGCCTGGTCAGGTGACCGAAATGAACGTGTAAAGAGCATAATTATTTACCTGGCAAAGTAATCACTGTGATTGTATGAAAAGAATATAATTTGATAAAGTTAGGCGAGTGACACCTTCCTGATGTGGAATCTACAGCAATTATGTTTAAAGAATGCACGTATGTCTAAAGAAGGAGAAAATGGGAAAAAATGGGAAAAACCACACATCAGTAGGACCAGTGTGTTAGTATAATGCAATGAAAGCTCAATTATGTAATATACCTTATATGAAATTCCCAGTATTGCAGGGATGTAGTCTCACTGTAGTAAAAAGAGTTGCCAACTAAGAAAAAGTATGCATAAAGATATTACCTTAATTGTTAGTGTTACTGTGCCCATATCAGTGAGACCCCATTGTCACCTCACCAATGGCTAAAGTGAAATCTGTAGATAAAAATAAGCCCAGAAGGTCCCGTCACACACAACGACGTTCTAGCTATCCCGACAATGATAACGACCTGCTGGGATCACTGGAGCGCCGTTACCTGGTCGCTGGGGAGCTGTCAAGCAGGCAGATCTCCCCAGCGATCAGGAACATGAGAGCCACTTCTCACATCACTGGAAGAAATATTACTAGCGTCCTCCCTGCTTAGCTCAGCCTGTAAGCAGGGAGGAATGTGGTAACTATTATAATCACCGGGTATCTAGACAGTGCCATGGTTACCAGCCAGTGAGGTCGTTGATCGCTGGTCACTAGCTGTCACACGCAGCAATGTGTGCTTAACAGCGGGAGACCAACGACAAAAAATGGTCCTGAGCCCTTTGCAGCGATCAGCAACCTCACAGCAGGGGCCTGATCGCTGCTAGATGTCACACATAGCAATATCTCTGGAGAGATCGTTGTAACATCACAATTACAATGATCTCGCTAATGATCTCATTATGTGTGACTGGGGCTAGAGTCACCAATTATCATAGTATAATTCCACAATCAACTGGAAGCAAAACCACCATGTAAAAACACTTACTGTGTGCCTTGGGGAGCTGGAGGACGCTGTGAGCAGTGTGTCTATGCATCGCTGCATCATTTATCTGAACCGGATATAATGTGACTTCCTGCTTCCGGCGTTTGGAACGTAGGAAGTCGCACCATGGAACGAAAACCACACATGCGCGGTAATACAGAGGAGCTATGCGGCGATTGCAGGCTTATTCTTAAGGTACCATACGCCGCAATCTTGCCTGGAAATCATAAAGGTGATATGTAAGCAATCGCCGTGAAAGTGCCTCATGGTTGCGGTGTGTGATTTGGGAATTTCGCGATGATAAATCGCCCCTTACCCGTCGCCTGATTCCTGAACAGTGCTCAGTAATCAGCCGCAATCGTTAAGGCGATATTTCCGTGTTGTGGCATGTGACAGGGCGATAAAGAGTGTTGCCTATGATTTCCCGTGCTGAAGTCTGTGCCCCGTCTCAGATGATTGGCGTGGGCTACTGTGTTCCCATTGGCTGTCAGTTGACACCGCGCCATATTTGAAGAGCTGTCCGATCAGCACCACAGACATCTTCAGCTACACAACTGTCCGCAAACTCAGTGCAAATTCCGACAGACAATGGCATCATGTATTAGCCAGCCTCCCAGAGCAGGCTGACCAATCGTAACGCTGTTGCATTGTCCAATGAGCATGTATGTGCACGGTATACACCACTGTGGCACGCCTATCTCCTCGCCGTGCTGAACATGTACGCCCACATTGCATTTGAGATTGCGGTGTGTAAAGCGGCGATGGAATTAGGCAAGATTGGTTCTGCTATACGGGAGGCGATTTCCGTAGCGACACATCGCCTTAGCTTCAGGGCAAAATTGCGGCGTGTGATGCCGCCATCAGTGATCTGAGGCGACCACAAAGAACCTGAGCGTGCACGTTAGATCGCCACATATCGCCAGTTGAGATTGACGTGTGTGACGTTACCTTTAAAGGATACAGTTTTTTTTCACAGAGATCTAATGCAAGAACTTAAGTGGAAGATGGTCAGGGCATCTAAGGATAGAAAAAGAATTGGTAAATATCTGAAAAATAATAATATGAATAATATTGATGCATAAGAAAATAACCATAGGGAATAATGATCAGATGACAATAGGGGCTAAATAAAAGGAAAATGGTTAGTGGAAGACCATACATATATGGAAATAATTTGTAAGAGAAAGCACATACAAGCATATGCTGACATTACTGTATACCAAGGTTAACAGAGAAAAAAAGATGTATAAACAATAAGTATATTAATAACAGGTCATTCAATAGATAACGTCGTATTCACGATTAAGTCCTTTGGGCTCTACATAGTAACATAATAACATAATTTTTAAGGTTGAAGGAAGACTTTAAGTCCATTTAGTTCAACCCATAGCCTAACATGTTGATCCAGAGGAAGGCAAAAAAAAACCCTGTGGCAACACTAAGCTCCACATTGGGGTAAAAAAATTCCTTCCTGACTCCAGGTACGGCAATCAGACTAATTCCCTGGATCAACGCCCTATCAAAGAATCTAGTATATATAACTGGGAATATTATAGTTTTCAAGAAAGGCATCCAGGCCCTTCTTAAATGTTAGTTGTGAGTCACTCATTACAACATCATGTGGCAGAGAGTTCCATAGTCTCACTGCTCTTACAGTAAAGAATCCGCATCTGTGATTATGATTAAACCTTCTTTCCTCCAGAAGTAGAGGATGCCCCCTTGTCCCAGTCTCAGGCCTAAGAGTAAAGAGATCATTAGAAAGTTCTCTGTACTGTCCCTTCATATATTTATACATTATTATAAGATCACCCCTAAGCCTTCGTTTTTCCAAGCTAAATAACCCTAAGTTTAATAACCTGTCTTGGTATTGCAGACCCCTTAGTCCTCTAATGACTTTTGTTGCTCTTCTCTGGACCCGCTCTAGTTCAGCTATGTCTTTCTTATACTCCGGAGACCAGAATTGTACACAGTATTCTAAGTGTGGTCGCAGTAGTGACTTGTATAGAGGTAAAATTATGTTCTCCTCATGAGCATCTATGCCTCTTTTAATGCATCCCAGTAATTTATTTGCCTTTGCAGCAGCTGCCTGACACTGGCCACTAAATGTGAGTTTGTCATCTACGCATACACCCAGGTCTTTTTCAGTGACAGTTTTGCCCAGTGTTTTACAATTAAGCACATAATTATACCTTTTGTTTCCTCTGCCCAAGTGCATGATTTTACATGGACTAGTGTTTGTAACTGAAAAATCCAAAAGGCTTCCCTTTGTTTAAGACATCTAACCCTATCCCCGCTGCATCTAAGTGGCGGTACATGCTCCAGAATGTGGAACTTTAATTGTGCCACAGTATGTCCCATTGATACAAAATGATGTGGGACCGTAAGATGCATATTTTTACAACGTATTGTTGATTTACGCTTAGAGATGCGGTCTCGGACATGCTGGGTAGTCTCCCCAACTTATCCGAGACCGCATGGGCACTTAATGAGATATACCACAAATGACAATGCGCAAGTAAGGTAATCTTTAATGTAAAAAAATTTCCCAGTTCTGGGTGAGAGAAAGATTCTTCACTTGGCAACACTTTCTGAATATCTGAGGCAAAAAAACATCCCCAGAGACCTTCGTGTAAACCTTAGACCCACTCTGTTTTCTGATAATGCAGATTACTGCGACCACTTTGAAGGGATCTTGAATAAATGTTCCTTGGATTTAATCACCCTGACAATTGATTTCTTTACTAAATGAGGTTTCTACCCTTAAAGATAACATCAAAACTGTTGAGGAACAACTTAAGCGATTTATGTCTAGCAGTGAATTCAATAGTCTCAGAACAAAGACGAATAAAGCCATCTCTGAATTCCGAAAGACCATCCAGGAGAGGAAACTGAAAAAATTCAGTCGGGATCTGGAAGACTATACCAAGAATACTGTCTATCGGTGGCATAATCCCGAACCACCGAATCCTTAGTATCCACCACACTTTGATTAAATAGCTCAGGGAGTAGCTTGGATAGCATTGACTATGCATATCTTCACAGGGGACATTTTTCCTAAGAGAAAGATGAGGAGGGAAAGAGGCCAAGGGGCGGATATCATCCTATGCAACTCTGCTCCCAGGTATGCAGAATATAGTCTCTAATATCTCATCATGTACTCTGTCACCTGATCATTTACATCTATTGCAAAGAGGGTTAACCTTTAGTCTTTTACCTAAATTTGATGCATTTAATCTTGATCAGGATTTACGGCACTTTTTCTGTAAATTGAGATTAAGGGTACATTTTGACAAAACAGACCAAATTGGCAATACTCCTCCCTCTCTTGTATCTGACCCTATTTTCACTTTGCAGAATTTGAATCTCCATACACCCAGCTCCTTTTGCCACCTAGGCATTATCATGCAGAAACCCTTTCATCATTGGTTGCAAATGACATAGATAAAATGAGGATGAGGATTACTAGAGGGGATTTAAAGATTACACATAACTTGTCTAAACATGAGACGCAAGCTTTTATGCAATTGAAACAAAATAAACAAATTGTCATAAAACCTGCTGACAAAGGCGGGGCCATCATGGTGATGGACCGTCATAAATACATTGCTGAGATACTCAGACAGTTAGAAGATAGATCCACCTATTTACCACTCCCAAGGGACCCTTCTAACACTATTAGAGCAATTATTAAAGAACGAGTTAATCACTACATTTCGCAGTAATTGACTATAAAATGGCAAGTTTCTTACAACCTACTTTTCCCTCAATACCGGTGTTTTACATCTTGCCTAAAATTCACAAGGATCTGAGAAATCCCGTGGGAAGCCCGATAGTCTCCTTAACTAATTCTTTATTGTCACCCTCTGCTATAGTTATTGACAGAATTATTGCACCTCTAAATTCCTCAGATTCCATCCTACATAAAAGACACTTCTGATTTTTTGTCTAAATTGTACTCCATTGATAGAATTTCCTCACACAGTATACTAGTTACGCTAGATGTAAATAACCTTTATATCACACACCATCACTCACCAGGAGGGATTAGCATCAATGAAATGGTTTCTAGAGACAAGTTCCACTCTGTCTGAATTGAAGAGATCCTTTTGTCTTGACATCCTTAACATTCTACTCACAAAAAAATGTTTCTTGTTCCAAAATCAATTTTTTTACGCAGATAAGAGGAACTGCCATTGGGAGCAATGTGGCACCTTCTTATGCCAATGCATTTATGGCGCATTTTGAAGCACGCCAGATAGCTACCAATCCCCTTTTTGTATCTCTTTCTATGGTCTGGTACAGATTTATTGATGATGTGTTTATCATCTCGAACGGTACCCAGAGTGAACTATCAGAATTTTTTGCCTGTATTAATCAATCTATGCCAAGTCTCTTTATTACCATACATTCAGATCCTAAACAGATTAACTTTTTAGATACCCTAGTTTCACTAACAGAAGATAGCTACATTGAAACCGACTTATATCGTAAACCTACAGATAAGAACAGTCTCTTGTATCATGACAGTTGCCATCCTAAACATACCACACTTGCTCTCCCATTTTCACAATATTTACGCATTGATAAAATGTATCTAACCCCACCCAGAGAAATTTGCAACATGAGGAAATGGCATCAAAATTCTTACAACAGGGTTACCCCCCACAAATTGCTATACTTCAGATACCTTCTGAAACTGACATAAAGTCAGACATTAAATGGGTTGTTTTTATTAATACCTATCACCCTTTCAACAATATAGTTAAAGGTATTATCAATAAGCATTGTTCAAATCATATCCGAGCATTCAAGAATTTCATAATTGTCCACTATTCGGTTATAAAAGAGCGCCAAACCTATGAAATAAATTGCTTAGGGCAGATGTTGGGTCTGATATTATTAAATCACGTGAAACTTTTTTAGCGACGCCAAAAAGTGGGAGTATTCCATGCCGAAGTTGTTTACAATGCTCCAATCTAGTCAAGGGTAACTCTTTCTCTCACCCCAGCACTGGCAAAATTTTTTACATTAAGGATCACCTCACTTACGCATTGTCATTTGTGGTATATCTCATTAAGTGCCCCTGCAGTCTCGGATATGTTGCGGAGACCACCCAGCATGTCCGAGATCACATTTCTAAACATAAATCAACAATACGTCCTAAAAATATGCTTCTTCCGGTCCCACATCATTTTGTAACAATGGGACATACTGTGGCACAATTAAAGTACCACATTTTTGACCATGTACCGCCACTTAGACACGGCGGGGATAGGGTTAGACGTCTTAAAGAAAAGGAAGCCTTTTGGATTTTTCAGTTACAAACTCTAGAGCCCAAAGGACCATGAATACAAGGTTATCCATTGAATGACCTGTTATTAATATACTTGTTATTTATATTATTTATACATGCTTTTGTCTCTGTTAACCTGGGTATACAGTAATGTTATCATCTGCTTGTATGTGCTTCCTCTTACAAATTATTTCCTTATATGTATGGTCTTCCACTAACCATTTTCCTATTATTTAGCCCCTATTTTCCTCTGATCATTATTCCCTATGATTATTTTCTAATACATTAATATTATTCATATTACCGTAATATTTTTCAGGCTATTTACCAATTTTTTTTAATCCCTAGATGCCCTGACCATTTTCCACTTAAGTTCTTGCATTAGATCTGTTAAAAAAAACTGTATCCTTTAAGATTAAGCCTGCAATCGCCGCATAGCTCCTCTGTATTACCGCGCATGCGCGGTTTGCATTACACGATGCGACTTCCTGCGTTCCAAACACCGGAAGCAGAAAGTCACGCCATATCCGGTTCAGATAAATGATGCGGCGATGCATAGATGACACGCCGCTCACATCGTCCTCCAACTCCCCAAAGCACACAGTAAGTGTTTTTACATGGCGGTTTTGCTTCCCAGTTGATTGTGGAATAATCTACTCTATAATTGCCGTAGGCATTTTCGTGTCGGCCCCCGAAAACGCCGTGGCTATGTCACTATGTGACGTCACCACGCGCGAGCAATGGCCGCTAAGCGGCCATTGCGAGTCGCTGGCCGAAAATAGAACCAGAGGCCCGGCTACACAGTTAGCGATTTACCGCTGAGGTAGCGCGAGCAATGGCCGCGAGGCCATTGCGAGTCGCTACGTCAGCCGCCGCAAGACCCCTTATACTTTGACTGGGGATCCATGCGAGTCGCTATCACAGCAAATCTCACTAAATAATAATATCATCATCATCATCATCATCATCATCATCATCATCATCCCGCACAGACACCCCCCCCCTCAATGGCCGCACAGACCCCCCCCCCTCAATGGCCGCACAGACCCCCCCCCTCAATGGCCGCACAGACCCCCCCCCCTCAATGGCCGCACAGACACCCCCCCCCTCAATGGCCGCACAGACCCCCCCCCCCCTCAATGGCCGCACAGACCCCCCCCCTCAATGGCCGCACAGACCCCCCCCCTCAATGGCCGCACAGACCCCCCCCTCCCCCCTCAATGGCCGCACAGACCCCCCCTCAATGTCCCAAAGTCAGCTGTGACCACCTGGCCCTTGGACACTGGCTCCCATCACTTACCCACTGAGGACGGATCACTTCCAGCACCTCTTCACATGGCAGTGCTCTGAACTTCTGAATCGTCCTCTCCTCACTCAGACAAACTCTAGAGCCCAAAGGACCATGAATACAAGGTTATCCATTGAATGACCTGTTATTAATATACTTGTTATTTATATTATTTATACATGCTTTTGTCTCTGTTAACCTGGGTATACAATAATGTTATCATCTGCTTGTATGTGCTTCCTCTTACAAATTATTTCCTTATATGTATGGTCTTCCACTAACCATTTTCCTATTATTTAGCCCCTATTTTCCTCTGATCATTATTCCCTATGATTATTTTCTAATACATTAATATTATTCATATTACCGTAATATTTTTCAGGCTATTTACCAATTTTTTTTAATCCCTAGATGCCCTGACCATTTTCCACTTAAGTTCTTGCATTAGATCTGTTAAAAAAAACTGTATCCTTTAAGATTAAGCCTGCAATCGCCGCATAGCTCCTCTGTATTACCGCGCATGCGCGGTTTGCATTACACGATGCGACTTCCTGCGTTCCAAACACCGGAAGCAGAAAGTCACGCCATATCCGGTTCAGATAAATGATGCGGCGATGCATAGATGACACGCCGCTCACATCGTCCTCCAACTTCCCAAAGCACACAGTAAGTGTTTTTACATGGCGGTTTTGCTTCCCAGTTGATTGTGGAATAATCTACTCTATAATTGCCGTAGGCATTTTCGTGTCGGCCCCCGAAAACGCCGTGGCTATGTCACTATGTGACGTCACCACGCGCGAGCAATGGCCGCTAAGCGGCCATTGCGAGTCGCTGGCCGAAAATAGAACCAGAGGCCCGGCTACACAGTTAGCGATTTACCGCTGAGGTAGCGCGAGCAATGGCCGCGAGGCCATTGCGAGTCGCTACGTCAGCCGCCGCAAGACCCCTTATACTTTGACTGGGGATCCATGCGAGTCGCTATCACAGCAAATCTCACTAAATAATAATATCATCATCATCATCATCATCATCATCATCCCGCACAGACACCCCCCCCTCAATGGCCGCACAGACCCCCCCCCCCTCAATGGCCGCACAGACCCCCCCCCCTCAATGGCCGCACAGACCCCCCCCCTCAATGGCCGCCCAGACACCCCCCCCCTCAATGGCCGCACAGACCCCCCCCCCTCAATGGCCGCACAGACCCCCCCCCTCAATGGCCGCACAGACCCCCCCCCCTCAATGGCCGCACAGACCCCCCCCCTCCCCCTCAATGGCCGCACAGACGACCCGCCCTCAATGTCCCAAAGTCAGCTGTGACCACCTGGCCCTTGGACACTGGCTCCCATCACTTACCCACTGAGGACGGATCACTTCCAGCACCTCTTCACATGGCAGTGCTCTGAACTTCTGAATCGTCCTCTCCTCACTCAGACACCTGGCAGGTTCCTATCCAGCCTACTCACTCCCAGCTGCAACCCAGTGAGTCAATCAGCACATCTTCACTCACACACAGACCTGACATGTGATTAACCCCCTGTGCACCATTCAGGTTTAGCCCAGCAAAGCACTCATCTCCACACGTTCAGCCGCTCATTAGGCTCATGAATGTATCGGATCTTCAGCACTCACACTCAGCTGTTTTACTCAGCGAGTCGCTGGCCGAAAATAGAACCAGAGGCTCGGCCACAAACTTAGCGATTTACCGCTGAGGTAGCGCGAGCAATGGCCGCGAGGCCATTGCGAGTTGCTACCTCAGCCGCCGCACCTGCCGCAAGTACCCCTATACTTTCTATGGGGATTACCGCAACCGCGCCGCAAGTGTAACGGTTGCGGCGCGGTTGCGGTAATCCCCATAGAAAGTATAGGGGGACTTGCGGCTGGTGCAGCAAGTGCGGTTTTTTAACTTTAATAATAATAAAAATACTAAAAAAATAAATAAATAAATAATATAAATAATACACAATAAAATAAAACATAATAATAAAAAACAACAAAAAAAATCTACTCTATAATTGCCGTAGGCATTTTCGTGTCGGCCCCCGAAAACGCCGTGGCTATGTCACACTGTGACGTCACCACGCGCGAGCAATGGCCGCGAAGCGGCCATTGCGAGTCACTGGCCGAAAATAGAACCAGAGGCTCGGCTACAAAGTTAGCGATTTACCGCTCAGGCAGCGACTCGCAATGGTCGCGGCCATTGCGAGTCGCTGCCTGAGCGGTAAATCTCTAACTTTGTGGCCGAGCCTCTGGTTCTATTTTCGGCCAGCACTCAGCCCCAATAAGTATTGAACACCCCCCAAAAAGTATTGAACACACTCCAATAAGTATTGAACGCGTCACAATAAGTATTGAACGCGCCCCAAAAAGTATTGAACGCGCCCCAAAAAGTATTGAACACACCCCAATAAGTATTGAACGCGCCCCAAAAAGTATTGAACGCACCCCAATAAGTATTGAACGCGCCCAAAAAATTATTGAACGCGCCCCAAAAAGTATTGAACGCGTCCCAATAAGTATTGAACACACCCCAATAAGTATTGAACACGCCCCAAAAAGTATTGAACGCACCCCAATAAGTATTGAACACCCCCCAAAAAGTATTGAACACACCCCAATAAGTATTGAACGCGTCACAATAAGTATTGAACGCGCCCCAAAAAGTATTGAACGCGTCCCAATAAGTATTGAACACACCCCAATAAGTATTGAACGCGCCCCAAAAAGTATTGAACGCACCCCAATAAGTATTGAACGCGCCCCAAAAAGTATTGAACGCGCCACAAAAAGTATTGAACGCGTCCCAATAAGTATTGAACACACCCCAATAAGTATTGAACGCGCCCCAAAAAGTATTGAACGCACCCCAATAAGTATTGAACGCGCCCCAAAAAGTATTGAACGCGCCCCAAAAAGTATTGAACACACCCCAATAAGTATTGAACACACCCCAATAAGTATTGAACGCCCCAAAAAGCATTGAACGCGCCCCAAAAAGCATTGAACGCGCCCCAATAAGTATTGAACGCGCCCCAAAAAGCATAAACGCGCCCCAATAAGTATTGGCCCCCCCCCCAAAAAGTATTGGACCCCCCAAAAAAAGTATTGGACTCCCCCAAAAAGTAGCTATAACTACTATAATCAAATTAATGCACGTTCTAGAATCCCGATGCATTTGCATCGGGCTCACAGCTAGTACTATTATAATTGGTGACTCTATGCTTTTTTATCTACAGATTTCACTTTAGCCATCGGTAAGCTCACAATGGGGTCTCACTGATATGGGCACAGTAACACTAACAATAAAGGTAATATCTTTATGCATACTTTTTCTTAGTTCCCACCTCTTTTTCTTGCTGTGAGCCTACATCCCTACAATACTGGGAATTTCAAATAAGGTATATTACATAATTGAGCCTTCATTGCATTATACTAACACACTGGTCCTACTGATGTCTGGTTTTTCCCATTTTTTCCCATTCTCCCCTTCTTTAGACATACGTGCATTCTCTAAACAGATTTAGATTCCACATCAGGAGGGTGTCACTAGCCTAACTTTATCAAATTATATTCTTTTCATACAATCACGGTGATTACTTACTTTGCCAGGTAAATAATTATGCCCTTTATACTTCATTTGGGTCACCTGACCAGGCACTTTAACTTGTCAATTACTTTAGACTTGAGTCGTGCCTTGTTTTATTGATCATAGATTCTTTCTTAATGTTCTCATTACATAAATCCATTGCCTTTTACGTTCTAATTAGGCTGATATACTGGCTAGTCCTTGCCTGATTACAAGGTAGAACATGTTTTATGATACATATTTATTTCATTTTTCTCACCATTTAACATTTTTTTTGCATTTATGCATTTCATTTAGAATGTATACTGTATATACTTGATCTAACACATACACTAAGATTTACGTTAAATGTGGAAAAAATTTTATTTTTCATATGACCTATATGTACAATATATGTAAAGACATGGTTATATGACTACTGATTCCTTGTTTTTCTGTTTCTTTTACATTTAATATGTTGTTAGCTTTAGAAATACTGAGGAAAGATTATCAAGGCTGAAAATATTTTATATTTTGGCTTGTTTTTGGACACTGTGAATAAAGACCAACACCTTCTGCATTTGCTAATATTGGTGTGCCAGGGTGAATTTTGATAATACGACTGATTTCCCCACTGAGCATCTGCTTTGCCTTAAATTGGTGAGCCATGCTTCTTCACCATTGTTTACTACATGCAGTGACAGTTCAAACCCATAACAGTTATAGCTGTCATGGTGCAGGAACTGACATCTTTCAATGGCGGCTATATCAGTCATTTGTCGTAATGGTGCTAAAGAGAAGGCATTCTTTAAATATGAGAGACCTAGAGTAGTTTGCAAATGAAGAGTGGTCCAAAATTCCAGATGAGATGTGTAAGAAGGTTGTTAATGGTTAAAGGAAGCCAATAATTTCAGTTATTTATTGAATAGGGGGGCAACCAAATAATAGGTTGAGGCTGCCAACGATCTTGCTCATTTTGTGTGACATTATGCTCAATTTGCCCTTTTTTTGGTGCTCCAATACACAAAGGAAATAAAGGTGTATACAACAAAACATGTGTAATTGCAATAATTTTCTGTGAGAAATACTTCCTCCAGTTTCCTCAAACACACCAAAGACATACTGATAGAGCATCTAGATTTTGAGCCCCTAGGTGTGACAGTGTTGCTGATATATATAAAGCACTGTTGAACTAATAGCATTTAATAGGCTAATAAATATTATTTTTATTATTATTATTATTTTCAGGAACAATTTCAAGGATGTCACCACTTTCACCCTTGACGGTGTATCAGTATCTGATCTTGAAACTTGTAATATTCCAATATTTTATTAAATAACATAATGGGTGAACTCGAACTGTAAAGTTTGGGGTCCATACTGAACACCTAGTGTTCAGGTATGGACTCCAAACACGGACCTCCCTGAGAAGTTCAAATTACTGTTTGGGGGCTGGGAGGGCTGTAAAAAGAAATGAAACATTGATGAAACATCAACTCATACGTATCGGGCTCCACATACTTGTACTTCTGAGGCTCTTCATTAGCTTCCTGATTATTCACAGGTGAGAGGGACAACAGGCAATCACAGATGCTGTCACAGAGGGTGGGCATCTATGATTGGATGTTGGAGTCAGTGCTGTAGCCTGGAAACACTGCACGGGCTGTTTCCAACTTGTTGGGACTGTTTTTAACAGCCAATTGCAGATGCCCAGTCTCTGTGACAGTGTCTATGAATGGCTGTAGCATCCATCAACCATTGTGTCTGTGATTGGTTGACAATGGCAATGAACCTGACATCATAGAAGTGGAAAAATAAATAAAAAATAAAAAAAAAGAACGTAGAGCTTTGCTGTATTTTTGATTTTCAGTGCAGATAAAGTGGACAGCTATGGGTTGCCACCCTCAGATGCCTGGCTTTACCTTGACTGACTATTAAAATACAGGGAAGCATGTAATTTTTTTTTAATTATTTAAATAATTAAAAAAATGTATATGATTTGCCCTATTTTTGATTTCCAATCAAGGTAAAATACAGGCAGCGGGGGCTGGTATTCTCAGTGTGGTGAGGCCCATACTTGGTGGGACCGAGGTTAAAGAATAGCAGACCACAGCCACCCCAGAAATTGGCACATTCATTAGAAGCGCCAATTCCTGGTGTTTTACCCAGTTGTTTATGGTGCCCTGTTGCGATAGAATCAGAGTGATAAAAGGGGTTAATGGCAGCAGATGATGGACAGCTTGACATTAAGCCCAAATTGATTATGTCAGGCCTCTATGAGACCAGTCTATTATCAATCCTATTAAAGAACTATTAAAGAAATCAGACAGACAGCCCTCATCTTCCAATTTATTACTCCACACATACATATAATTCACAACGATGGTCCCACAAAGCAAACGTCTTAGCTTCATCCAGAGTCTGGAGGAAGAGAACAAGTGTCCTCTCCCGGCAGACTCTGCAATCACATTAAATGATAAGTAATGATATCACTCACTGAGTCACTGAGGCCACGCAGCAGTGAACTCAGTTGACCGCGCTTCCAGTAGCCAAAAGCCAAACAGTGCAAATGTTCTAAAACCAAATTAAATATTTTTTATCCCCAATCAAATGCACTTAAGTAAAAAAAATAATCCTCAATAGTAAACAATCCCTTTAAGAAATTCTGTTTAACATTTTTTATTCCCGTCTTCTATTTGTGACATTATTTATGTGTTTAAAGGGATCCTGTCACCCCCAAAACACCTGTAAACCTATTAAAACCTGTCCCTAGAGCATATTAACACTTTCCCTACACTCTTTTTATCTCCTAAATGCAGTAAGTGACATTGACTAAAAACGTTTTATAAGTACCTGATTAGTGATGATAATGAGTGACTATGCTATTCATAGTCACTCATCAAGACTGCCCCTCTGCTTCATAGCACGCCTGAATAGGCGTGATATACATCCAGGATTCCAAATCGCGCCTCCCCGCTGTGCCCTGTGTTCGTAGGAGGCTGCAGTGTGGCTGGTGACGCGATCCGCGTCATTCCCGGCGCCGGGTGACGTATTTACATCGGCGCCGCGCTGTCAGCTTCAAAATGTGCACTGCGCATGCCCAATGCGCATGCGCAGTGCGCATTTTGAAGCTGACAGGGCGGCGCCGGGGTAAATACGTCACCCGGCGCCGGGAATGACGCGGATCGCGTCACCAGCCACACTGCAGCCTCCTACGAACACAGGGCACAGCGGGAGGCGCGATTTGGAATCCTGGATGTATATCACGCCTATTCAGGCGTGCTATGAAGCAGAGGGGCAGTCTTGATGAGTGACTATGAATAGCATAGTCACTCATTATCATCACTAATCAGGTACTTATAAAACGTTTTTAGTCAATGTCACTTACTGCATTTAGGAGATAAAAAGAGTGTAGGGAAAGTGTTAATATGCTCTAGGGACAGGTTTTAATAGGTTTACAGGTGTTTTGGGGGTGACAGGATCCCTTTAAAGAAGTGTTGACGGGGTGTAACCCACAAAACAAAATTTGCAACAATGTAAATTGCCAGCATTATTTTCCTGCACATTAATATGGCTGGATTTGCTGCTGATGTTTTTTTTGTGCGGGTGAGGTGTTTTGTCTAAAGGTTGCTGTTTTGTCCCACTTCAATCCATGGTTATGGTTAGTCTATAGTGTGACCAAACAATAAGGAGCTTGTCATGATTAATGAAATTGGGCACTACACAAGATGGTCTTTAATATCAGGATATTCTGTTCTGCTATAGTATCCATCTACAACCTTTTATATACCTGATGGGGTCAATTATACATTAGCCATCACTTTCTTGATGTGTTGGAAAATAGCAATAAAATTCAGTAATCTATACGCAAGCAAGTAGGTGATTATTTTTCTGCATTAAAATTCTGTGAGGTAGAGACTATGCAAAAGATAATTATATGTACTTGCTAATTTATTACAATTCATCTAACATTTTTTTGATGCATTAAAACAGCTATATAAAAGTATTAAATGGTTCAGCAATACTGTTCCAAAATCAGGCAATTATTTAGTCACTACGTAACAGTAATTATTTGCTAATATAGATGTGAAGAACTTTTAACGTCTATAACTGCTAATGTGAGCATATAAAATTTGTCAAACTAAAAATTGTTATTGCCCAGTTCAGTAATATGTTCTTGTTTGTAAAAACGGTGAGCAGCAATGTAAGGCGTTATTCCCAAATCACACTGTATCATTAATGTTCACATAGATTTCTTCATTTGTGTCAATATAACCTATTTTAAGCTTAAAGGGATCCTGTCATCCCCAAAACGCCTCCTAAGGGACATGCTTTAATACCTTAGGAGGTGTTTTGGGGGTGACAGGATCCCTTTAATAAAACTTGACATTCAAATGGAACGGTACAAATTGCAGTATTTTTAAAAGAGGGGCAATCCTCAAGTAAAGATGATGTTTTGGTTTATATAATTTTTTCATAGATCATACTTTTATGTAATCAAGTATACTAAATATGTTTATTTTTCTTTTGTTTCTTAAAGTTTTAGATTGTGAAATTACAGGCATTAAACTTTTACATTTTATTTTTGTAATATTTGTAAGAATTTGTTAAGGCTACTTTCACATCTGGGGTTTTTGAAAAATGTGGCAGTTGCAGTCAAAAAAAAGCATCTGCCGCATTTACCGCATAACGGCCGCAACTACCAGAACCGCACTTGCCACACCTGCCGCACACTTACCGCAAGCCCCATAGACAATGCATGGGGCTTGCCGCAAGTGTGCCGAAAGTGCGGCCGTTATGCGGTAAATGCGGCAGATGCAGGTTTTTGACCACAACTGCCGCATTTTTAAAAAAAAACAGATGTGAAAGGGGCCTAACTTTAATTTTTTTTGTCTTTTTAAAGAATTAGAACCTACAACAGCTTGTTCCCGTGATTATAGACTGCAATACTGCGTTATTACTTTTATAAGGTTAAAAAAAAGTTTGTACAGTGTTAGCCAATAGATAGAAAAATATAAATGGTTGATACCTTTTAATGGCTAATTCAAAAGTAAGTGAAGCAAGCATTCAGGGAACTATGGCCCCTTCATCAGGCTGATAATGACACAAATTGTGAAGACACATACATATATACATAAGCAAAAAGAAAAGCAGGGTTAGATGATGTAGTAAATATGACAGGTGATGTAAAGCAGGGTCAGGCTAGGGAGGGGGAGATCAGCTGGGAAGGTAAAGTCAAAATTCCAAGATCAGTGGAACTAATTGTATTATTGTTCTATGATTAGTGGCCTGTTGAGACCTTAAGATTCCTCAGTGAGTGCAGAAAGCCATTTATCGGTGCAAGACAGTTCACCTAAGAAGTGTCAAAAGTCCATTGTCCTCTAAATGGAGTCTGTTGGAAGATGTGATATCCCCAAATGCCCTTTCATTTTATATAAAGACATTTAATCCTGTTTTGAATGTGTCAAAGAGCAATGAAAGGGCATTTGAGCCTGACTCTGCTTTACGTCACCTATCGTATTTACTACACTATCTAACCCTGCTTTTTTTTTTGCTTATGTATATATGTATGTGTCTTCAGAATTTGTGTCATTATCAGTCTTATAAAGGAGCCATAGTGTCCTGAAAGCTTGCTTCACTTACCATCTTTTCAGTTAGCCATTAAAAGGTATCAACCACTGAGGACTCTCAGATTCCAATATTTCTTATTGCTTGTATGACACTTTGAACGGCATAGAAAAAAATTACTGAATTGCTGTTTCTTCTTGATGTTTCCCCATAAAAAGTGGAGTAGAAGGCTATCAAAAAATATAATGTGGCCCAAAATTGTACCAATAAAAACTCTAAGTCATCTTGTATAAAACAATTCATCATATGACACTGTCTACAGGAAAATAATAAAACTATAGCCTTCAAAATTCAGTGATGTGAAAAACCTTTGTTTTGCAAAAAAAAAAATATTTTCAGTGCGAAGTAGCCAAACTTAAAAAAGTTGCTGTATTTGTACTGATCTGAAGAAAAAAGACACCTAATAAGCAAGGTGAATGGCATAAAAAATAAATACATAAAGTCAATTCTTCAAATGCTGTTGATTTGTTCATTCTGTATTCTAAAGATCATAATTATCCTTCATTCTACGCTGAGTGCTAACACTGGGGATTACGTACAAATATCTGAAAAACATGATTTAGTCATAATTCCCAAAAGAAAATTCATTGTATTGAGGCAGAGTGAGTAATTTCCAAAATTCGGTCACTTAAGGGGATTTATTATCAATCAATCAAATGACACTCCCTACCTCCTGAGCCCTGCCATATGACCAAACAGTATTGTACAGTTCCATGTGGAGGTATTGACACATTCAGGAGAAATTATATAACACATTAGGGAGCTTTTTTTTTTACCTATTTCCCTTGTATAAAATTGGAAATTTGAGGTTAAAACATTTTAGAGGTAACATTTTTTATATTTTTTGTTCATTGCCAATAGCATAAAATTCTGTGACTCACCTGAAGTGTCAAAAGTGTCTCTTTCAGGGAATTTCTGATATTCTGGCACCTCAATTGTTCTGCCAATGTGACACGGCACCCGCAAAGAGTTCCTGCCAATTCCTTCCCTTTTTCACTTTCTACTGTGCCTCAAACGTTTTTAACCACATATGGAGTATTGGTATACTCAGGAGAAAGTACACAACAAATTTTGTGGCTCATTATCTCCTGTTTCTTTAGTAAATTTGAGAAATTTGGGGTCAAAGCAACATTTCTGTGGTAAAAGATTTATTTTTTATTTTCATGGCTCAACATAATAAACAATTCTGTAAAGCTCAGGGGATTAAGATGCTCACCAAACATCTTGATAAATTCCTTGAGGGGTCTAATTTAAAAAATGAGGCTACATGTTGTGGAGCTCCACAGTTTAGGCACAGCAAGGGCTCTGTCAATGTCACACGGCACCTGCAAACCATTCCAACAAATTGTATGGTCCATTATGTCCAGTTACTCTACTGAGTTTGAAAAATTTGTGGTTAAAGCAACATCTTGTGCTTAAAAATGTATTTTTTTCATTTTCCCAGCTGATTGTTACAAAAGCCTGAGGGTTCAAGGTGCTCACAATCATCCAGCTAAATTTCTTGGGGGGTCTAATTTTCAAAATGGGGTCACTTGTGGGGGTTTTCCACTGTTAAGGCACACCAGGGACTTTCAAAACATAGTATGTGGGGTATTATCATATTTAGGAAAAATTGCACAACAGATTTTGTTGTCCATTTCATCTTGTTGCCCATGTGAAATTGAAAAAAGTGGGGTTGAAAACCATTTTTGTGATACATACTCTTTCATGTTCATGTACCAATGTTAAAAAGTTCTGTGAAGCACCTAGAATTTCAAAGTGCTCACCACACATCTAGATAAATTCCTTGAGGGTTCTAGTTTTCAAAATGGAGTTACTTGTGGATGATTTTCATTGCTTATACATAGCAAAGGCTCTCTAAAAGTTACATGGGTTCCACTAATAATTCCAGCTAATTTTCTTTTTAAAAAGCCAAACTACATTCCTTTGTTTCTGAGTCCTGCTGTGTGCACAAACAATATTTTTTCATTACATATGGGTTATGCTCCGCTACTGGAAAATGGATTTTTTCGTGTGTAATTGTGTGACGATGAGACCTCATCCTTGAATCCTAGCAAGGATGAGGTCCTAGCAAGGATGAGGTCTCATCGTCACACAATTACACACGAAAAAATCCATTTTCCAGTAGCGGAGCATTTTTCTGGCCAGGGACATAACATTGATAATATGAAGGTTTTAATTTTGAGGGGTAATTTCAAATCCCAAAAGCATCGAAGAGTGTGTGAATCCAAGCTAATTAGAAGTTTCAATTTTATACAGAACTGACTGAACATCGCTGATGGTTTTATGGCTCATTACCACGTCTAAACAATGTTGTTCAAAGACATGGAAATCTTGGACACCAGGTTTTCTTATAAATTAGTGTCCTAGAGACTTTAGGACCACTGGGCCTGCCTGATTGAAGATCCTCTCCAAGGCTGCTTTGTTTATTTTGCCAAATGTCCAGTCCTTGTAATGTCCAATCATTTTAGTTGTGCATGCATATATTTTGAATTTCATTCAATATCTTGTCATACCATGCCTGATGAAGAGACCTGAGTCGTCTCGAAAGCTCGCTTTATAACATCATTTACCGTATTTTTCCTTTTATAAGACGCACTTTTTTTCCTCCAAGTTTTGGAGGAAAGTGGGGGTGCGTCTTATAAAAGGAGTATAACATTCTATCATCAGTTACTTGGGAGGGGGGACAGGAGTGAAGTGGGGACAGAAGTGACAGGGAATGGTCCCTGCTGAAGAATCAGGCGGCAGGAGCACCACGTGTCTCCGGCTCATTACCGACATGAATATTCACTTCACTTGCTCCCCACCCACCTCTCTGCACTGAACACAGCGAGGAGAGGTGAGAGCACGGGAGCAGGAGAAGCTGCTTAGCCGGCACACATGGTCTCTCCCCAGCTTCTTGCAGCTGCTGGGGAGACTGTGTGCTGGAGATAGTGAGAAAGGAGGAGCGGGGCACAGCTGCTGTAAGTGAATCAGCAAAGAGCTCTGTGCTGATTCACTGCCATGTCAAGACAGGGGCAGAGCAGGGAGATCTGTACCTTGTCACAGTGTGGTGCCTCCCTCCCTCTGCTCTCTGTAACGTCTCCTGCTGAGCCCTGCACAGTGCAGAAATTCAGGAAGCTCGGTCTGCAGGTCAGGAGCTTCAGTGTATGGCGAGCAGGGCTGGAGCCTGCATATAACGACAGTGTACAGCTCCCCTGGCCCTGCATCTACAGATCAAGCTCTGCTGTGGTGAATTGTACTTAGGAGACAGGGCTGGAGCATCATATTTCAGCAGTGTACAGACCCCCTCCCTGGCCCTCCCTCTTACAGTACATCACATCAGAACTTGATCTGCAGACTATGCCCACTTCCTTGATTTCAGCAGGGTGATGGCAAAGCAGGATACATTAAAGTGTGTGCACATGTATATGTAACATAACCACTAATAAAGTTAACACTACCAATACTGTGCTTAACTAGAACTTCAAGCATGCTATAGGATCTACAGTACATGCTGGGAGTTTTAGTTCTTCAAGGGGTTGCCACTACATGAACAAATCCCATCTCATTCACCTTGTTGGCCCTTGTAAAATTAAGGCTGCCTTCACACTTGCGTCCCCCTCTACGGCGTCCTGCGGAGGGGGACCGCAAGCTGAGCGCAGGCGCTGCAAGTCCCTATGTTTAACATGGGAACGCGGGTGCCTGCGCTCGGGTGCAGATTGGCGTGCGCACCCATTCACTGCAATGTATGATTTGTACGCAGGCGGATGCATGGCGCACAAATCATACAGTCTCGTCCGCAACAGGAACATATGTCGCATTCAGGGTGCAGACGAGAGTGTGTGATTTGTGTGCAAGTATACGCATGCGTACAAATCATATATGGCGGTTAATGGGTGCCATGCCAATCTGCACCCGAGCGCAGGCACCCGCGTCCCCATGTTAAACATAGGGACTTGCGGTGCCTGCACTCAGCTTGAGGTCCCCCTCCACAGGAAGCGGCAGAGGGGAATGCTAGTGTGAAGCCAACCTAAAAAAGACCATACTTACCCCCGATGCTGCAGCGGTTCCAACATTGTCAGAAGTTGCATAGTCATCTCCCATGTGACATTGATATGAGACTCAGCCCTCCGACCAGTCATTGCTGGCGTCTGTCTCCCCGCCATCAGACACTGGAGCAAGAAGTCATTGGTGTTGCTCACATGCTGCTCCTGCATCCGAAGGAGACAGATGCCAGCGCTGACTGGTCGCAGGGCCTGACTGTCATATCAAAGTCATTTTTTGCTTCAAATATTCTTTTCCCTATTTTCCACCTCCAAAATCTGGGTGCGTCTTATAATCCGGTGCGTCTTATAAAGCGAAAAATACGGTATTTTATTTTTGTTAGCCATTAAAAGGTATCACAACCACAAGATTTTTATCTTGCTTTTCACACTGAGAGCAATCAACATTTTCTCAACTGGCTAACACGGTACCAAACCTTTTTCTTCTAAGTATAAATGTACGCATGCTACTTCGCTAATTTTTTCATATTTTTCTTCATACAATATAAAGGAACACTGAATTGAATTAACACACCTAAGTAACTGGGTTGGTAAACTCAAGGATCAGATTTCCAAAATACGAGTTTGCTACCTCAGCCACTTCCTCATTATGAGGTTTCCACTACATATATGTATTCATACATGGGTGTATCCTCCCACCACAATGGAATATATGTGTAATAAATACAATTCCTAAGAGCCAATTCATTAGAGCACGTCATCACTGCACAAATATAGAGGTGTAAATCAGACAGCCCAGGACCGGATTTTGGCCCCACAGTATCCTATGGGGCCAGATGGAGCCGGATGGCAGCTCTCTGCCATCCGGTTTCCATCTCTCCAGAAGAATCCAGGAGAATTTGGATTTTTCTCACTAGAGACAAAAATGTTGCTTGCAACGTTTTTGTGTTCGGGGAGAAAAATCTCCCCAAATTGCCATATCCTGGATTCTCCTGGATTCCCCCGGATCCTCCAGGATCTGGTGCAATCCGGCGCTCCCTAACATGGGAGCCTATGGGGCTGGATTGTCCCAGTCCAGGAGGATCCGGGAACCGGACACCTGTGGCTGCACGCTGCTGTTGTTTCAGGACCGCGGCTAGTTCCCCGCAACCTGCAGTCCTGAATCTTCAGCAGCGTCAGCGGCGTTAGGCTGCACACCGGACCGGAGGGCATATTTGCCCTCCGGTTCTGGGTGCTGATCCGGTCTGCGGCTGTCAGGTTCATCCCTGACAGCTCCGGTTCAGACCTGACCGTGGTGTGAAGCCACCCTAACTTTGGTGTGTAAACTCAGTTCAGTGTTCTTTTATATTGTATGAAACAATGTGTGCAGTAGCATACGTTTATAGCATGGTGTTCCTTTGAGGTATTTTCTGACATATAGACCCCACAAAGTCATTTCAAATGTGATGTGATCCCTAAAAAAAGTGGCTTGAAGAAATTAAAAATTGCTGATAAACTGCAAACTTTTATAATTTCCTAACAATACAAATTTTTACGAAAAAAAAAAAACCTGTTTGGGAGAGAAGAAAAGATATATATTTTTTTTTTTACTGCATCCGTGTTGACAAGAACATAGTTTGAAAGGCTAGACCAATAGTGGGTGTGTTCCTGAACCTGGTCCACACCCTAAATTAAGTTTCTGGGGCTGGGATAATAGATTTGCTACTATAGATAAGTGTGGTTGCATATTATAGTAGTAGGATTTCTACTGTGTATTTATGATATCTGTAGAAGGATATATTGTGTATCTGAAACACGTTGTATCTCCTCTATTTTAACTTACCAAAGAAAAATATAAAATATCATCTTTAGATGTGAGCCATGGGAAGCACTACCATTCATCGGCTGGATACACTCTTCTTGATATAAAACAAAATTTTGTTTTAAAAATTGTGCTGATGTAAAAGAGACAATGGCTATGGTCTCACATAAGCCCTGGATCCATTAAAAGCATCAGTTTTTCAACTTAGAATTTTGTGAAAAATGCATGCGTTAACAGATCCATAGACTGCAATGCAAAAAACGCACTGGCAAAAGTGCACTAAAAAAAAGCTATGCGTTTTTGAAACTGCATAAAAAAACGCTGCTAGCAACGCTTTTGGGTGCAGTAAAAAAATGCATAGCGTTTTTTTAACATGGGCCCTATGGGAAACGCATCCGTTAACGCATGGTACATATAGGTACCATGCGTTAAGGCATGAGTTAACTCATAGCGTTTTTAGGTGCAAAAATTGCATTTTTTAAAAAACAGAATCTGGTTTTGGAAATGGAAAAAAACTGATGGGCATGTGTGACCCAAGCCAATGTCAAATATTATTTATTAACTATTTTGTGTGACATGACTCCGTGGTTTAAGGACATAAAAATTAAAATTTTCAAAATTGCAACATTTTCACCAAGTTTGAGATTTTTTCCCAAATAAATGCAAAAACTATCATCCCAAGTTTACCACTACCATAGAGTAAAATATGTTGTTAAAAAAACATTCTTTAAGAATTTAGAAGTTTTTAGAGGCTAGTGCCTTTTCTGTAAAATAGCCACCATGTGTGAATTGGGTTCAGCTCACGAGCATAGTCCATACACTCACCTGAAAAGGGACTACTGGTTTGTCCTACGTTGGTAATGTGTTAATCTCAACTCTATAGGTAACTTGTGAGTAGAGTCATGTGGCCCAAACCACAGGAATCATGAATGATTGCATAATTGACTGACTGCATAATTGCTGCAGCATTTCAGAGAAACCATACTATGATGTCTTCCCACATTAAGGGACATGACTAGGCCGATGACATCTCCTGTGTTGTTCCAGTTTATTAACAGGTCTTAGGCTGTGGTCACAGTTGCCATGCGTTTTTTTAAGTGATTTAACAAAACTCATGCTTTTTTTCATGTCAGCATGAGTTTTGTAAGGTGTGTGATGACTCCCTGCGTTTTTGGGTGCGTTTTTGAATCTGCACCTAAAAATAGTGCTTGTAGTATTTTTTGGAGCGTTTTGAAAAACGCATGCGTTTTTGTAGAAAACGCATGCGTTTTTATAACATGGGTTCCTATGGAAAACGCATGCAAAAACGCATGTACAGTTAGTACCTTTTAGTGCCATTCAAAAACGCATGCGTTTCCCATAGGAGCCCATGTTAACAAAAACGCATGCGTTTCCGGAAACGCATGCGTTTTTGTTAACATGGGCTCCTATGGGAAACGCATGCGTTTTTGAATGGCACTAAAAGGTACTAACTGTACATGCGTTTTTGCATGCGTTTTCCATAGGAACCCATGTTATAAAAACGCATGCGTTTTCTACAAAAACGCATGCGTTTTTGGATATGCTCCAAAAACGCATGGGACAGTCACACATGCTTTTTGGCTATTAGGGCATGCGTTTTTTAACATGGGGGCCTATGGGTGCGTTTTTTACATGCGTTTTTGAAAACGCAGGTCTCCAAAAATGCATGTGAAAAATGGTACTGTGACCCCAGCCTAAGGCTGGGGTCACACATAGAAATCCGTTTTTGGAAGTGATTTTCATCACCAATCCGTTTTTTATAGGGTGCTTTTTGAGCCTCCTGCACTCCTGAACGTTTTTGGACTTTTCATTAAAAAAACGCATGCGCGAACGCATGCGCAAACGCAAGTGCCAAATATGGCATGCGTTCGCGCATGCGTTTCCCATAGGGCCCCATGTTAAAAAAAACGCATAAAAACGCATGCGTTTTTTAACTGATGCCAAAAACGCTGTTTACTGCGTTTTTGGCTCAAAAACGGACAGGGCAATGTTTTGAGCTCCAGAGAAAAACGCACAGGGTGTTTATTACACCCAATGCGTTTTTCTGTCAGTTTTTGGACTTAGAAAAAAAAAATGACAAAACTGAAGCCAAAAACTGACTGAGGGCTTATGTGTAACCCCAGCCTAACACATATATATTATATATTGGGAGAGCTCGAATTAAAGTGGGTAGCAGGCAGAATCGCAACAGGGATTGCGCTGGACCAGTTAAGTCTCCCCTGCAGACAGGCATTGGACTACTTTTCAAACCACTTTTTCTCTGAAATTCCACATAATTTCAGAGAAAAACATACGTGATTTCAATCACACAAGCAAGCTATGCTTTATTTTGAGAAAGAAAAGAAAAAAGGAATCATCTCACCATCCAGGAAGGAAGATTCAGAGTGAAAACCACTTGTATTTAATAGGAACCCTGGTAGACCTTGTTTGGTCAGGGTGTGATACCAGAAATGTAGGAACATACTAGGCTGGTATCTAGGTCAGAATTGGAAAAAAGGTCCATGAGAACTATTCTCCAGCCCTAAAGGGAACATATTAAAACATAACTTTTTATGCAATTAAAAACCTGGTGAAAAAAATCAAAAAAAGATTTAAAAAAATTAAGTATCCATAAGTTTACGTGTTTTGGGTTATCAACCCTTACTCATAGCTATAAAAGAGGATTATTAATAGGAAATGCATAAGTTTAGAGATTATAAAAAAAATTTTTTTTTTTTGCTTTTTCTCACCGTGTGTTTGGACAATGAAGGATATATTTTAACCTTTTCCCTTTGGAGCTGGAGCTTAAACCTCATGGACCTTTTTCCTGATTTATTCTGCCTTTGGTTCAGGCAGGAAGAAACCTTTAACTAATTAAATTTAAGCAATTATATTTGGGGCTGGCCAGGTTATCATGTGTAGGGATTCATATTCTCCGGTAAGAATTAAGTAGTGTTCACTAAGGCATTGCAGCTTGCTCCAAACTTCTGAAGATTTATTGATTGAAGAAAACTTTGAGGAATTCAAAACAAAACAGCCTCCTCACGGCACAAAGGTATTACCGGAAAATAAACAATTTATGGACCGGTCAAGTAATATCCGCGCAGGCTCACCCCTTGGGATCACAGTCTTTTCTCTCTTAGCTGATGAATAAGACGGCAAACATCAAAGTCAAATGATCAGCTATTAATTCACAGTGAACACTTTAATACATGGGTAAAGGTCATCTGACCGGAGGTGAGTGGAGGGAGAGGATGACAGGGTTCCGTTAAAGACGATGATCATGTCATGCTATTGCACTTCAATAGGTCCAGTGAGGGAAATGTCATCAGGCAGGTGATTATAAAGCAAGTGATTAATAACAGGAGTGTGATATCAATCTTCTCACTGTGATATTTTACAATAAATTTCTGTGAATAAAATGTGTTGTCCATTATTTAAAACACATCAATCTTCTACTGGTAATTCATATGTAATTCTGTGAATCAACAAAGATTGTATAAAAACATCACAAAAGACTGCAGAGCAAGAAAAGATCTTAAAGGAACAGTACATAATAAATACCCTTACAAAAATATGGACAAGTCATTCTTGTCATTTAAAACTAATGGGCCTTTTGAACTAGTATTCATTAGCCGCAAAGACTCCTTTTGGAGTAATAGTCTATGTCTGCTACTCCTGGTTTTTAATGTTTTAACCTATTCTAGTCCAAAGAAATTTAGACACCTACTATTACCCTCACATACAGTTTTCACATGGCTTATCAGTCTTCAGGACCCCTTTCCAGTAGTTATTGAATGGAAATGTTCCCTGATTCTAATAAACAGCAGACAAATGGTCTTTCCAATATAGTAAAAGCCACAGAGGCGTACAATGACATAGACAATGAATTTGGTGCAGTAATACATTGTTTTACCAAATATGAGATAATGGACCTAACCTGACCATATCTCACATTTGGGGACATATATACCAGGATGTGGAAATATATGCCAGGATGGGATCAGAATAAGGACACATATACAAATATGGGGACATATGTATCAGATTGGGTCCAAGGTGGGGACATATGTACCCAGATAGGCCCAGGGTAGGGACATATATACAAAGCATGGGGACATATATACCAGGATGGGAAGATATATACCAGGATGAGTCCAAAATAAGGACATATATACCAGGATGGGAGCATATATACTAGTATGGGGCCTAGGATGAGGACATATATACGAGGATGCAGACATATAAACAATTAAGGATCTAGAATAAGGACATATATACCACAATGGGCCCGAAATGGAGACATACAGTTGTGGCCAAAAGTATTGACACCCCTGCAATTCTGTCAGATAATACTCCGTTTATTCCTGAAAATGATTGCAATCACAAATTCTTTGGTATTATTATCTTCATTTAATTTGTCTTCAATGAAAAAACACAAAAAGAATTGTCCTAAAGCTAAATTGGATATAATTTCACACCAAACATAAAAAAGGGGGTGGACAAAAGTATTGTCACTGTTAGAAAAATCATGTGATGCTTCTCTACTTTGTGTAATTAACAGCACCTGTAACTTACCTGTGGCACCTAACAGGTGTTGGCAATAACTAAATCACACTTGCAGCCAGTTGACATGGATTAAAGTTGACTCAACCTCTGTCCTGTGTACTTGTGTGTACCACATTGAGCATGGAGAAAAGAAAGAAGACCAAAGAACTATCTGAGGACTTGAGAAACCAAATTGTGAGGAAGCATGAGCAATCTTAAGGCTACAAGTCCATCTCCAAAGACCTGAATGTTCCTGTTTCTACCGTGCTCAGTGTCATCAAGAAGTTTAAAGCCCATGGCACTGTGGCTATCCTCCCTAGATGTGGACGGAAAAGAAAAACTGACGAGAGATTTCAACGCAAGATTGTGCGGATTGTGGATAAAGAACCTTGACTAACATCCAAACAAGTTCAAGCTGCCCTGTAGTCCGAGGGTACAACAGTGTCAACCCTTACTATCCGTCGGCGTCTGAATGAAAAGGGACTGTATGGTAGGAGACCCAGGAAGACCCCACTTCTTACCACGAGATATAAAAAAGCCAGTCTGGAGTTTGCCAAAACTTTCCGGAGAAAGCCTGAAACGTTTTGGAAGAATGTTCTCTGGTCAGATGAGACAAAAGTAGAGCTTTTTGGGCAAAGGCATCAACATAGAGTTTACAGGAGAAAAAAAGAGGCATTCAAAGAAAAGAACACGGTCCCCTACAGTCAAACATGGCAGAGGTTCCCTGATGTTTTGGGGTTGCTTTGCTGCCTCTGGCACTGGACTGCTTGACAGTGTGCATGGCATTATAAAGTCTGAAGACTTCCAACAAATTTTGCAGCATAATGTAGGGCCCAGTGTGAAAAAGCTGGGTCTCCCTAACAGGTCATGGGTCTTCCAGCAGGACAATGACCCAAACACACACTTCAAAATGCACTAGAAAATGGTTTGAGAGAAAGCACTGGAGACTTCAAAGGTGGCCAGCAATGAGTCCAGACCTGAATCCCATAGAACACCTGTGGAGAGATCTAAAAATGGCAGTTTGGAGAAGGCACCCTTCAAATATCAGGGACCTGGAGCAGTTTGCCAAAGAAGAATGGTCTAAAATTCCAGCAGAGCATTTTAAGAAACTCATTGAGGTTACTGGAAGCGGTTAATCGCAGTTATTTTGGCTAAACATTGCGCAACCAAGTATTACGCTGAGGGTGCCAATACTTTTGTCTGGCCCATTTTTGGAGTTTTGTGTGAAATGATCAATGTTTTTCTTTTTGCTTCATCCTCTTTTGTGTTTTTTCATTGAAGACAAATTAAATGTAGATAATAATACCAAAGAATTTGTGATTGCAATCATTTTCAGGAAGAAACAGTATTATCTGACAGAATTGCAGGGGTGTCAATACTTTTGGCCACAACTGTATATAGCAGGATGGGGACATATTTACCTGGATGAGGACATATATACCAGGATGGGCCCAGGATGGAGACATATATACCCGGATGGGGATATATAGACTAGAGTGGGGGATATATATTCCAGAATTGGCCCAGAATGAGGATATACAAACCAACATGGGGGACATACATACCAGGATGGGGACATATATACCTGTAAGGGGCCAAGGATAGAATGCATTAGTACAAAATGAGGAGATTACTACATAATGTGTGGGAGTGCAACTCGTTTGTCTTTATATGATTAAAAACACTAAAAGTGCCAATACAGATGAAAAGCATGAGAGGGGTCATGTTCAAATTTTGCACTGGGGTCCACCCAACTGTAGGTGTGCTACTGAATCTTGTAAAAGAGAATACATAATGGGTCCATCAAATTCATCTTTCCTTGAACAGTTTCTTTTCTCAAAGTTTGTAACTGTGTTAAAGGAAACAGGAGACATTTCCATTTGAAAGAATTTACAAACACTGAAGATTAAGATGTAAATGATTGCTATTAATCCTATAATACTGCTGCACTACCAGCTAAAGGGGCTTAAATTCTAAGATTTACCATAAAAATGCTTATTCCATGCTTTACAGACATCACCCCTACAGGAAACATCTAGATTAACTGACCACTTAAATTACTACTTTGGAAGTAAAGTAGATCTATTATACAGGGATTTACTTTCCAAGGTTTTTCAATTTCTTCAGAAGCAACCATTTAAAGCAAAATAAGCCAGAGCTAATACAGTGCTCTGTAATCTTATAACAAATACCGTATATACTCGTGTATAAGCCGAGTTTTTCAGCCCAAAAATTGGGCTGAAAAGTCTCCCCCTCGGCTTATACACGGGTCAATACGGTAATCCTATGGTGTCCGGGTGCTGGAGAGGCTGGAGGAGGCGGGGGGAGGCTGCTGAATGAGCGGCCCGTCACGTGGGGCCGCTCATTAGATATGCACGGCTCCCCCCGCCCATCACAGTGGCAGGGGGAGCCGTGCATACAGTGTATACAGACAGACCCCCCCAGTGGCACTAGTCCCCCATCATAAGAACAGCCCCCCCCCCGCTTTGCAGAGCCCCCCCGCTTTGCAGAGCCCCCCCCGCTTTGCAGAGCCCCCCCGCTTTGCAGAGCCCCCCCGCTTTGCAGAGCACCCCCGCTTTGCAGAGCCCCCCCCGCTTTGCAGAGCCCCCCCGCTGCATAATCTTACCATCCAGGGTCTTCTTCACCGGAGGTCCTGCAGTCATCATTGCGCGCTGTGTTGTGGTCTCACGTGACCCGGCGCGGTGACGTCATTCCACTGCGATCGCCGGGTCACAGGAGACCGGGAACACAGCGCGCGAGGATGGACTGCAGGACCTCCGGTGAAGAAGACCCTGGATGGTAAGATTATGCAGCGGGGGGCTCTGCAAAGCGGGGGGGCTCTGCAAAGTGTGGGGGGCTGTTCTTATGATGGGGGTTAGTGCCACTGGGGGGGTCTGTCTGTATACACTGGGGGGGCTGCTGTAGATACACCTGGGGCTGCTGCTGTAAACTACCCCTGGGAAGGCTGCTGCTGTATACTACCCCTGGGAAGGCTGCTGCTGTATACTACCCCCCTGGGAAGGCTGCTGCTGTATACTACCCCTGGGAAGGCTGCTGCTGTATACTACCCCCCTGGGAAGGCTGCTGCTGTATACTACCCCTGGGAAGGCTGCTGCTGTATACTACCCCCCTGGGAAGGCTGCTGCTGTATACTACCCCTGGGAAGGCTGCTGCTGTATACTACCCCTGGGAAGGCTGCTGCTGTATACTACCCCCCTGGGAAGGCTGCTGCTGTATACTACCCCTGGGAAGGCTGCTGCTGTATACTACCCCTGGGAAGGCTGCTGCTGTATACTACCCCCCTGGGAAGGCTGCTGCTGTATACTACCCCCCTGGGAAGGCTGCTGCTGTATACTACCCCCCTAGGAAGGCTGCTGCTGTATACTACCCCCCTGGGAAGGCTGCTGCTGTATACTACCCCCCTGGGAAGGCTGCTACCCCCCTGGGAAGGCTGCTGCTGTATACTACCCCCCTGGGAAGGCTGCTGCTGTATACTACCCCCCTGGGAAGGCTGCTTCTGTATACTACCCCCCTGGGAAGGCTGCTGCTGTATACTACCCCCCTGGGAAGGCTGCTGCTGTATACTACCCCCCTGGGAAGGCTGCTGCTGTATACTACCCCCCTGGGAAGGCTGCTGCTGTATACTACCCCCCTGGGAAGGCTGCTGCTGTATACTACCCCCCTGGGAAGGCTGCTGCTGTATACTACCCCTGGGAAGGCTGCGGCTGTATACTACGCCTGGGAAGGCTGCTGCTGTATACTACGCCTGGGAAGGCTCCTGCTGTATACTACCCCTGGGAAGGCTGCTGCTGTATACTACCCCTGGGAAGGCTGCTGCTGTATACTACCACTGGGAAGGCTGCTGCTGTATACTACCACTGGGAAGGCTGCTGTAACACTGCTGGGGCCTGTATATACCACTGGGGAGGCTGCTGTATACCACACTGCTGGGGGCTGTATACCTGTGCTGGGGTCCACCCTCGGCTTATACACGAGTCACTAGGTTTTCCCAGATTTTGGGGGCAAAAGTAGGGGGGTCGGCTTATACACGGGTCGGCTTATACACGAGTATATACGGTAATACAAAATACTGTTTTGTAAAAAAAGGAAATAAAGTATAATGTTTAAAAGGGTTGTCCAGGGTGTTCAGGAAAGTCTGCAAAAGTCAAAACATATATACAGTTGTGGCCAAAAGTATTGACACCCCTGCAATTCTGTCAGATAATACTCAGTTTCTTCCTGAAAATGATTGCAATCACAAATTCTTTGGTATTATCATCTTCATTTAATTTGTCTTCAATGAAAAAAACACAAAGAGAATGAAGCAAAAAGCAAAACATTTATCATTTCACACAAAACTCCAAAAATGGGACAGACAAAAGTATTGGCACCCTCAGCCTAATACTTGGTTACACAACCTTTAGCCAAAATAACTGCAATCAACCGCTTCCGGTAACCATCAATGAGTTTCTTACAATGCTCTGCTGGAATTTTAGACCATTCTTCTTTGGCAAACTGCTCTAGGTCCCTGATATTTGAAGGGTGCCTTCTCCAAACTGCCATTTTTAGATCTCTCCACAGGTGTTCTATGGGATTCAGGTCTGGACTCATTGCTGGCCACCTTAGAAGTCTCCAGTGCTTTCTCTCAAACCATTTTCTAGTGCTTTTTGAAGTGTATTTTGGGTCATTGTCCTGCTGGAAGACCCATGACCTTTGAGGGAGACCCAGCCTTCTCACACTGGTCCTACATTATGCTGCAAAACTTGTTGGTAGTCTTCAGACTTCATAATGCCATGCACACGGTCAAGCAGTCCAGTGCCAGAGGCAGCAAAGCAACCCCAAAACATCAGGGAACCTCCGCCATGTTTGACTGTAGGGACCGTGTTCTTTTCTTTGAATGCCTCTTTTTTTCTCCTGTAAACTCTATGTTGATGGCTTTGCCCAAAAAGTTCTACTTTTGTCTCATCTGACCAGAGAACATTCTTCCAAAACGTTTTAGGCTTTCTCAGGAAAGTTTTGGCAAACTCCAGACTGGCTTTTTTTATGCCTCGGGGTAAGAAGTGGGGTCTTCCTGGGTATACTACCATACAGTCCCTTTTCATTCAGACACCGACGGATAGTATGGGTTGACACTGTTGTACCCTCGGACTGCAGGGCAGCTTGAACTTGTTTGGATGTTAGTCGAGGTTCTTTATCCACCATCCACACAATCTTGCGTTGAAATCTCTCGTCAATTTTTCTCTTCCGTCCAGATCTAGGGAGGTTAGTCACAGTGCCATGGGCTTTAAACGTCTTGATGACACGGTGCACGGTAGACACAGGAACATTCAGGTTTTTGGAGATGGACTTGTAGCCTTGAGATTGCTCATGCTTCCTCACAATTTGGTTTCTCAAGTCCTCAGACAGTTCTTTGGTCTTCTTTCTTTTCTCCATGCTCAATGTGGTACACACAAGGACACAGGGCTGAGGTTGAGTCAACTTTAATCCATGTCAACTGGCTGCAAGTGTGATTTAGTTATTGCCAACACCTGTTAGGTGCCATAGGTAAGTTACAGGTGCTGTTAATTACACAAATTAGAGAAGCATCACATGATTTTTCTAACAGGTACAATACTTTTGTCCACCCCCTTTTTTATGTTTGGTGTGGAATTAGATCCAATTTGGCTTTTGGACAATTTTTTTTGTGTTTTTTCATTGAAGTCAAATTAAATGAAGATAATAATACCAAAGAATTTGTGATTGCAATCATTTTCAGGAAGAAACTGAGTATTATCTGAAAGAATTGCAGGGGTGTCAATACTTTTGGCCACAACTGTATGTGAGAATATCCTAACTTGAGTAAATTAGCCGTATTTTAAGCTTATTTAATAAATTGAATCTATTCTAAAGAATAGAATAAAAATGTAAATATGATAAAAGAAAAAGAACAATGATCAAAATTAGAGAACACTTTCAGATACCTGCAAGTTATTGGTGTTAATCTGGCACCTGGTGCTAATTTCCTTAATTACTGTATTTTTATACCGTATATACTCGTGTATAAGCCGACCTGTGTATAAGCCGACCCCCCTACATTTGCCCCGAAAACCTGGGAAAACCTATTGACTCGTCTATAAGCCGAGGGTGGACCCCAGCACAGGTATACAGGCCTCCCCAGTGGTAGTATACAGCAGCCTCCCCAGTGGTACACAGGCCACCCCAGTGGTAGTATACAGCAGCCTCCCCAGTGGTATACAGGCCTCCCCAGTGGTAGTATACAGCAGCCTCCCCAGTGGTGTATACAGGCCCCAGCAGTATTACAGCAGCCTCCCCAGTGGTGTACACAGGCCCCAGCGGTATTACAGCAGCCTCTCCAGTGGTGTATACAGGCCCCAGCAGTATTACAGCAGCCTCACCAGTGGTGTATACAGGCCCCAGCAGTATTACAGCAGCCTCCCCAGTGGTGTATACAGGCCCCAGCAGTATTACAGCAGCCTCCCCAGTGGTGTATACAGGCACCAGCGGTATTACAGCAGCCTCCCCAGTGGTGTATACAGGCCCCAGTGGTATTACAGCAGCCTCCCCAGTGGTATATACAGGCCCCAGCAGTATTGCAGCAGCCTCCCCAGTGGTGTATACAGGTCCCAGCTGTATTACAGCAGCCTCCCCAGTGGTGTATACAGGCCCCAGTGGCATTACAGAAGCCTCCCCAGTGGTGTATACAGGCCCCAGCGGTGTATACAGCAGCCTCCCCAGCGGTGTATACAGCAGCCTCCCCAGTGGTGTATACAGAAGCCTCCCCAGTGGTGTATACAGCAGCCTCCCCAGTGGTGTATACAGCAGCCTCCCCAGTGGTGTATACAGCAGCCTCCCCAGTGGTGTATACAGCAGCCCCAGTGGTGTATACAGCAGCCCCAGTGGTGTATACAGCAGCCCCAGTGGTGTATATAGCAGCCCCAGGGGTGTATACAGCAGCCCCAGTGGTGTATACAGCAGCCCCAGTGGTAGTATACAGCAGCCCCAGAGGTATATACAGCAGCCCCAGTGGTAGTATACAGCAGCCCCAGAGGTATATACAGCAGCCCCAGTGGTGTATACAGCAGCCCCAGTGGTGTATATAGCAGCCCCAGTGGTGTATACAGTAGCCCCAGTGGTGTAAATTGCAGCCCCAAATGCTGGCACTTGCCCCCCTCCGTTGTAAGCTTCCCCCCCGGCTGCTTAACTTACCATCCCTGGTCTTCTGCATCGCGCAGGTCCCTCCGTGCTCCCGTCATCCGTGCTCCCGACGTCAGCTGCATCCGGGGCACCCGGCCGCCGCGTAGCGATGACGTCATGCGACCGGCCGGTCACATGACCCCGCATACTACTGAGGAGGGGAACATGGAGGACTGGAGCACGGAGGGACTTGCGCGATGCAGAATACCAGGGATGGTAAGATAAGCAGCCGGGGGGGCCTTATAACGGAGTGGGGCAAGTGTTAGCATTTGGGGGCCATATATTTAGATATGCACTGCTTCCCCCTGCCGCTGATTGACAGGGGGAAGCAGTGCATATATAATGAGCAGCCCCCCGCCTCCTCAAGCCTCCCCAGCCCCGGACACAGCCCCCACCACAGCAGCCTACCGTATTGACCCGTGTATAAGCCGAGGGGGAGACTTTTCAGCCCAATTTTTGGGCTGAAAAACTCGGCTTATACACGAGTATATACGGGTAATGCATATGAACTCTGCCCAGAAGCTACAATTTATAAATCATTACACATCAATATTAAAACACATAATTAGGAAAAAAATGCAAACACATTAACAAAGTACATATACACCAGTCCTTCTCCCCTCTTTTGTAATGCTTGATCGTTATGTTGTTATCTGGTTTCAGTTGCTCCATATATATTTCATTGAGCCTGACCAAACAATGGTCTCAATCTCTGATTTAATACATTGTGTCTCTATGAGACTTAAAGCTTTTCATGAAAACAAGAGATAGTTCCCATATATTATATGTGTCTCCAAAGCAAGATTTTCACAAATTGTTATTTGTTACCTCCATAGAGTAGGTACATGCGTTATTCCTCTTTGTCTAGGAGGTGTCACCAGACCCTACTGTGCTAGATCCTGATGTGCAGATTTGGTCATCCAGATGTGCTGCTCTGTCAAGTTAGCTGGTGCAGGGTCCAAGGACTGAGTATTTGTCTCAGTTGTTCTATCTGAGGTCACTGTCCTCTTTTCTCAAGTGACCTCAGAATTGTATGTGGGCCAGAGACTAAGATCAGTAAAGCAGAAGTAACAAAGGGCACACAGATACCCAGGGTCAAAGACTTAAGGCCCTGTCACACATAACGAGATCGCTAACGAGATCGCTGTAACGTCACAGATTTTGTGACGCAACAGTGATTCCGCTAATGATGTTGTTATGTGTGACACACACCATCGATCTGGCCCCTGCTGTGAGATCGTTGATCGTTACACACTGCTCTGAACCATTTGTTCATTTTTGCGCTCCCTTGGGAGCTCTACATCGTTGTGTTTGACAGGGACAATGACCAACGATCTCAATGCTACGCTATGGAGTGACAATTCCCAATGACCTCGGTATAATTCTGGATCGCTAGTGCGTCATTTTTCACAGCGCCGTTTGACATCTTACCAGCGATGTGAAAAACGACGCACTAGTGATCTCTGCACATCGTTATTGTTATCGAGATCGCTGGTGCCTCGTTATGTGTGACTGGGCCTTTAGATTAGTAGAGTGGAAGTAACAAAATGCACACAGATACTAACTGAAGATCTCAGGGAGACCCATCCGGACCAGGCTCCTAGACACAGCTTATCAGTGTTCAGGGTAATCCAATATCGTGTGATCACAGGAGTGGGGAGAGCTCTGCGGTTGGAGCTCAGGGCAGAGAGAAATGTACTAGTATATCTAAAAGTATATTAGTTCAAATGATGGTTTTATAAATAGTGCACCCCAAAGAACTAAGATTTACTGTGTATCATACTATTTGACCTAGGAGGGTGAGGGTCTAGGTCAGTGATGGCGAACTCCAGGCCTCGAGTGCCGCACACAGTGCAGGTTTTCAGGATTTCCTTAGAGTTTGACAGTTGGTTATTTGATTGCCAACTGTCAAATGCAATGGAAATCCTGAAAACCTGGACTGTGTGTGACACTCGAGGCCTGGAGTTCGCCATCACTGGTCTAGGTGAAGTGCAGCTTTTCAAGGTTTCTATGTGCTATACCCATTATAGTAAATTAACTTTCCACTTTGCACTCACTTTGCAAAAAAGGTGTGCCGTTCCAAAGTGACTGACACCCACTGTCAGGAGGTTGTCCAGATGAAGGTCAAAGGGGTCACCATATCAGCCATAGCAACATAAATTGGTTGTTCCAAGTCTGAGATTTCTAAAATATTTAATCTTTTACAATATTACAAACTCTAAGTTGCCCAAAAAGGCTGGTGGCCCTCGAAAGACAGATGCAAGAGAGGACAGTATAATGTGGAAAATCTCCATAGGTAATAGTTTCAACAATGCAGCTGGAATAGCTCGCCAGTTCAGCATTGAAAAGGATAAGGATCTGTCTCGTCATACAGTGTCACTATGTTTAAGAACATTTGGACTAAAAGCCCACTCTGCAGTGACCAAACCTCCCATTAGCATAAAGAATCAAAAGGCTAGGCTCATGTTTGGTGAGAAGCATGTTGTGTGGATAGAAGAGAAGTGGTACAAAGTTCATTTTAGCATTGAAAGCAAGTATTATTTATTTAGTTATTTAGATGGGAAACATTATGCTCCTTGACAACCTGGGGTAAGACTGAACCCAAAGTGTGTAAAGAAGACAATGAAAGGTGGTGGAGGAAGTGTCATACTTTGTGGAATGTTTTCTGCTGCAGGGGTTGAGCCTCTCACACAGCTACAAGGCAGAGTGAATGCAAGTGTGTATCAGAACCTTCTTCAACATCACATGGTTCCTTACTTGCATTCAGCAGTCAATCAGGCAGCAATTTTCATGCAATGCCGACTGTCACACAGCAAAATGGGTAAAGCAGTTCCTTGAAACAGAAAACATTGACATAATGGCCAGACCAGATTCCTGATCTAAAAGCGATAGAATACCTCTAAAAATCATTGGTGACAAAGTTATGGCCAAAAAATCCCACAGCAGTCAGAACTGTGGAAGAGACTGGAAGCAGAATGGGACACAGCAGACCAGTGTGAAAGACTAATGATGTTCTGTGACTGCTGAGGTGCTGAAGTTATTCAAAGCAAAGGCCTGTACAAAGCAAAGGCCTGAACACTTCCTACTGATTGGTGACTGTTGTAACCTTCACACTATTAGGTTTTAATCTTTCTCTGTGCTACAATCATTGCTGTTCTGTAATTGTGATCATCATATTTTGTATAAAATAAAGGTTTTAAGTTGATAAACTTTGGTCATTTCGGAAAACACTGTTCTTGCAGCATGGTGTACCCCTTACAAAAACCTTCAAATGTTGATCAAATTATTATAGATTACATTCTGCCTGAAAAAATCAAGTGATCATACATTGTTCTCTAACTTTGATCACCAATCTATGTCCTTTGACTTTGGGGACCTGACAGGTATGCTTTAATAGCAGACACACGTGCTCAGCCGTAGCAGTCGGCTTAATGCGATGTGCACCCTGCTTCTACATCCTGTGACTCATTCTACTGCTGCCACTGCCCCCGTACAGTGAGCCGGGTACATCGGGACTATAAAACGCATCCCCCACTTACCTCCTAAATTTGAGGGGAATATTGTCCCTATACAGCAATTAGTTTTTTTGTATAAGTTGAATTTACAGATGTCTTTCTGTTATTTTTCTTTTCATTTCAATCCAATGAGTATTTCCTCATAGAAATCCATTCTTGTTATGGTATTTACTGACTAGTATCAGCATTTCTGCTTTGACCATTATGCAATGTCCCCTGAGTTCAAGATCCTTATAATCTTTTAGTTTTTCCATTATATTTCTCTATCTGGTTTCTATAAATTATTTTTCCTTTCATGTGAAATCCATAAGGACTCGTCTTTAGCTTTTTTTTCCTTTAGCTTCCTAATTCTGACTCAAGAGGCACTGTTAGGGGTTTATGAATGTCGATCCATTTCTGCAGTAATAGTAACGTTAACTTAAATCTGTCCTTGAAAACAATGCCATTTTTCTATGCTGCATAGACTGAACTCTCTTGAGAACATTTTCAACATAGTAAAAAAAGTGTAATGATACATAACAAGAAACAAGAATATGAAGCACACAGAACCAAGATTAGATACTGAGACAACCGCGCATTTTGCAGAGTTTCAACTTTATTATGTGAAATCAAATGTAGAAGTCAATATTTTGAGTTATTATATTGCAACCTACAGAATTTTAAAAATGTATTCATACCCCAGGAACCTTTCCTTTCCACATTTTTCAGAATACACACAAGCTTAAATGTATTTCATTGAGATTTTATGTGATCTATCAACACAAACTGGCAAGTATTTATTTATTTAGTTGCATCTATCTCACCATCAACTCTGACCAAATTCCCTGATTAAGAATGCATTATCACAGTGGATGCAGACACCAACATGTTTGACAGTGGGGATGGTCTTTTAAGAGTAATGTGCAGAGTTAGTTTCCTGCCACACATAGCTTTTTATTTGTAACCCACAAAGTTTTACCTGGTTTTATCTGACCTGAGCACCTTCTTTTACATACTAGTTTTGTCCCATACATATATTTTTGCAAACTGTAAGTACTATTTCTTATGGCTTGCTTTAAAAAATGTCTTTCTTCTTGCCACTCTTACATAGAGGCCAGATTTCTGAAGTATACGACCAGTATTTATCCTGTGGACAGTTTCTCAGACAGATTCTGACAGTTTTTCAGATCTCTGAGACCATTGACCGCTTAGCTGCTTCACTAATTAGTGTTTTCCTTGTTGGGATGTCAGTTTAGGTGGACAGCCATCTCTTTGTAGGTTTGAAGTTGTGACTTACTCCTTCCCAGTGATGTACATAGAAATAATAAGACCATATATCAAAAGTTTTAATTGGACCCCACCCCCCAAAAAATATTATTAATTAATTATTATTTGGATCAGTCACACAAGAACATATATCACGACTTTACAGACCTTGCAAAGTAATTTTCTATGTATTAAGGCCCTTATTTGCACCCATAAAGTATGATACCAACAAAAGTACTTGACAAACATTGTATAATACCCCCACAGTGAATTCCTCCACAGTACACTCCAAATCCACAGTATGATTAGCCTATTATACCCATCTTCAACTACATCAGCAAAGTATAATGACCTTCAACACAATAAGATCCCCCAATTGTGACACAACATAGCCCTCCATGCAGTATAATGGGTCAATATATAGTATAATTGCCCTAACACATTTTTACATTATATAATTGCCAACAGTAGCCCTCAAAGCAGTATAATGACCCCCACACAGCTCTTCACACAGCATGATGGACCTCTACACAAACGTACACATCATATAATTGCTTGCATGGAGTATAATGGCCCTCAAATGGCCATCCATAAAGTAGAAAGTCTCCCCACAGACACAAAAATCATAATGGCCCTCCAAATAATATAACGGCATCTGCATAACCCTTTAAATATTATATTGGTTACATTGTAGCCTTTATATACTATAATGGATCCCAGATTGCCTTTCACAAAGCATTATAATGCACCCCACAGTCCTTCATATACTATTATGCACACCATATAGTCCTTCATATATTATAATGCACCCCAAAGATCTTGATATATTCCAAAATTACCCCCATAGTCATACATATATTATAATGTACCATCAATAGCAATTCATATATTATAATGCACCATTCAAAGCCCTCTCTATATTATAATGCACAACTCATAGGCCTCCATATATTAAAATGAACCCCCTAGTCCTACATATATTATAATGCATCCCTATAAGAATTCAAATATTATAATATACCATCCATAGCCCTCCATATATTATAATATGACATCCAAAGCCCTCCATATTTTATAATACACAGTTCTCCGTATATTACGGTATAAGGTAGCCCACATAGCACTCCATTTGTAATAATGCACCCCCCATATTCTTCCATACATTATAATACACCCTGTTTTGTCCTCCACACAAAATTTATTGCACCCCCATAGTCCTCCTTATAGTATAATGCACCCACATTATATATTATAATGCATGCTTCATTATTTATTAAGGCTGTAAGAAAAAAGCGTACATAGGGTATACCTGTGTGTAATTAGAATAAAAACAAGTGAACACTGCTAACCTCATAATGGTTGTGAGGGTCAAAACCAAACCAAATCACTTGTAATTTATCCAGTGATATCCTGATGGCGGGCTGTAGCAGTCTCCCCTGTGTCAGGAAACACAGTGTGGTTTAAGAAGAAAAGGGTTTTCAGACGGCGCTCCCACCTAGATGAAATTCTTAACACGCAGAGATTTATTTAATGTGATTTTTATTTTCTGTGTGTTTTAGGAATTAACCCTTCATCAGGAAAAATCACAAGGTTAACAGATGTACATCTTTCCCCTACACAGTGTCTTATATATGTGCCGAACCACAACATAAATTATATCAATTAGGGCGGAGGAAGAGTGAACTAATTTCAGCATCTCCCAGCCGCTCATTATAACCTTTCCTTTAATACAAATCACATTTTTACACAAAATCATTGCATTATACAGAAAAGTTTGAAAACAACACACTAAAAAAAGTAAAAATATTTAATATATACCTAAATTATTAAAAGAAAATTTTTTTTAAGTTTTGAAACATTTTTTTAAAGAAAACAAAACTAAAATAATTCTCCAAATCTCTTTTCTAGTTTCTCAGATATCACCAGAAAACACCACCCCAGACTGGGATCAAACAGACTCAGAGCATGGAGATCAAGAGACATTGTCCAAACCGACCATGCTTCCACAGCTCACACATTAGTCACTATCAATCTTAATCACATTTATTCTTTAAATACATTTATTGATATTATTATCTGTGTAATTTTATTTGCACACTCTAATTAATTTATAGTGAATGAAAGGGAAATTTATATAAAACCTCTAAAAGTATTTAATAAAAGGATGCTAATTATTTTTTCTCTTTATATATAAATTCAAATAACAGTGTCATCAGAGTATCTGAAACTCATAAATTAATTATATATCTATAAAACTGAAGAAACTATATTTAAAGGAGAAATTTACATCTATACTAGTAAGAAGGATGCACAACAATTTCAAGGACAATTATAAAAATACTAGATGGTGGCCCGATTCTAAAGAATCGGGTAGTCTAGAATGTATATATAGTTTATTTAGTAATAGTTAGGGGAGTGCGGTGAAATTATTTGTGTGTGTACAGGTGGGTCAGTGGTTAGCAGTGAGTGCGGTGGCTCAGTGGGTAGCAGAGTATATGGTGGCTCAGTGGTTAGCAGTGAGTGCGGTGGGTGAGTGGTTAGCAGTGAGTGCGGTGGCTCAGTGGGTAGCAGTGAGGGCGGTGGCTCAGTGGGAAGCAGTGAGGGCGGTGGCTCAGTGGTCAGCAGTGAGGGCGGTGGCTCAGTGGTCAGCAGTGAGGGCGGTGCCTCAGTGGTCAGCAGTGAGGGCGGTGCCTCAGTGGTCAGCAGTGAGGGCGGTGCCTCAGTGGTCAGCAGTGAGGGCGGTGCCTCAGTGGTCAGCAGTGAGGGCGGTGCCTCAGTGGTCAGCAGTGAGGGCGGTGCCTCAGTGGTCAGCAGTGAGGGCGGTGCCTCAGTGGTCAGCAGTGAGGGCGGTGCCTCAGTGGTCAGCAGTGAGGGCGGTGCCTCAGTGGTCAGCAGTGAGGGCGGTGCCTCAGTGGTCAGCAGTGAGGGCCTTGCCTCAGTGGTCAGCAGTGAGGGCGGTGCCTCAGTGGTCAGCAGTGAGGGCGGTGCCTCAGTGGTCAGCAGTGAGGGCGGTGCCTCAGTGGTCAGCAGTGAGGGCGGTGCCTCAGTGGTCAGCAGTGAGGGCGGTGCCTCAGTGGTCAGCAGTGAGGGCGGTGCCTCAGTGGTCAGCAGTGAGGGCGGTGCCTCAGTGGTCAGCAGTGAGGGCGCTGGCTCAGTGGTCAGCAGTGAGGGCGCTGGCTCAGTGGTCAGCAGTGAGGGCGCTGGCTCAGTGGTCAGCAGTGAGGGCGCTGGCTCAGTGGTCAGCAGTGAGGGCGCTGGCTCAGTGGTCAGCAGTGAGGGCGCTGGCTCAGTGGTCAGCAGTGAGGGCGCTGGCTCAGTGGTCAGCAGTGAGGGCGGTGCCTCAGTGGTCAGCAGTGAGGGCGGTGCCTCAGTGGTCAGCAGTGAGGGCGGTGCCTCAGTGGTCAGCAGTGAGGGCGGTGCCTCAGTGGTCAGCAGTGAGGGCGGTGGCTCCGTGGTCAGCAGTGAGGGCGGTGGCTCCGTGGTCAGCAGTGAGGGCGGTGGCTCCGTGGTCAGCAGTGAGGGCGCTGGCTCAGTGGTCAGCAGTGAGGGCGCTGGCTCCGTGGTCAGCAGTGAGGGCGGTGGCTCAGTGGTCAGCAGTGAGGGCGGTGGCTCAGTGGTCAGCAGTGAGGGCGGTGGCTCAGTGGTCAGCAGTGAGGGCGGTGCCTCAGTGGTCAGCAGTGAGGGCGGTGCCTCAGTGGTCAGCAGTGAGGGCGGTGCCTCAGTGGTCAGCAGTGAGGGCGGTGGCTCAGTGGTCAGCAGTGAGGGCGGTGGCTCAGTGGTCAGCAGTGAGGGCGGTGGCTCCGTGGTCAGCAGTGAGGGCGCTGGCTCAGTGGTCAGCAGTGAGGGCGCTGGCTCAGTGGTCAGCAGTGAGGGCGCTGGCTCAGTGGTCAGCAGTGAGGGCGTGGCTCAGTGGTCAGCAGTGAGGGCGCTGGCTCAGTGGTCAGCAGTGAGGGCGGTGGCTCAGTGGTCAGCAGTGAGGGCGGTGCCTCAGTGGTCAGCAGTGAGGGCGGTGCCTCAGTGGTCAGCAGTGAGGGCGGTGCCTCAGTGGTCAGCAGTGAGGGCGGTGGCTCAGTGGTCAGCAGTGAGGGCGGGGCTCAGTGGTCAGCAGTGAGGGCGGTGGCCCCAGTGGTCAGCAGTGAGGGCGCTGGCTCAGTGGTCAGCAGTGAGGGCGCTGGCTCAGTGGTCAGCAGTGAGGGCGCTGGCTCAGTGGTCAGCAGTGAGGGCGCTGGCTCAGTGGTCAGCAGTGAGGGCGCTGGCTCAGTGGTCAGCAGTGAGGGCGCTGGCTCAGTGGTCAGCAGTGAGGGCGCTGGCTCAGTGGTCAGCAGTGGAGGGCGCTGGCTCAGTGGTCAGCAGTGAGGGCGCTGGCTCAGTGGTCAGCAGTGAGGGCGCTGGCTCAGTGGTCAGCAGTGAGGGCGCTGGCTCAGTGGTCAGCAGTGAGGGCGCTGGCTCAGTGGTCAGCAGTGAGGGCGCTGGCTCAGTGGTCAGCAGTGAGGGCGCTGGCTCAGTGGTCAGCAGTGAGGGCGCTGGCTCAGTGGTCAGCAGTGAGGGCGCTGGCTCAGTGGTCAGCAGTGAGGGCGCTGGCTCAGTGGTCAGCTAGAGGAGGGCGCTGGCTCAGTGGTCAGCAGTGAGGGCGCTGGCTCAGTGGTCAGCAGTGAGGGCGCTGGCTCAGTGGTCAGCAGTGAGGGCGCTGGCTCAGTGGTCAGCAGTGAGGGCGCTGGCTCAGTGGTCAGCAGTGAGGGCGCTGGCTCAGTGGTCAGCAGTGAGGGCGCTGGCTCAGTGGTCAGCAGTGAGGGCTGGAGGGGGCAGAGCAGGGCAGGAGGGGGCAGAGCAGGGCTGGAGGTGGCAGAGGAGAGCGGAGGTGGCAGAGGAGAGCGGAGGTGGCAGAGGAGAGCGGAGGTGGCAGAGGAGAGCGGAGGCAGGGTGGCGGAACACTTACTGGGCTGTTGGCGGGCGGCGGGCAGCGGCAGTGCTGGCGGCGGTTCCGGAGCCCGGGGGCGGAGTGTGGGCGGGGCTAGCTGCGTGATGGAGGAGCGTCAGCCGGTCTGTGGAGAGAGCGGCAGGACTGGGAGCTGTGCCGGCGGAGGCCCCACACTCGTTCCGGGCCGGTTGGCGGATGTTGGTGGGCGGTGAGCTGCAGGGCTGTGGGCGGGATGTGGGCGGCCGCAGACGGGGCTCTGTGCAGGGCCGGTGGCGCCGCTCGTGGGTCTGGTGCTTCCGGTTCCGGTGTTGGACACAGGACGGAGGCCATCACGGAAGTGGGCGTGGCCTTTTCCGGATGTGGCCTTCGGGTTTTATATATAAGATTCAAGAAGAGTATATGTTTTGCTACAGTTATATAAGAATGTAACTATCCTGTCACATTTGATGCACTCTCGGTCTACATTATTACGGGAAAGACAATTTCCCGTTAATTCATAATAAAATATTGGTATAAGCTCAGTACCATATATGTAACAACATAAGACATACAGTTAGGGCCAGAAATATTTGGACAGTGACACAAGTTTTGTTATTTTAGCTGTTTACAAAAACATGTTCAGAAATACAATTATATATATAATATGGGCTGAAAGTGCACACTCCCAGCTGCAATATGAGAGTTTCCACATCCAAATCGGAGAAAGGGTTTAGGAATCATAGCTCTGTAATGCATAGCCTCCTCTTTTTCAAGGGACCAAAAGTAATTGGACAATGGACTCTAAGGGCTGCAATTAACTCTGAAGGCGTCTCCCTCGTTAACCTGTAATCAATGAAGTAGTTAAAAGGTCAAGGGTGGATTCCAGGTATGTGGTTTTGCATTTGGAAGCTGTTGCTGTGACCAGACAACATGCGGTCAAAGGAACTCTCAATTGAGGTGAAGCAGAACATCCTGAGGCTGAAAAAAAAGAAAAAATCCATCAGAGAGATAGCAGACATGCTTGGAGTAGTAAAATCAACAGTTGGGTACATTCTGAGAAAAAAGAAATTGACTGGTGAGCTTGGGAACTCTAAAAGGCCTGGGCGTCCACGGATGACAACAGTGGTGGATGATCGCCGCATACTTTATTTGGTGAAGAAGAACCCGTTCACAACATCAACTGAAGTCCAGAACACTCTCAGTGAAGTAGGTGTATCTGTCTCTAAGTCAACAGTAAAGAGAAGACTCCATGACAGTAAATACAAAGGGTTCACATCTAGATGCAAACCATTCATCAATTCCAAAAATAGACAGGCCAGAGTTAAATTTGCTGAAAAACACCTCAAGAAGCCAGCTCAGTTCTGGAAAAGTATTCTATGGACAGATGAGACAAAGATCAACCTGTACCAGAATGATGGGAAGAAAAAAGTTTGGAGAAGAAAGGGAACGGCACATGATCCAAGGCACACCACATCCTCTGTAAAACATGGTGGAGGCAACGTGATGGCATGGGCATGCATGGCTTTCAATGGCACTGGGTCACTTGTGTTTATTGATGACATAACAGCATATAAGAGTAGCCGGATGAATTCTGAAGTGTACCGGGATATACTTTCAGCCCAGATTCAGCCAAATGCTGCAAAGTTGATTGGACGGCGCTTCATAGTACAGATGGACAATGACCCCAAGCATACAGCCAAAGCTACCCAGGAGTTCCTGAGTGCAAAAAAGTGGAACATTCTGCAATGGCCAAGTCAATCACCAGATCTTAACCCAATCGAGCATGCATTTCACTTGCTCAAATCCAGACTTAAGACGGAAAGACCCACAAACAAGCAAGACCTGAAGGCTGCGGCTGTAAAGGCCTGGCAAAGCATTAAGAAGGAGGAAACCCAGCGTTTGGTGATGTCCATGGGTTCCAGACTTAAGGCAGTGATTGCCTCCAAAGGATTCGCAACAAAATATTGAAAATAAAAATATTTTGTTTGGGTTATGTTTATTTGTCCAATTACTTTTGACCTCCTAAAATGTGGAGTGTTTGTAAAGAAATGTGTACAATTCCTACATTTTCTATCAGATATTTTTGTTCAACCCTTCAAATTAAACGTTACAATCTGCACTTGAATTCTGTTGTAGAGGTTTCATTTCAAATCCAATGTGGTGGCATGCAGAGCCCAACTCGCGAAAATTGTGTCACTGTCCAAATATTTCTGGCCCTAACTGTACATCTCAATATAGAAGACCCAGGAGACATCACGGAAAAAAGCCACAAGATAAATAGTGTATCAACAACAGAGTGAACCAATGCATCAGTGCCAGAGCAATGTACCAAGCTCCATCGTGAGATCGAGACAAGCCAGTGGTCCACAGTGTTAGCATCTCTGATCAAAAGGAATTTCAAATCCCTCATCCAAATTTGTATAAAATTAAATTAATCATAAATTATAAGTATAGAAAATAAACAAAAATAGTGAGCATAAAAGTGCAAAAAAAGCTAATTTTATATACTATCAGGAAGTGCATCCAGTATTTTGTGACCTAATGAATATGCAAAAATATATATTACAAAGAACATAACTATTAGAAAAAAGAGGTCAGTGACTTCATTTAATCCATTCGGTCTCATGCTTCCAAGTTTGTGAATCCAATAGGTCTCCCAAGTGGCTCCTTCAGACTCTTATGAATCTTAGGTAGATGGTAAAAAATTGAATTTTTAGGATTGGTAACATTCAGGAATTTTCTCTCTGCTTTATTTGAAAATGTTGCTTTATTAATCATTAGATTATATTTCTCATTTACTCCTGTAAGGTTAATATATTCCACCTTTTCATAGTACTTATGATCAGATAAAATATTATGTCCTTGTTTAATATATTTCTCACAATTTTGCACAACTATTCCACCCCCCTTATCTGCAGCCCTTATAACTATATCATGATTATTTTTCAAATCATAAATGGCTTGTATTTCATAACAATTAGATTTTTTTACCATCTACCTAAGAGTCATAAGAGTCTGAAGGACCCACCTGGGAGACCTATAATTTCCAGTATGGGTGGTCTTCTAATTTAGCAGCCTATGTTGACGATATAATGAAAATACATGTCTATAATATGGAAAACATCCGTAAAGATGCCACAGACATGATAAGTATTGTAAAAATTATAAGGTGGGATAGTAATTTTGTTTTTGTGACGGTGGATGTATGTAGTCTATATTCCAATATATCTCATGATTTAGGGATATATTTATTTAAACAGTTCATTCTTGGAGATTAGAGATTACCTATACCCCAGAAAGATTTTCTTGTTGAAGCCATTGAATTTATTCTAAAAAATAATTATTTTAAATTTATGGACCAAATTAACCATCAGAAGCACGGGACAGCTATGGGGTCAAAGGTCACTCCGATGCATGCAAATTTATTTATGTCTATTTTTGAGGAGTTATATGTATATAGATCTAAATACTATTCATCTATTATATTACACAAAATATACATAGATCATTTGATTTTTATCTGGAATAATAGAAATTATAACATAAAAGAGATTCTAGATGACATAAATAGAAATGATTGGGGGCTAAGTTTTACTGCTAGTTACAATTCTAATCAAATTAATTACCTTGATTTACCGTATATACTCGTGTATAAGCCGAGTTTTTCAGCCCAAAAATTGGGCTGAAAAGTCCCCCCCTCGGCTTATACACGAGTCACTATACGGGGTGAGTGGGGTGGGGGCTCTGTCCGGGTGCTGGGGAGGCAGGAGGAGGCGGGGGGAGGCTGCTGTATGAGCGGCCCCGTCACGTGGGGCCGCTCATTACATATGCACTGCATCCCCCTGTCAATCAGCGCCAGGGGGAGCAGTGCATCTAGGTAGATAATGCCCCACAAATGCTGGCACACGTCCCCCCTGTTGTAAGGCCCCCCCTGCTGAATACTTACCATCCCTGGTCTTCAGCAGCACCCCGGCGCCGGTCCTCTGTGCTCCGCTCCTCCGCGATCCCGTCCTCTGTGCTCCGCTCCACGGCTGCATCCGGGTTCCCCGCGCGTCGCCGACGCGATGACGTCATTGCTTCTGCGACGCGCGGGGAACCCGGATGCAGCCGTGGAGCGGAGCACAGAGGACGGGATCGCGGAGGACCGGAGCACAGAGGACCGGCGCCGGGGTGCTGCTGAAGACCAGGGATGGTAAGTAATCAGCAGGGGGGGGCCTTACAACAGGAGGGGACGTGTGCCAGCATTTGTGTGGGGCTGCAATACCACTGGGGCTGCAATACCACTGGGGCTGCTGTATACTGGGGCTGCAATACCACTGGGGCTGCTGTATATAGGGGCTGTATACACCACTGGGGCTGCAATACCACTGGGGCTGCTGTATATAGGGGCTGCTGTATACACCACTGGGGCTGCAATACCACTGGGGCTGCTGTATATAGGGGCTGCTGTATACACCACTGGGGCTGCAATACCATTGGGGCTGCTGTATATAGGGGCTGCTGTATACACCACTGGGGCTGCAATACCACTGGGGCTGCTGTATATAGGGGCTGCTGTATACACCACTGGGGCTGCAATACCACTGGGGCTGCTGTATATAGGGGCTGCTGTATACACCACTGGGGCTGCAATACCACTGGGGCTGCTGTATATAGGGGCTGCTGTATACACCACTGGGGCTGCAATACCACTGGGGCTGCTGTATATAGGGGCTGCTGTATACACCACTGGGGCTGCAATACCACTGGGGCTGCTGTATATAGGGGCTGCTGTATACACCACTGGGGCTGCAATACCACTGGGGCTGCTGTATATAGGGGCTGCAATACCACTGGGGCTGCAATACCACTGGGGCTGCTGTATATAGGGGCTGCTGTATACACCACTGGGGCTGCAATACCACTGGGGCTGCTGTATATAGGGAGTGCAATACCACTAGGGCTGCTGTATATACCACTGGGGGCTGCTGTATATACCACTGGGGGCTGCTGTATATCATACTGCTGGGGCCTGTATACCACTGCTGGGGGCTGCATACCTTGCTGGGGTCCACCCTCGGCTTATACGCGAGTCAATAGATTTTCCCAGGTTTTGGGGGCAAAAGTAGGGGGGTCGGCTTATACACGGGTCGGCTTATACACGAGTATATACGGTACTTTTATTTGTAAATGAGGATAAAATTTTGACAAAAACTTTCTTTAAGAATGTTGGCGCAAATAGTTGTGTGCACTATAAAAGTGAGCATTATAAAAAATGATTGTAAAATGTGCCACCCAATAAAAATTGGAAAAAAAAAATAAAACTGAGAATAATGATTTTGGTTTTCTCACAACTTTTTGTGAAGAAAGTAAAGAAATAAAGAGAATTCTGACAAATAGATGGGAAATCCTTACAAGTGATCCTATACTGGGGAAGCACCTCCCTATAAGACCAGGAATTACTTTTAGAAGGGCCCCCATGATTCATGGGATTATAGCTCCATGTAGGTTGAAAAATATATCTGTCAAAAATACATCTGTTAACAATATTGATAATAAGAATGGATCTTATAAATATTTGTCAAAAAGTTGTCTACTGTATGTTGTAGGATTATTTGTAAAAACAGAAAAAATCTTTCCTCCTCTGATGACATTAGCCTTACTTTTGAGATTAGAGGTAGAATGACGAGTTTTTCTGAATATGTTATACACTATGTTCCAAATTATTATGCAAATGTTCTTTTTCTCTGATTTTCCTAAATGGTCGGTGCACATGACAGTCAGTGTAATAAAAGTCATCACCCGTTAGAGTATACATTGAATTGTATTGAAGAAACCTCCCAATGATAACAGTATAATCTTCAAAATTAAAAAAAAAACTCTAAATGCACTGTTCCAAATTATTAGGCACAGTAGAGTTTCTAAACATTTGATTTGTTTGAAAGAACTGAAAATGCTCATTTATTGAATTTGCAGCATTAGGAGGTCACATTCACTGAAATAAAAAGCTATTTAACTCCAAAACATCCTAACAGGCCAAGCTACATGTTAACATATTAACCCTTCTTTGATCTCACCTTCACAATTCTTGCATCCATTGAACTTGTGAGTTTCTGGAGAGTTTCTACTTGTATTTCTTTGCATGATATCAGAATAGCCTCACAGAGCTGTTGTTTTGATGTGAACTGCCTCCCACCCTCATAGATCTTTTGCTTGATTATACTTCAAAGGTTCTATGTGGTTGAGGTCAGGGAAAGATGGTGACAACATCATGTGTTTATCTCATTTTATTCCCATAGCAGCCAATGACACAGAGGTATTCTTTGCAGCATGAGATCGTCCATTGTCATGCATGAAGATGAGTTTGCTCCTGAAGGCACGTTTTTCAATTTTGTACCAAGGAAGAAAGTTCTCAGTCAGTAATTCTATATACTTTGCAAAGGTCATTTTCACACCTTCAGGAGCCTTAAAGGGGCCTATAAGCGGTTTCCCAATGATTTCAGCCCAAAACATGACTCCTCTACCTCCTTGCTGATGTTGCAGCCTTGTTGGAACATTGTGGCCATCCACCAACCATCCACTACTCCATCTGGACCATCGAGGGTTGCTTGGCACTCATCAGTAAACAAGTCGGTTTGAAAATTAGTCTTCATGTATGTCTTGGCCCACTGCAACTGTTTCTACTTGTAAGCACTGTTTAAAGGTGGCTGAATAGTAGGTTTATGCATCACAGCAAGCCTTTGAAGGATCCTGCACCTTGAAGTTTGAGGGACTCCAGAGGCACCAGCAGCTTCAAATATCTGTTTGCTGGTTTGTAAGGCCTTTTCAGCAGCTGCTCTCGTAATCTGATAAACTTGCCTGGTAGAAACCTTCTTCATTCTGCCTTTATCTGTACAAACACGTCTGTGCTCAGAATCAGCCACACTTCTCTTCACAGTACAATGATCACGCTTAAGTATTCATGCAATATCAAATGTTTTCATCCTTTGTCCAAGGCATTGCACTGTTTGTTGCTTTTCAGCAGCAGAGATCCTTTTTCTTTCCCATGTTACTTGAAAACTGTGGCCTGCGTAATATTGTGGAACACCCAGTTTTCTTTTTATTGGGCTCACCTGCCAAACTAATTATCACGGGTATCTGAGATTGATTTCAGTTATCCAAAGAAACCTGAGACACAATACCAGCAATGGGTTTCATTTAAAAAAACAAAAAAATGCTATAACACCTAAATACAATTTGCATAATAATTTGGAACATGGTTTATATTTAATAGAATGTCCCTGTGAAAAACAATATGTTGGCAAAACAACACAAACCCTATATAAGCGTCTAAATTCCCATAGATACAATATGAGGAAGGGCTATATATTACATGGTCTTTCAAAACACTATACTATACATCATAATAAGGATCACTGGAAGAGGAAAATCACACCTATAGATCAAATACCAAAAGATCAGCATAATACGGATGATATGCTAGCGAAAAAAGAGACCTGTTGGATTCACAAACTTGGATGCCTGAGACCGAATGGATTAAATGAAGTCACTGACCTCTTTTTCCAATATTTCTTTTCCTTCTAATATATATTTTTGTATATTCATTAAGTCACAAAATACTTGATGCACTTCCTGATAGTATATAAAATTAACTTATTTTTTTTGCACTTTTATGCTCACTATTTTTGTTTATTTTCTATACTTATAATTAGTGATGGGCGAATACTAAATTACTCGGAATCGCTTGACTCTAGCGAGTCCGAGCCCAGGACTCGCTACTCGTTGAGAGTCTAGCGAGTCCAATGTTAATGAATGGGGAAGCGAGTAATAGCGAGTAGTGTGCGATTTACAAATCACAGATGTGTCTCGGAAGCTTCAGCCTGAAGCAATCCTAGTTTTGCCATTGATTTGCATTGGACTCGTTTACTGTGCAAGTAATCGCTGGGAAACTCGCACAGATAAGAGTCCTGTCTGCTCTGTGTGCTGGCTGCCGCAGCTCCAGGGTCCTAGAGCCCGCCTGCTGCCTGATGTAGCAGAGCTGAGATTGTTCTCAGTCTGCTCATTCCCTGTGCATAGACATCTATATCTATGCACAGGGATGAGCAGAGAGGACATCGCGTTTTGGACTGCGTCGGACAGAAGAGGATTTTTTTAATTAAAGATGGAGTCCCTAATGGCTTTTTTTTTATTTCTAATAAAAAATTTTCTCTGTGTTGTGTTTTTTTTAAAACAATTTAATAGAAATTCATGGCGGTCATGTCTAATATTGGCGTGGCCATAAATTTCGGGCTTAGGGCCAGCTGATAATACAAAGCTGGCCCTAACCTCTTTATTACCCAGCGTGCCACCGCCACCAGGGCCGCTGGAAGAGCGGGGTTCAGCGCCAGAAGAAGGCGCTTCAATGAACGTGCCATCTTCTGGGGCGGCTGCGGGCTGCAATTTGCAGCGGGGGGTGCCCAGAAAGCTTGGGCATCCCTGCGCTGCGGATTCCAGCCCCCAGCTGCTTAGCTGTACCTGGCTAGACATAGAAATTGCGCGGAGCCCCACGCATTTTTTTTAAATTATTTCATGAAATTCATAATAATAATGCCATTGATTTGCATTGGACTCGTGCGAGTAAACGCTGGGAAACTCGCAGAGTACCGAGTCCTGCGAGTCCCTTACTACTCGCCGAGTAACGAGTCCTAGCGAGTAGATTCGCCCATCCCTACTTATAATTTATAATTAACCCCTTAGTGACGGAGCCAATTTCCACCTTAATGACCAGACCGTTTTTTGCAATTCTGACCAGTGTCCCTTTATGAGGTTATATCTCTGGAACGCTTCAACGAATCCTAGCGATTCTGAGATTGTTTTTTCGTGACATATTGGGCTTCATGATAGTATTAAATTTTGGTCGATAATTTTTGTGTTTATTTGTGAAAATATAAAATAATTGGCAAAAATTTAGAAAATTTGACAATTTTCAAATTTGTAATTTTTATTCTGTTGAACCAGAGCGTTATGTGACACAAAAGAGTTAATAAATAACATTTACCACATGTCTACTTTACATCAGCACAATTTTGGAAAAAAAATTTTTTTTGGTTAGGACGTTATAAGGGTTCAAAGTTTATCAGCAATTTTTCATTTTTCCAGCAAAATTTACATAACCTTTTTTTTTAGTGACCACATCACATTTGAAGTCTCTTTGAGGGGTGTACATGACAGAAAACACCAAAAGTGACACCATTCCGAAAACTGCACCCCTCAAGCTACTCAAAACTACATGCAAGAAGGTGCTTCACAGGAACTAAAGCAACGTGGAAACAAAAAATGGCCATTTTAATTTTTCCGACAAAAATGTTCTTTTAGCCTCAATTTTTTCATTTTCACATGGGCAGCAGGATAGAATGCATCCTAAAATTTGTTGGCCAATTTCTCCTGAGTACACTGATACCTCATATGTGGTCATAAACCACTGTTTGGGCGCACGGCAGGGCTCAGAAGGGAAGGAGCGCAATTTGACTTTTGGAGCTAATTTACCATTCAAAAAGTGAAATGGCGCTCCTTCTTTTCTGAGCCCTACCGTGTGCCCAAATAGTGGTTTATGACCACATATGAGGTATCGGTGTACTCAGGAGAAATTGTCCAACAAATTTTAGGATGAGTTTTATCCTGTTGCTCATGTGAAAATGAAAAAATTGAGGACAAAAGAAAATTTTTGTGAAAAAAAAGTACTTTTACGGATCAATTTGTAAAGCCCCAGAGGGTTCAAAGTGCTCTCTATGCATCTAGATAAGTTTCTTGGGGGGTCTAGTTTCCAAAATGGGGTCACTTGTGGGGGAGCTCCAATGTTTAGGCACACAGGGGCTCTCCATACGCGACATGGTGTCCGCTAACAATTTGAATGGAAAATTAGTTCCAATTGTTAGCGGACACCATGTCACGTATGGAGAGCCCCTGTGTGCCTAAACATTGTAGCTCCCCCACAAGTGACCCCATTTTGGAAACAAGACCTCCCAAGGAACGTATCTAGATTGGTGATGAGCACTTTGAACCCCCAGATGCTTCACAAATGAATCCGTAAAAATGAAAAAAGAAAATTTTTGTGGAAAAGAAAGTACTTTTTCATTTTTACGGATCAATTTGTGAAGCACCTGGGGGTTCAAAGTTCTCTCTATGCATCTAGATAAGTTCCTTGGGGGGTCTAGTTTCCAAAATGGGGTCACTTGAGGGGGAGCGCTAATGTTTAGGCACACAGGGGCTCGCCATACACGACATGGTATCCACTTACAATTCCAATTGTTAGTGGACACCATGTCAAGTATGGAGAGCCCCTATGTGCCTAAACATTGGAGCTCCCCCACAAGTGACCCCATTTTGGAAACTAGACACCCCAAGGAACTTATCTAGATGCATAGTGAGCACCTTGAACCCCCAGGTGCTTCACAAATTGATCCGTAAAAATGAAAAAGTACTTTTTTTCACAAAAATTTTTTTTTTTTCCTTTTTACAGACTAATTTGTGAAGCACTTGGGGTTGAAAGTGCTCACTATGCATCAAGATATGTTCCTTGGGGGGTCTAGTTTCCAAAATGTGGTCACTTGTGGGGGAGCTCCAATGTTTAGGCACACAGGGGCTCTCCATATGCGACCTGGTGTCCGCTAACAATTTGACAGGAAAATTAGCTCCAATAGTTAGCGGACACCATGTCGCAAATGGGGAGCCCCTATGTGCCTAAACATTGGAGCTCCCGCACAAGTCACCCCATTTTGGAAACTAGACACCTCAAGGATTATATCTAGGGGTATAGTGAGCATTTGGAACCTACAGCTACTTCACAGAATTTGATAATGTCATATTGAACATTTTCTTTTTTTCACACAATTTCTCACTTTTAGAGCATGTGCACAAGATACGGAGACACCGTGTCCTGGTAGTCTCCTCCCCTGCATTTTTTTTAGTATTTCTTTATTAAATTTAAAAAAAAAACGACGTGGGGCTTTGCCATATTTTTGGTCCACGCAGGTACAGCAGGCAGCTACGGGCTGCCACCAACCGCTTCTGCCTAGTTTTACCTGGCTGGAAACCAAAAATATAGGGAAGTCCTTTTTTTAAAAAAATTATTTCATGAAATAATTTAAAAAAAAATGGCGTGGGCTTCGCCATATTTTTGGGCCAGCCAGGTACAACTAGGCAGCTGGGGGCTGGAATCCTCAGCGTAGGGAGGCCCAAGCTTTCTGGGCCCCCCCCGCTGCGAATTGCAGCCCGCAGCCGCCCCAGAAAATGGCGCATTCATAGAAGCCCCATTTTCTGGCGCTGTATCCAGCTCTTCCAGCTGCCGTGTAGCGGTGGCAGACTGGGTAATAAGGGGTTAATGCCAGCTTTTTCGCAGCTGGCACTAAGCCCGAGATTCATAACGTCTGGCCAATATTAGACCGGACCATTAGGAATCTCTAGTAATTTGTAAAGAAGACACAAGACAGAGAAAAATATTTTTATTAGAAAAAAAACACAAACACTATTTGGACTCCATCTTTATTATTCTTTGACGTCCGACGTAGTCCAGTGGGAGGTCCCACGACGATTCTCAGTTTTATAGCATATGGGGCATCCCCCATATGCTATAAAAGCAGGTTCATTGCCAGGAGGATGACAGGTCATGAACTCAGTGAGTTCAAGGGGTTAACTGTGCTGTTCATGGTGGTCTCCACATCAGATCACCATCAGTGGTGATCTATCAGGATCCTGGGATCCCATAGGGATCCTGGGATCACCACTGATGGTGATCTGATGTGGAGATCACCATGAAGAGCACAATTAACAAGGGGTTAACTGTGCTGTTCATGGTGGTCTCTACATCAGATCACCATCAGTGGTGATCCCAGGATCCCTATGGGATCCCAGGATCCTGATAGATCACCACTGATGGTGATCTGATGTGGAGACCACCATGAACAGCACATTTAACCCCTTGTGACCCGAGGATTCTGACAGGTCATGAACTCACTGAGTTCATGACCTGTCATTCCCTGGGCTGCACAGCAGGGGTTAACAGCGGCACGCGCGTGCGCGCACACCAGAGGAGGCGCGTGCCGCAGAAGAGACAAAGAGCAGCAGGAGCCGCCGACAGGAGAAGCCCCCAGGACAGGAGGACCGCGGGACCGGAATCAGGATCGTTGGTAGGTAGGAGTGGTGAGGGGGAGGTAGGGGGGGACTTTACTGGGGAACGGGGGGTCTGCAAACTCCATCCGATGTGATGTTTGATCACATCGGATGGAGTTTAGAGGCGGCGAGGCCGGCATATGGGCTATGAGAAAGGGGACATCGGACACCGGGCACCGGGGGAGGGAGCGGGGGGTGTCCGGAGGCTGGGGGACCCAGAGGGGGACTAAGGAGCACCGGGGGAGGACATTCCCATGCAGCCTGACATGTGTGACATGTCAGGCTGCATGGAGATGCAGGGGAGGCAGCGCACCGCCGCCATTTTTGAATGGACGGGGGGGGGGATGGAGGTGTGGGGGGCCCGGGGGGGCTCGATCTCAGGCACAGGGGGTCTTAGGGGCCTTAGGGGTTAATGGATCACTTTGATCCGACATGTGTTTTCATGTCGGATCAAAGTGAAAGCATTTTTTACAAAGCACTTTCACTTTTGTAATGTGATGATCGGTAAACGGTGCTTACCGGTCATCACATTACAGGTGCGGGTACAAAATTAGCTAATTACTAATCTCTAGGGCAGTGATGGAGAACCTTTCTGAGCCCGAGTGCCCAAACTGCAACCTAAAACAAAATTATTTATGGCGAAGTGCCAACACGATAATATAACTTAAATTACAGCAGGAGTGGTAATCACAAGCGCTGCACAGGGGGGAGAGCCAGCAGATGCTAACTCTCTTCCCTGTGCAGGGCTTGTAGTCCTGAAACATTGATGATCAATTAAATTATTTTAACAATTAATTGATTTTAAACTTACCTTTGCAGTCTTCTCTTCTCTTCGGCAGTGGTCAGACAGCTCATGTGTACTGGACATTGAAGCTGAGCCGCTGCCACTGCCCTTTCTAGAAACAGCAGGTGGACTGATCTGTATGGAAAAAATGCAGAATATTAGACAGATAGGAGATAGATTTTATCATGGAATACAAGCAGATTTCATACTGAAATCATGGTCCTCATCTTGTAGTAATATCTCCATCATTACCCTCTCCTTGCAGTAATGTGTCCCATCCTGACCCTCTCCTTGTAGCTATGTGCTCCATCCTGACTCTCTCCATGTAGTAATGTTTCCCATCCTGACCTTCCCATTGTAGTTATGTGCTCCATCTTGTCCTTCCCCTTCTAGCTATGTGCTCCATCCTGACCCTCTCCTTCTAGTTACGGGCTCCATCCAGATCCTCTCCTGGTAGTAATGTGCTCCATCCTGACCCTCTCCTTGTAGTAATGTGCTCCATCCTGACCCTCTCCTTGTAGTAATGTGCTCCATCCTGACCCTCTCCTTGTAGTAATGTGCTCCATCCTGACCCTCTCCTTGTAGTAATGTGCTCCATCCTGACCCTCTCCTTGTAGTAATGTGCTCCATTCCGATCGTCTCCTTCTAGTAATGTGTCCTATCCTGACCCTCTCATTCTAGTAATGTGTCCCATCCTGACCCTCTCCTTGTAGTTATGTGCTCCATCCTGACCACCTCCTTCTAGCAATGTTCTCCATCCTGATCCTCTCCTTCTAGCTTTTTGCTCCATTCTGATCCTCTCCTAGCTATATGTTCCATCCTGACCCTCTCCTTGCAGTTGTGCTCCATCCTGACCCTCTCCTGGCAGTAATGTTCCTATCCTGACCCCCTTCTTGTAGTAATGTCTTCATCCTTATCCCCTTGTAGTATGCCCCATCCTTGTCCCCTTCGGTAATGTCCCATCCTTGTCCCCTTGTGGTAATGTCCCTATCCTGCCCCATCATGTAGTAATGCCCCATCCTGTTGTAATGCCCTATCCTTGTCCTCTTGCAGCAATATTCCCCATCCTGCAGTAATGCCCTATCCTTCTCCCCTTGTAGTAATATGCCCCATCCGTGTCCCCTTGAAGTAATATGCCCCATCCTGCAGTAATGTGTCTCATCCTTGTCCCCATGTAGTAATATGCCCCATCCAGCAGTAATGTGCCCCATCCTTGTCCCTTGGTATTATTGCACCACCATTGTCCCCATCACATAGTAATATGCCCCAACTTGCCCCCTGGTAGTATTGCCCTATTCTTGCCTCCATTACATAGTAATCTGCCCCATCCTTGTCCCCATCACATAATAATAAGCCCCATCCTGCCACCACATAACAATATGCCCCATCCTGCCCCCTGTTAGTATTGCCCCATCACATAACAATATGACCCATCCTGCCCCATGACATAATAATATGCCCCATCCTGCCCCCTATTAGTATTGCCCCATCCATCCATCATCCTCTTAGTATTGCCCCATCCATCCTGCCTCCTCTTAGTATTGCCCCATCATCCTCCTCCTCCAGGTATTGCCCCATCCATCCATCCATCTCTTAGTATTGCCCCATCATCCTCCTCCTCCAGGTATTGCCCCATCATCCTCCTCCTCCAGGTATTGCCCCATCATCCTCCTCCTTGTATGGCCCCATCATCCTCCTCCTCCAGGTATTGCCTCATCATCCTCCTCCTCCTTGTATTGCCCCATCATCCTCCTCCTCCAGGTATTGCCCCATCCTCCACCTCCTCCAGGTATTGCCCCATCCTCCTCCTCCAGGTATTGCCCCATCATCCTCCTCCTCCTTGTATTGCCTCATCATCCTCCTCCTTGTATGGCCCCATCATCCTCCTCCTTGTATGGCCCCATCCTCCTCCTCCTTGTATGGCCCCATCCTCCTCCTCCTTGTATGGCCCCATCCTCCTCCTCCTTGTATGGCCCCATCATCCTCCTCCTTGTATGGCCCCATCCTCCTCCTTGTATGGCCCCATCCTCCTCCTCCTTGTATGGCCCCATCCTCCTCCTCCTTGTATGGCCCCATCCTCCTCCTCCTTGTATGGCCCCATCCTCCTCCTCCTCCTTGTATGGCCCCATCATCCTCCTCCTTGTATGGCCCCATCCTCCTCCTCCTTGTATGGCCCCATCCTCCTCCTCCTTGTATGGCCCCATCCTCCTCCTTGTATGGCCCCATCCTCCTCCTCCTTGTATGGCCCCATCATCCTCCTCCTTGTATGGCCCCATCCTGGCTGCTGGTAAAAAAAACAAAAAACTTTCATACTCACCTTTCTTCCTTCACCGCTGCTGCAGCTTGCATCCTGTGTGCCTCCAGCGCTGAGGGCGGTCACGTGATGCCGGGCGCGTCACGTGACCGCTGTCACATGACGCTGGCCGGGAGGGTGGGGCTAGGAAGAGTGTCGGAGAGAGTAGGTAATGTCTCCTCTGCTCCGACACAGCTGTGATCTGCCGGCGCCGCGGCGCGCGCCGGCAGATCAAACCGGCAGTGTGGTGGCGAGGCCGCGTGCCAGCGGAGGCGGCTCTGCGTGCCACCGCTGGCACGCGTGCCATAGGTTCGCCATCACTGCTCTAGGGTGTCAGCAACAATCGGTACGCTGACACCCTAGAGGTATTAGCTCCAGGGGCGGCGCTACAGGGCTTTTTCTAGCAGTACGTCTACAGACGTACGGCTAGGCTTTAGTACCCTTTTTTTTCCGACGTCTGTAGACGTACGGCTGTCGTTAAGAGGTTAATTTAATTTTATACACATTTGGATTAGGGATTTGAAATTCCTTTTGATCAGAGATGCTAACACTGTGGACCGCTGGCTTGCCTCGATCTTATGATGGAGCCTGGTACATTGCTCTGGCACTGATGCATTGGTTCACTCTGTTGTTGATACACTATTGATCTTATGGCTTTTTTTCCGTGATGTCTCCTGGGTCTTCTATATTGAGATGTATGTCTCATGTTGTTACATATATGGTACTGAGCTTATACCAATATTTTATTATGAATTAACGGGAAATTGTCTTTCCTGTAATGATATAGTCCGAGAGTGCATCAACTGTGACAGGTTAGTTACATTCTTATATAACTCCAGCAAAACATATACAATACAGATCAAAAGTTTGGACACACCTTCTCATTCAAAGAGTTTTATTTATTTTCATGACAATGAAAATTGTAGATTCACACTGAAGGCATCAAAACTATGAACTAACACATGTGGAATTATATACTTAACAAAAAGTGTCATACAACTGAAAATATGTCTTATACTCTAGGTTCTTCAAAGTAGCCACCTTTTGCTTTGATTACTGCTTTGCACACTCTTGGCATTTTCTTGATGAGCTTCAAGAGGTAGTCACCGGAAATGGTTTTCACTTCACAGGTGTGCTCTGTCAGGTTTAATAAGTGGGATTTCTTGGCTTATAAATGGTGTTGGGACCATCAGTTGTGTTGTGCGGAAGTCTGGTGGATACACAGCTGATAGTCCTACTGAATAGACTGTTAGAATTTGTATTATGGCAAGAAAAAAGCAGCTAAATAAAGAAAAACGAGTGGCCATCATTACTTTAAGAAATGAAGGTCAGTCAGTCTGAAAAATTGGGAAAACTTTGAAAGTGTCCCCTAGTGCAGTTGCAAAAACCATCAAGCGCTACAAAGAAACTGGCTCACATGAGGAAAGCTCCAGGAAAGGAAGACCAAGAGTCAGCTCTGCTGCGGAGGATAAGTTCATCTGAGTCACCAACCTCAGAAATCATAGGTTAACAGCAGCTCAGATTAGAGACCAGGTCAATGCCACACAGAGTTCAAGCAGCAGACACATCTCTACAACAACTGTTATGAGGAGACTTTGTGCAGCAGGCCTTCATGGTAAAATAGCTGCTAGGAAACCACTGCTTAGGACAGGTAACAAGCAGAAGAGACGTGTTTTGGCTAAAGAACACAAGAAATGGACATTAGACCAGTGGAAATCTGTGCTTTGGTCTGAGGGGTCCAAATTTGAGATCTTTGGTTCCAATCACTGTGTTTTTGTGCGACGCAGAAAAAGTGAACGGATGGACTCTACATGCCTGGTTCCCACTGTGAAGCATGGAGGAGGAGGTGTGATGGTGTGGGGGTGCTTTGCTGGTGACACTGTTGGGGATTTATTCAAAATTGAAGGTATACTGAAACAGCATTGCTACCACAGCATCTTGCAGCGGCATGCTATTTCATCCGGTTTGCGTTTAGTTAGACCATCATTTATTTTTTAACAGGACAATGACCTCAAACACACCTCCACACTGTGTAAGGTCTTTTTGACCAAAAAGGAGAGTGATGGCGTGCTACACCAGATGACCTGGCCTCCACAGTCACCAGACCTGAACCCAATCGAGATGGTTTGGGGTGAACTGGACCGCAGAGTGAAGGCAAAAGGGCCAACAAGTGCTAAACATCTCTGGGAACTCCTTCAAGACTGTTGGAAGACCATTTCCGGTGACTACCTCCTGAAGCTCATCAAGAGAATGCCAAGAGTGTGCAAAGCAGTAATCAAAATCAAAGCAAGAGTTGGCTACTTTGAAGAACCTAGAATATAAGACATTTTCAGTGGTATCACACTTTTTTGTTAAGTATATAATTCCACATGTGTTAATTAATTGTTTTGATACTTTCAGTGCAAATCTACAATTTTCATAGTCATGAAAATAAAGAAAACTCTTTGAATGAGAAGGTGAGTCCAAACTTTTGGTCTGTACTGTACCCCTCTTGAATATTTTTATAATTGCCCTTGAAATTGTTATGCATCCTTCTTAAGGTACCGTTACACGCTTCAATATCGTTAAGATATCACCAATGATCTCATGGGCGCGCGGTCATTAAGACATCTTTTTGACATCGTTGGTGAGATATCACACATCTAGATATCGTGGACGACGCAGCAATTATGTAGAGAGCAGCTATCATTCGCACAACCCAGCGAACAATCCTTATTCACTGTTGTGAATAGGCGAAGTTGTTGTGAATAGGCGAAGTTGTTAATGACATCGTTATCGCGGTGTCACATACAACAATGCAGCAGATTGGCTGATCGAGGATCGTATGATTTGAGAACATGTTCTCAAATCTGCGATCAACGATCCAACAATTTATCGTAGTCGTATCTCGGTGTTACATGCAATGACGTCCTAACAATGTCATTTGAACGATTCCAAACCCGTGACATTTGAGCGATATAGTTCATGATCTTGTACCGTGTAACGGGGCCTTTAGGCTGATTTCACATTGCAATTTTTTCCTGTCCATGGGGATCCTGTTTTTTGCAGGACCCCATGGACAGGAAAGAACTGGATCAGATGTGGCCTCTGGATGCCATTTCACAGAAAAGCTCGATCCTGCAAAGCACATGCACTTTCACTCCCGCAATGTATATACATACATTTCAGGAGTAAAGCAAGGGTTAAAAATTAAATAAAAGAAGATCCTCACCTCTCCGACGTGTGTCCGGCGATGTGTGCCATCTCCGAGCTTAAGGACCTGGTGGGGCGGGGCTACCTGATCAGCTGATCGGTCGCATGACCGCATCAGCTGAACAGTTTACATCTCCCGCTCACCAAAACTGATCGGCAGGCAGGAGATCTAAACCGCTCAGCTGATGTGGTGATGAGACCGATCAGCTGATCAGGTAGTCTGGCCCCGCCAGGTTCTTAAGCTCGGAACTAGATGGCGCGCATCGCGGGACACACGCCGGAGACGTAAGGGTATATTTTTTTTATTTTTAACACTTCCTTTATTTAATTTCAGTTCTGCAATGTATGTATATACATTGCGGAAGTGAAATTAAACAGGAGCAGAGCAGTTTTAGTGTACTGAGCATGCTCAGTACACTAATATTGGGTCCGGGAAATTATATAATGTTTTCCCGGAACAGTGCTCCCATGTTAATTGCCACGGATCGGGTCGGATCCGATTCTGTCCGCTGTACCCAAAATCGGGGAAGTCTCTGATTCTGGGTACAGCAAAAAATCGGACAGAATCGGATCCTACACAAATCGAACAGCAATAGAGCACCAATCCGTGTTCATAGGGATACATGGGGGCCAAATCGGATCTGTGGCTGTCTGTTTTAAAATGGACAGCCACGGATCCCCAAAAAATGCAATGTAAAACCAGCCTTACTAGTATACATGTAAATATCCCCTTTAAATATAGTTTCTTCACTTTTATAAGTATATAATTAGAGTTTCAGATACTCTGATGACACTGTTATTTGAATTTCTATATAAAGAGAAAAAATAATTAGTATCCTTTTATGAAAAAGTTTTAGAAGTTTTATATAAATTCCCCTTTCATTTACTATAAATTAATTAGAGTGTGTAAATAAAATTACACAGATAATAATATCAATAAATTTATTTAAAGAATAAATGTGATTAAGATTGACAAACACTAATGTGTGAGCTGTGGTAGCACAATCAGTTAGGACAATGTCTCTTGATCTCTTCTCCATGTTCTGAGTCTGTTCAATCCCAGTCTGGGTGGTGTTTTCTGGTGATATCTGAGAAACTAGATAAGAGATTTGGAGAATTATGTTAGTTTTGTTTTCTTTAAAAAAAAGTTTCAAAAATGTTAAAGTATTTTTTTTTTATAATTTAGGTATATATTAAATATTTTTACTTTTTTTAGTTTGTTGTTTTCAAACTTTTCTGTATAATATAATGAGTTTGTCTATAAAATATGATTTGTATTAAAGAAAAGGTTATAATGAGCGGCTGGGAGATGCTGAAATTAGTTCATTTCCCCTCTACCGTAATTGATGTCATTTATGTTGTGGTTCAGTACATATATAAGACACTGTGTAGAAGGATAGATGTACATCAGTTAACCTTGTGATTTGTTTCTGTTGAAGGGTTAATTCCTGAAGCGTGTAGAAAATAAAAATCACATTAAATAAATCTCCACGAGTTAAGAATTTCATCTAGGCGGGAGTGCCGTCTGAAAACCCTTGTCTTCTTAAAATGCATGCTTCATTGTATATATACTAGATGGCGGCCCGATTCTAAAGAATCGGGTAGTCTAGAATCCATATATGGTCTATTTACAAATAGTTAGGGGAGTGCGGTGAAATGAATTGTGTGTATACAGGTGGCTCAGTGGTTAGCAGTGAGTGCGGTGGCTCAGTGGTTAGCAGTGAGTGCGGTGGCTCAGTGGTTAGCAGTGAGTGCGGTGGCTCAGTGGTTAGCAGTGAGTGCGGTGGCTCAGTGGTTAGCAGTGAGTACGGTGGCTCAGTGGTTAGCAGTGAGTGCGGTGGCTCAGTGGTAAGCAGTGAGAGCGGTGGCTCAGTTGTTAGCAGTGAGTGCGGTGGCTCAGTGGTTAGCAGTGAGTGCGGTGGCTCAGTGTTAAGCAGTGAGAGCGGTGGCTCAGTTGTTAGCAGTGAGTGCGGTGGCTCAGTGGTTAGCAGTGAGTGCGGTGGCTCAGTGGTTAGCAGTGAGTGCGGTGGCTCAGTGGTTAGCAGTGAGTGCGGTGGCTCAGTGGTTAGCAGTGAGTGCGGTGGCTCAGTGATTAGCAGTGAGTGCGGTGGCTCAGTGGTTAGCAGTGAGTGCGGTGGCTCAGTGGTTAGCAGTGAGTGCGGTGAGATTGGTCAGCACAGCGGTGTGGGCAGTGGTCAGCGCACACATACATACATACACACACACACACACACTCCGCTATAGTTAGCATCGGCCCTGCGTCTTCCCCGCCGCTTGGATCCTGAGTTGACATGTCGCCGCCCGCGAACGACTGGATCCAATACGGCGTCCGGGAAGTTTGGCGAGACTTCTTGGACGCTATATTGGATCCAGTAGTTGAGGGGTGGCAACATGTGGACTGAGGATCCAGGCGGCTGATGCAGGGCCGGCGCTAACTATAGCGGAGTGTGTGTGTGTGCGTGTGTGTGTGTGCGGACAAAGTGAGGGAAGTGCCGGACAAAGTGAGGAAAGTGCGGACAAAGTGAAGGAAGTGACTACATACACACATATATACACATACTGTACATTGCATATGGAGGGGTGAGGAGAGCGGAAGCTGGAGGGGTGAGGAGGGCAGAGGACAGGAGAGGCTGGAGGGGTGAGGAGGGCAGAGGACAGGGGAGGTGGCAGGGGAGAGCGGAGGTGGGAGGGGAGAGCGGAGGCGGGAGGGGAGAGCAGAGGTGGGAGGGGAGAGGCTGGAGGGGAGAGCGGAGACTGGAGGGGAGGCTGGAGGGGAGAGCGGAGGCTGGAGGGCAGAGGCTGGAGGGCAGAGTGGAGGCTGGAGGGCAGAGGCTGGAGGGCAGAGGCTGGAGGGCAGAGCGGAGGTTGGAGGGGCAGAGGCTGGAGGGGCAGAGGGGAAGAGGCTGGAGGGGCAGAGGGAAGCTGGAGAGGCTGGAGGGGCAGAGGGAAGCTGGAGAGGCTGGAGTGGCAGAGGCTGCAGGGGCAGAGGCTGGAGGGGCAGAGCGGAAGCTGGAGAGGCTGGAGGGCAGAGGACAGGGGAGGCTGTATGGCAGAGGACAGGGGAGGCTGGATGGCAGAGGACAGGGGAGGCTGGATGGCAGAGGACAGGGGAGGTGGGAGGGCAGAGGACAAGGGAGGCTGGAGGGCAGAGGACAAGGGAGGCTGGAGGGCAGAGGACAGGGGAGGCTGGAGGGCAGAGCGGAGGCTGGAGGGCAGAGCGGAGGCTGGAGGGCAGAGGACAGGGGAGGCTGGAGGGCAGAGGCCAGGGAAGCTGGAGGGCAGAGGCCAGGGGAGGCTGGAGGGCAGAGGCTGGAGGGCAGAGCGGAGGCTGGAGGGCAGAGCGGAGGCTTGAGGGCAGAGCGGAGGCTGGAGGGCAGAGGACAGGGGAAGCTGGAGGGCAGAGCGGAGGCTGGAGGGCAGAGCAGAGGCTGGAGGGCAGAGGACAGGGGAGGCTGGAGGGCAGAGCGGAGGCTGGAGGGCAGAGCGGAGGCTGGAGGGCAGAGCGGAGGCTGGTCGGCAGAGGACAGGGGAGGCTGGAGGGCAGAGGACAGGGGAGGCTGGAGGGCAGAGGCTGGAGGGCAGAGCGGAGGCTGGAGGGCAGAGCGGAGGCTGGAGGGGAGAGGCTGGAGAGCAGAGCGGAGGCTGGAGGGGAGAGCGGAGGCGGGAGGGGAGAGCGGAGGCGGGAGGGGAGAGCGGAGGCTGGAGGGGAGAGTGGAGGCTGTAGACGAGAGTGGAGGAGAGAGCGGAGGGTGGAGGGGAGAGCAGAGGCTGGAGGGGAGAGCAGAGGCTGGAGGGGAGAGCAGAGGCTGGAGGGCAGAGGAGAGCGGAGGCTGGAGGGCAGAGGAGAGGGTAGGCTGGAGGGGAGAGGGGAGGCTGGGGGGGGGAGAGCGGAGGCTGGGGGGGAGAGCGGAGGCTGGAGGGGAGAGGCTGGAGGGCAGAGGCTGGAGGGGAGAGGCTGGAGGGCAGAGGCTGGAGGGAAGAGGCTGGAGGGCAGAGGCTGGAGGGCAGAGGCTGGAGGGCAGAGCGGAGGCTGGAGGGCAGAGGCTGGAGGGCAGAGGCTGGAGGGCAGAGCGGAGGTTGGAGGGGCAGAGGCTGGAGGGGCAGAGGGGAAGAGGCTGGAGGGCAGAGGGAAGCTGGAGAGGCTGGAGGGGCAGAGCGGAAGCTGGAGAGGCTGGAGGGCAGAGGCGTAGCTGGGTGGGGGGGTGCAGACTCACCTTGGCCGGCGTGCGTCGGCTGTAGGAGGAGAGGAGGGACGGGCAGAGGTGCAGGACAGGAAGTCCCGTCCTCCCTCCTCTCTGGCGCGCGCGGCGGGTGGGTAATTCAGCACGGGGCCCCCCAGGTGGCGGGCAATAGGCACAGGGGAGAGGCGGCTGGTGCGGGCAGGCGGCAGAGGCGGCTGGGACAGTCGGGAACGTTCCTGGGCGGAATGTTCCTGCACCGGTCCCTGTAGCCGGGCGCCGCCCCGCTAGAGAGGACTGGTGATGTCACCAGCATGGGTCCGGAGGCCATCACGGAAGTACCCTTCGGGTCTTCCGGAAGTGGCCTTCGGCTTTTATATTATATATATATATATATGTTAAATGTTATGGCATTTGGCCACCTGTAAATTCACTGATTTAAATAGAGAAAAAAATCTCACTTTCTCGTCTTTCCCCCACTGCTCCTGTCTCTGCAGTGATGTGTGTTCTGAAAGGTATTTTTTTTAACCTAGCTTTATTCTTCTCAGCATATTTAACCCTGACCTGTCAGCTGTGTTCATTGGTTTTCATTGAGCTGTTTGTTCTCTAATGTTCTCAAACCAAATCCTGAGGCCTTCAAACAACTGCTTTAGTTATACTGAGAATAAATAATACAGGTGCACTCAATACAATAATTAGTACTGATGAGAAAGAATTAAAGTGCTTGAGTGTTGTTACTTGCAGGTCACATGCTTGAACCCGCTTGATTCTAGTAACGAGTATATTAGAAGTTGGACTGGAGAACATTTTTCTGGCAGACCCCCCTAGGAGGGCAATGGGGCAAGATAATCTCTTAAATGGAAACAGCTGAAATGAAATGTGGACAGCATGGAAAAGATGCCTGGAAAAAAAATTTAGATTTTTTTTCTTTTAAAAGTGGGTTCACCCCATTATTGATAGCCAGCCAATTTAAAGCAGACATGTCTGCTTTACCTTGGCTGGCTATCTAAAATAAAATAGACCCCATATCATTTTTAAAATTATTTATTTATTTACAAATAAGTAACCAAGATGAATTGTATGGGGTCCTCTCCATTTTTGATAAGCCAAGGTAAAATAGAAAGCAATGGGCTGGTATTACCAGGATGGTAAGGTCCATGGTTATTTGGCTGTTCATAGAATAAGTATACCAGCCCAGAATTGGCACTTCACATTAGATGCACCAATTCTGGTGCTTCATGTCATCACTTTCTGATTATCCCGGTGTGGTGGCAATCCAGGTAAGAGGTTAATTGGGTTGAATTCAGCTTTAAAGTGTCAACTGGTATCATGCTCAGGGGTTAGTAATGGATAGGTATCTATCAGACACCCCCATTACTAATCCAGTAAGTGTCAGGTTAAAATAATATACATACACAGGAAAAAAATAGCTTATTTGGATAAAGATCCCCCTCCCCCCCCCCCCCCCCCCCCCCCCTTCCGACACACACTTTCCTTTGTTCACCAATTATTAAACTGTTCCCATGAACCTCCACTGTAATCCACAATTCACTACAGCAGCTCCGGTGACTGTTAATAGCAGTAAAGTACAGGTATGTTCAGGTGCAGAAATGAACATTTCACCCCTGGGTCTCATGTAAGACCTGATGAAGTGATGTAGCTGGCCAATCACAGTAATAGAAGTAGCCAACATGACTACTGCATTACTGTGATAGGCAGGCAATCCCCTCATGTTTAGTGGCTTAAATTCATCCATAAAAAATATGAAGAGAAGAGCACTTGTGATAATCAAGCATTGAACAGTGCCAAGAACGCTCGCCTATCACTACTAAGTCGGTAACAATTGGATGCAACTGGTCACTCATTATTTCATTTAGGAGTATCAGACTACAAGGAAGCTGAGTACAAATGCACATCACAATTCTAATATTTATGTTTTATAAATATGAGTATCATTTGCTTTACACTTCACAAATACTTTTGACTTTGTGTTGGTATATCACATAGGATCCCAATAAAATGTATTTCAGTTTGTTAATATAACAGGCAAATATATGAAAAAGTTTCCATGATTTGACTACTTTGTCAAGGCACTGTATATAATCAGTATTCCTCTTGTGCTTTAGGATATAGATTTTTTTATGTTTATTTACTGTATTTTTTGGACTATAAGACACACTTTTTCCTGCAAATTTGGAGGAAAGTGTGGGGTACATCATATAGTCTGAATGTACATGCACATTTATGCACTGGCTGACTGTGTGGAGGGGGCAGTGGTTGCCTGGGAGCACAGGAGGGAGGAAAGTGTCACCACTGCAGAAATCTTGCAGCTGGGGAATCCACGTGGACCACTGTTTAAAGTAAGCAAATATTCATTTGCTGCTCCCCACGCCAACTTCTTGGCACTAAAGCTTAGTGCTGACAGGTGGGTGTGTGGAGAAGCAAATGAATATTCCTGCACTTTAAACAGAGGTCCATGTGGTTGCTCCAGCTACAGGATTCGTGCAGTGGCTGGGGAAAGCATGTCTCCGCTGGGCTGGGGAGCAGGAGTGTCATCATGTCTGTAGTGGACGAGGGGAATGGAGCAGGAAGAGATAATGGGTAAGGGCAATTGGGAGGCTAATCTGGCCCTTGATTTTGGGTCCCTGACTAGCCCTGTTCTTCACCTCTGATGGTGAGGAGGTTCAAGCCACTACCCTTTCCCTCAACTCCTCATCCTGCTCTCAACTAAGAGCCCCTACCTTCACCCACGAACCAGAAAAATGGCACCTCTCCAAGTTAGGGGAATAGCAGCTGTTCCAAAAGTGTGTCTTCACAGCATGGGTTCTAGTTAAGAAATTAACTAAATCAGCGACATCTGGTGGAGGGAAGCAGAACTATTTATGGATGCGGGGGTGGAGTCTGGCTATTTGTACCTGGCCAAACACAAGTATATAGGGGAGCCCTTTTTTTTTTATTATTATTTCATGAATTTCATGAAATAATTAAAAAAAAACTGCGTGGGGCTCCGCGCAATTTTTTTGTCTAGCCAGGTACAGGTAAGCAGCTGGGGGCTGGAATCGGCAGCGCAGGGATGCCCAAGCGTTCTGGGCACCCCCCCCTGCGAATTGCAGCCCGCAGCTGCCCCAGAAGATGGCGCATTCATTGAAGCGCCATCTTCTGGCGCTGAACCCCGCTCTTCCAGTCAGGGGCGGACTGGCCCAGGAGGCAGGGGGGCAAGTG
>JARQOC010000007.1:214554373-214739373 GCA_033576535.1 Allobates femoralis | reverse complement strand
TAAAATGACTGGTCTAGTCTACAAAGTGTACAAAAGTGGAAACAAGGGGTGTGTATTTACAAATTGACTGAAGGAAAAAAGCACATTTACAGTATGGATATACCTATTCTGTCCCTAAATCTGTAGGGCTACCTGACTGTGAAGGTATAAACACCCTAATGTTTCGGGTGCCCCCACTCCGCGACGGCTTCCCCTATGATATCCCTAGATAGGTCATCACAATTATAACCAACATTTTATATGTAGGGGTATCAAAATCCAAAGGATAATGACAGAATTGAATCCGGATCAGGATCAACTTAACTCAGATGTAACGTTAGAGTCCTCTGATACCACGGCAATCCAATGTGCGGTCAAATTTTTCCTTCAGTCGTGAGTTTAAAACAGTGGAAAATCTCCATCATTTACTCGTAGACGGATACAACGCGTTTCGGCAGAGACAACCGCCTTCATCAGGTATCTCTGATACCTGAGGAAGGCAGTTGTCTCCGTCGAAACGCATTGTATCCATTTTTTATATTCTCGCATGTATTGAGTAATAAAAAATGTTTGTGGACAAGAAGTTCTTAAAATTATTACTACGGGGAGCGCGACCACCATAGAATTGGATTACTTCCTATTGAACCTTTATGTCTGTGGGAATCCGTGGCCGGACCCAACACAGGATCAATTCAAGGCAAGCAGCAGACCCGGATAAATATCCAAAGCGTGAGGAGTTTTATGGCAAGAGATGAGTGCATAAAACTTTATTAAAAAGACACCAGAGAGTTACATTGGTAATGCGCTTAGATTGGCGCCGCATGTTTGTTTTTTTATAAATGCCCTACAGGGAATCACCTTACTTCAAGGTTGTCTATATGTCATTTTAGATGCATCTTTATTCATTTATCACCTCTTTCATTAATGGCAGGTCTTTTACTGTAGAATGTGGTTCATTGGACTAAATTTCCCACCAACTTCCTTCATATGGTATACACAAGAATGCACTGGCGATCAAAATTTGAGAGCAGCACACAATTTCTTTCATGTTAAGGTCATTGTGTTGTCCTATGTCAAAATATCCTAACATGAGTAAATTAGCAGTATTTTAAGCTTATTTCATAAATTGAATATATTTTTATGCATAGAATAAAAATAAGTGAGATAAATGATAAAGAACACAGACCAAAACACTTTCAGATACCTGCAAATTATTGGTGTTAATCTAACACCTGGACAAATCCAAATGGAGACAGTGTTAATCTGATCTGCACTGCTCATATGATGAAAGGATCACAAATGTCAGATAATGATGGCTTTATTCCGATGCATTTCAGAGCGATACCCGTACTCCTTCCTCAGGGAATCAACATAATGTTTGCTTCCTGATGAAGTAGTGGGGATATCGCTCTGAAACGCATCGGAATAAAGCCATCCTTATCTGACATTTGTGATCCTTTCATCATATGAGCAGCGCGTATCAGACTACCACTGTCCCCCCTTGGATTCGTCCTTTATTACCATTGTGTACACGTGGTGTGTGGATTCTGCAGCAGCTATACTATACACTTACAATGGTTGTGGGTCACACAACCGTTCTAGGTGAACAGTTACATCTATTATCTACACCAAAGTGTTGGAAAGATAAAACCTTATTGCGCTTTTCTTCCTTCCTATAGTTATCTTTAATATGGCACCTAGTGCTAATTATTAGGCATATCCTATTTAACTGGCAGCCTAATTTTCCGGTTTGCACTCACTTTGAAAAAATGTTGTGCCATTCTACAGTGACTGAAACCCTCTGGCAGCAGGTTTTCCACATGAAGTCCCAAAAGGTCACTCTATTAGCCATAGCAACAGAAGTTGGCCTTATTTCTAGAATATTGCATCTTAATAACATCACAAACTCTTTTAAGTCCCCAAGAAGACTGGTTACCCTCGAAAGACAAATACAAGAGAGGGCAGGATGATGTAAAGAATGTTCATGGGTAATCGTTTCAACACTGCAGTTGGAATTGCTCACCAGTGCAGCACTAAAGAGGGTAAGGTAATGTGCCCACAGGACGTTTTTGCTGAGTTTTTCCTGCAGTTTCTGCATGCAGTTTACCATTGGATTTATGGTAATTTATGCTAATTTGTTCCTACAGTTTTGATTCCCAGCAAAACCAATGTGTTTCACAGAAACGCTGTACCCACACATTGGTTTTGCAAGTATCAAGAACTGTCAAATCCCTGTGGTTTTGGTGCGGATGGGTGAGAATTGACATGTTCTATTTTTCCTGCGCTTTTGCTGCAGTCAATGGCAAAAACGCAGGAAAAACGCAGCAGCAAAAATGCAGTAAAATCGCACAAAAAATGCGCAAAAAACGTGATAAAAACTCAGGACCTGAACACAGCAAATCTCCTGGCAAGGACCCTAGGATCCTTGAAAGCAGTTCAGGTTTTGCTGCGTTCAGGACTGGTTAAAAAACGTCCTGTGGGCACATAGCCTAACGATCTGTCTCATCATACAGTGTCACGATATTTAAAAGGAACCAACAACCTTACAGGTACTGAGATACTGAATGCAATCATGTCTTTACTTGAATGATTCCATGCTTGATTGCAGAGAAAAGTATTATAAAAATCCTGGAAAACCGGGTAGCAAATGATTGATGTGTGTAGCACTGGGGTTGTTTTTTTCCTCCTCTTTGGGCAAGCCTTGGGGCTGTAAGTCAAACCCACCCGCCCTCACTTTGATCTCTACTTTCAGTTTTGTCAGGCACCTGTGGCTGAAGTATAGATACGAGAGGGGGAGAGTTTGGATTAAAGCCAAAAGGCTTGTTCGCAGAGGAGGAAAAAAAAACAACCCCAGTGCTACACAAATGAATCATCTGCTGCCCTGTTTTCTAGGAGTTTTATAATGCTTTTCTCTTCAATCAAACATGGAGTCATTCAAGTAAAGGTATTCAGTATCCCACAGCCAGTATGGCACTGGTTTCACTTTATAGCCCAAAATCCTGCTAGTTGGTTCCATTTATGAGCATTTGGACTGAAAGCCCACTCTGCAGTGACCAAACTTCTCATTAGCAGAACGAATCAAACAGCTAAACTCACCTTTGGTGAAGAGTATGTTGTGTAGACGGAGGAGAAGTGATCCACAGTTCATCTTAGTGATGAGAGTACGTTTAATTTATTTGAGTCTGATGGGAAACTGGGGAAAGACTGAACCCAAAGTGTGTAAAGAAATCAGTGAAAGTGATGGAGGAAGTGTTTGGGGAATGTTTTCTGCTGCAGGGGTTCGACCTCTTAAATAGTTTCAAGGCAGAGTGAATGCAAGTGTGTATCAGAACTTTTTCAACAACATGTGGTTCCTTACTTGCATTTAACACTCAATCAGGCAGCAATTTTTATGGAGGACAATGGCCTCTGTCACACAGAAAAAAGGGTAAAGCAGTTTCATTAAAAAGAAAACACTGAAACAGTAAAGTGGCCTGCCCAGAGTCCTGATATAAACACAATAGAAAACCTCTGGAAAGTCCTTGATTACAAAAATATTCACATAACAATTGATGAGACTGGAAGAAGAGAGGCCCAAAATCACACCAGAGCAGTGTAATGGCCCCTTTACACGCAGCTACAGGTAACAGGTTTTCTACAGGTAACTTACTGGCTGAAGTGAAATCATGGAGACATGGTTCTATCTTGTTGCTGTGTACAAATGGAACTATGTCTCCATGATTTCACTTCAGCCAGTAAGTTACCTGTAGAAAACCTGTTAGGGCCCTTTCACATCAGCGTTTATTTGAAATCGCGGCAGATGCGGTGAAAAAACCGCATCTGCCGCGATTGCCGCATAACCGCTGCACTTGCGGCACGGTTGCGGTAATCCCCATAGAAAGTATAGGGGGACTTGCGGCAGGTGCGGCAAGTGCGGTTTTGCACTTGCGGCAGGTGCGGCAGCGAAAAAAACCGCGGTCAGCCACGTTTTTTTTCGCGGCCGCCCATGCCGCAAGTGCAAAACCGCACTTGCCGCACCTGCCGCAAGTCCCCCTATACTTTCTATGGGGATTACCGCAACCGCGCCGCAAGTGCAGCGGTTATGCGGCAATCGCGGCAGATGCGGTTTTTTCACCGCATCTGCCGCGATTTCAAATAAACGCTGATGTGAAAGGGCCCTTACCTGTAGCTGCGTGTAAAGGGGCCATAAGAGACTAGTAATGTCCTGTGGCAGCAGATGTATTGAAGTCATTGAAAGCAATGGCCTGTACACTTCCTACTGATTGGTGAGTGATGTAACCTTCACAAAATTTTGTTTTAATCTTTCTCTTTGCTAAAGTCATTGCTGTTCTCTAATTATAATCATGGTTTGTGAAAAATAAAGGTTTTAAACTGATAACTTTGTTTATTTTTGGAAACACTGCTCTAGTGGCATGGTGTACCCCTTACACAAAAACCTTCAACAGGCCTGTGATGAAAAAATACAAGAGAAGTTTTCACTGATTTTTATGTAACTTGGTGTGCTGATTACGAAAATAATCTCCATTTTTTTTCCATCACGTAGGGATTTTTTGTAAAACCAAGATCGATATTTTTGCTAAAATCCTATTTAAAAAGGAATTCTGTCGAACAATTGTACATGTAATATCTAGCAACAGTGGTTTTTATCCATTTAAATTTATGTACAAATATACAGAGGCCCCCTCTGCTGGCACACGGCCCCCCCATCTGTATACAGAGGACCCCCTACTGGCACACGGCCCCCCCCCATTGGTATACAGAGGCCCCCTGCTGGCACACGGCCCCCCCTTCGCTATACAGAGGCCCCCTGCCAAATTACCGTATATACTCGTGTATAAGCCGACCCGTGTATAAGCCGACCCCCTACTTTTGCCCCCAAAACCTGGGAAAATCTATTGACTCGTGTATAAGCCGAGGGTGGACCCCAGCACAGGTATACAGCCCCCAGCAGTGTGGTATACAGCAGCCCCAGAGGTATATACAGCAGCCCCAGTGGTAGTATACAGCAGCAGCCCCAGTGGTATATACAGCAGCAGCCCCAGTGGTATATACAGCCCCAGTGGTAGTATACACGCAGCCCCAGTAGTATATACAGCCCTAGTAGTATATACAGCCCCAGTGGTAGTATACATGTAGCCCCAGTAGTATATAAAGCCCCAGTAGTATATACAGCCCCAGTGGTAGTATACATGCAGCCCCAGTAGTACATACAGCCCCAGTAGTATATACAGGCCCAGTGGTAGTATACACGCAGCCCCAGTAGTATATACAGCCCCAGTGGTATATACAGCCCCAGTGGTAGTATCCAGCAGCCCCAGTAGTATATACATCCCCAGTGGTAGTATAGAGCAGCCCCAGTAGTATATACAGCCCCAGTGGTAGTATACAGGCAGCCCCAGTAGTATATACAGCCCCAGTGGTAGTATACAGGCAGCCCCAGTAGTATATACAGCCCCAGTGGTAGTATACAGGCAGCCCCAGTAGTATATACAGCCCCAGTGGTAGTATACAGGCAGCCCCAGTAGTATATACAGCCCCAGTGGTAGTATACAGCATCCCCAGTAATGCAGGGCCCCCCCAGCCTTGCTCCGGTCACCTGTAAAGCAAATTATACTTATCACTGTCACGCTGTCCGCGCCCGCCGCTGCCGACATCCGCGATCCTCCATCTTCATGCGTCTTCTTCCTGTTTCCTGTGTTCGGCGCCGGTAATGACGTCATTGTCTGCGATGAACACAGGAAACAGAAAGAAGACGCATGTAGATGGAGGATCGCGGATGTCGGCAGCGGCGGGCGCGGACAGCGGGACAGTGATAAGTATAATTTGCTTTACAGGTGACCGGAGCAAGGCTGGGGGGCCCTGCATTACTGGGGATGCTGGGGCTGCTGTAGGGCTGTATGGCTGCCGTCACTGACTCACGTATAAGCCGAGGGGGGTACTTTTCAGCCCAATTTTTGGGCTGAAAAACTCGGCTTATACGCAAGTATATACGGTACATAAAAATCAGTGAAAACTTCTCTTGCATTTTTCAAAAAATTCAATTTTGCAGGGTTGTGATATTGATCAATGTAGATTACATTCAGTCTGAAAAAATCAAATTATTATACATTGTTCTCTAATTTTTATCACAAGCATACACTGCAAAAATAATTGATGGTACTGTGCATCAATGAGAAAAATAATATGCAGGTAGCTGTATTGTTCAAACTGACACAAACCATAGACCTTGGTACACCTGGATACTGGTTGTCCTTGTTTGGGGAATCCCAACCTGCACTTTGGATCTCCTTGACCTATATGCAGTGAACACAGCATATATGTCTGATGAAGGGTCTTCACCTGAAACGTTCTGCAATACTGAATTTACTGCGTTCTAACTAATAGATATAAATAATGACAATAAAGCCTTTTTTAATTATCTCCAAGCATCTTTAGGTGTGCAGTTTCTCTCTCTACTATTGGTGTACAGTAATAATGGGTGAGCAGTAAAATGCTTGGATGCTTGATGCTCAGGTCGAGCATATCGAAATGCTGGGGTTCTCGACCCGAGCACTGAGCCCAATGTTAACCTATGGGAAACTCGAGCATTTTTCCGGCGGCACCCCCTGGCGGTATACAGTATGCCTAAAAATGTCACAAATGTATAAGAACAGTGCTCAAATGAAATGGGAACAGCATTGGGAAGCATTTATGACACCCAAGTCTCTGCTGTGAACAATGTTGTCTGAGTATTACGCCACTTTTACGGACTCACAATAAAACATACAAAAACGAAACCAAAATGGATTTTCCTGGGAAAAAAGTTAAGTGCTCATACTCAATTGCGAAACAGTGTTGGTGTATTTTTTTTCTTTTTATTACATTAAAGATTAAAAAAAAAAAAAAATTGGGAGGCACTTCAATGCCCCTTGAAAAAGACATGGAGGAGTGCCTTATTAAGTAATGTTCCCATTATTAGCAAGTGGATCTCCCACAGTGTTGCCCTATGCAGAGCTGCCGAAAATTGGGAGGCACTCCAATGCCCCTTGGAAGAGACGTGAAGGATGTCCTCATAAAAACAATGTTCCCATTTCAAAGGATCGGGTCTCCTATACTTGTAATGCCCTTGCACTAAGTATGGACTGACAAACATTTACCCCTGGGGGTATACATGAATATACCATATAACTTTTGCATCATGGACCACGGTCACCCTGGTGATATGTTGGTGGAGGAGGAGGAGAAGGAGGAGGACTGGTGCAAATAGCCAAAATCAGGAAGCGTATACCCATGTGTGGGGGTGAAGAGGAGCATGGGAACATTCCTCCACAAAAAAGACATTGGCTTTGAGGTTATATTATGCTGCTATCATTTGGTGGTGTTGAGAAGTCTGGCCCAATTAAGCCCTTGTTCATTTTGATAAGAGTCAGCCTGTCAGCATTTTCAGTTGTCAGTAATAATTCCCCCTGCAGTGAAAACCCGCTCTGACAAAACGCCAGTGGCAGGGCAGGCCAGGACTTCCAGGGTGTAGAGAGCCAGTTCATGCCACGTGTCCAGCTTGGATACTGTATAATTATAAGGCGCAAAGGAATCACAGAGGACATTGGTACGGTTGGCAAGGTAAGCCTTCAGCATCTTCCCAAACTTTGCAGTCCTTGTGAGAGTACAACGTGCCTCAGGGCCTGTGCCATGGGAGGGGCTGAGAAACTCTCCCAGAACTTTGACAGTGCTGCCCTGCATCTGCTGGATTGGAGTTGTGTTTGGGATGAGATGAGGCTGGGCTATGTGTAATCACCCTGTATTATTTATTGCTCCATCTCATCGTGCTCCGCCTGCAATGCATCCTCATTGATTTTGGGCAGAGAGTGTTTCAGAAGACAGAGAAGTGGGTTGGTGACGCTAATGGTGGTGTCATCACCGCTCCCCATCTAGGTGGAGTCCTCACACTTTTGGAGGATGGTACATATGTCGGACATTCTTGTCCACTCCTGAGGTCTTTTCTGCTCACAAATCCTGACCAACATCTGCAGTGTTGAATTCCAATGCGTGGCGACATAACACCAGTCTGTGAATCGGAAGCTGTAAACGCTGCTGGAACCTAGCAAGGGTGGCCAAAGCAGTAGTTGACTTTCTAAAACTTTGACTAGCAGATCTGACAGCTCCGGATAGGATTTAAGAAACCGCTTAACCATGAGGTTGAGAACATGGGCCAGGCATGGTACATGTGTGAGCTCACCTCACCTCAGAGCTGCCACCAGGTCCAGTCCATTGTCACACATGCCTATGCCTGGCTGTAGGTTCAGCGGTGTGAGCCACAGATCTGCCTGCTCTTTCAGAGCGGTCCACACACTCTTAAGTTTTGTGCGATTTGTCACCTAGCATTCTAGCTTCAGCACAGCCTGTTGCTGTTTGGCCGAGGTAGTGCTGCAGTGCTTCAAGCTTTTGACTGATTTTAAGGCTGAAGAGGAGGCTGAGGAGGAAGACGCGCAGGAGCTGTAGACTGTGGGGGCAACCCTGATTGAGTTAGGCCCGCAATACTTGGCATCGGGAGGACGTGTTTTGTCCCAGTGTCCGACTGGGTCCCGGCTTCCACTATGTTAACCCAGTGTGCCATCAGCAAGATGTACCATCGCTGCCCACAAGCAATTTTCCACATATCCGTGGATAGGTGGAATTTCTCGGTAAATGCGTTGTTAAGGGCACGGCTAATGTTTTGGGACACGTACTTGTATAATGCAGGGAAGGCACACCGGGAGAAATAGTGGCGGCTGGGGGCCGAGTAACGAGGGAAGGCCACCGCCATCAGGTTGTGGAATGCTTCTGTATCCACTAGCCTAAAAGGCAACATTTCGAGCGCAAGCGAAATGTGCAAATTCAGTAGTGAGGTCTGTGGAGCATTGGCTGTGTATATGCGCTTGTGTTCCAAGGACTGGGGTATGGACAACTGAATGCTGGACTGGAACAAGGACGTGGTTGCTGATGGTGGTATTTCAGATTGTGCAATGACATGTGCAGGATAGGAGTCATCTTCACATGCACTATAGACAGGGAATTGTCTTGCATGCACAACAGTGGAAGAAGCAATGGTGTCACCCGAAGACACTTCTCCTGGACCCTGGGATTCAGCCCACAAAGTCGGGTGCTTTGCTGCCATGTGCCTGATAATGCTGGTTGTGGTCAAGCTATTAGTTTTGATATCCATGCTGATGCTGGCATGGCAGTGGTGTAAATGGCCTTTTTTGAATTATTGTAGTCCTTAAAAAACAGCCAGATTTGGGAAGACCTAACAGTTGTACTGGCAACTTCCATTACGTTGGTGTTACGGGAATGGTTGCCTGCCTTCTGTCTATGGCCACCACACTGTTTCTTCCTGCCTGTTGGGGTGCTAAGCCTCCCACCCCTGTGCGCTGCTGTCCTCGCTGTGCATGTCTTCCTGCCAGGTTGGGTCAGTTGTTATATCATCCACCATGTCGTCTTCCACTTCTGCACCCTAGTTCTCCTCCTGACTTTCTGGTAATTGTGTCTCATCATTGTGCACCTCTTTTGACAATTTCCCGCCATCACCTTCGTGAGACCGTGGCTGCTCAAATATTTGGGCATCACTACATGCGATCTCCTCTTGCCCCCTTCAAGTGGAGTGGGCAAGAGACCGGAGTCTATAAATGGAACAGTGAACAGCTCTTCAGAATGTCCAAGTGTGGGATCAGTTTTGTCCGGACACTCGGCATGGTGGGAGGAAGGAGGATCAGGGTGAGGAATATGCAGTCCAGACAAATGGCTACTGAGACTTGAATGTGTGCAAGACAGGGTATTTGTGGTGAAGGCAAACTGACTGGAAGCATTATCCGCTATCCAACCAACAAACTTTTGACACTGCTCTGGGTTTAAGAGCGGTGTGCCACGGTCCCCTATGAATTGGGTTAGGAAGGTTGGGCGAGACGATGCAGGTGTTTGTTGTAGCATAATTGTAGCTTGTCCACGGTCTCAGCCTCTGCATGCACCATCACCATCACGTCCAGTTCCTTGTCTTGCACATTTTAAATGGAGGACAATATCTTCCACGCTCAGTAGAAATGGCTTAATTTAGACTGAAATTATATGTGATCTGTTTGACGGACAAACCACAGTTAAAGTAGCACTTTTTTTTTAGAGATGGATTATATATGTGTAACAGGCTACAGCAGCCCCAGACATGACTGGAATGGAGCCCTGTGCTATACGCACCTCACTCTGCTATATACTTTGCCCATATACACTGCCTGTATACAACTGGATTAATCCTGAAAAGGACTGTTTTTTTAGAGATGGATAATATGTGTAACAGGCTAAACTAGCCCCAGACGTGAATGGAATGGAGCCTCCTGTGCTATACGCACGGCACTCTGCTATATGCCCTGCATGTATACACTGCCTGTATACAGCTGAATTAATCCTGAAAATAACTGCTTTGTTTTAGAGATGGATAATATGTATAAAACGCTACTCCAGCATCAGACGTGACTGGAATGGAGCCTCCTGTGCTATATGCACCTCACTCTGCTATATACCCTGCCTATATACACTGCCTGTATACCGCTGGATTAATCCTGAAAAGGACAGTTTTTTTGAGAGATGGATAATATGTATAACAGGATACACCAGCCCCAGACATGACTGGGATTGAGCCTTTTGTGCTATATGCACCACACTCTGCTATATACCCTGCCTGCCAAGTACACTGCCTGTATACAGCTGGATTAGTTCTGAAAAGGACTGTTTGTTTAGATGGATTGTGTACCCTATTTAGTACCTACACTACCTCTGGCTGGGGTTACACATAAGCCCTCAGTCCGTTTTTGGCTTCAGTTTTGGTAATTTTTTTTTCTAAGTCCAAAAACTGACAGAAAAACGCATTGGGTGTAATAAACACCCTGTGCGTTTTTCTCTGGAGCTCAAAACATTGCCCTGTCCGTTTTTGAGCCAAAAACGCAGTAAACAGCGTTTTTGGCATCAGTTAAAAAACGCATGCGTTTTTATGCTTTTTTTTTAACATGGGGCCCTATGGGAAACGCATGCGTTAACGCATGGCACATATAGGCACTTGCGTTAACGCATGCGTTAACGCATATGCGTTTTTAATGAAAAAATGACTAAGTCCAAAAACGTACAGGAGTGCAGGAGACACAAAAAGCACCCTATAAAAAACGGATTGGTGATGAAAAGGACTTCCAAAAACGGATTTCTATGTGTAACCCCAGCCTAAGACACAAACTAAATCTGTCCCGCTCAGCAGCACCTCTCTCTACACTAGCTGACTGTGGATCAGAGTGACGAGCACAGCGCCGTCAGGTCTTATATAGACCTGATGACGCCGTGTGGCTAGTCAATCACTGTAATGCCACAACCAACATGGCTATGGCATTAAAGTGTGTGGCAGCAAATCCCTGAATGTGTGCTGGCTCTGTAAAGAGTGCCAACATGCAGGGAGGGGGAGCCGACCATGTGCCTGAGCATCTCACCCATACTCGGTGAGCGCCGGGCATCTCGAGTACTGAGATCCTCAGGCAAGCACCGAGTACCAGCGAGCATGCTCGCCCATCCCTAGTGTACAGGATTTCAGTGGAACACTCCAGAGGAAAAAGCATGTTTCCCAAACCAACTCTAAAGCACTGGATGTGCAACCTACCTGTTTAATTAGTGCATATATCATACTATTTCCCAGTAAGACTGTTCTTGTTGCCCATAGCCAATGAGAGCTCAGCTCTCATATTTATAAAGAGATAGAATACATGAAAGCCAATCAGTTATACTGTTAGACAATTTTGATAAATGAGGCACAATGATGAATTATTAATTTGTAAGCATATAGGTGTCTACCGAGCCTGCTAAGAAATGTTTGTAGAATAGTGTGTATTAATTAATTTTTTATGATTCATATAAACTTTGGTTGTCAGGATAATTTGTGTTTGAAAATCAATGCATGCTCAAGCAACTTTAGTAAAGTAAGAAAATACAACTCCCAGTCTCCAGATGTGTTGGGTTATGAACAGGCCTAAAGAATCTGAACCTTTTCACACTTTCTGTTGAACTCATCAGCAATCTTTTTGGTATTTGGAAGGAGAAGGTCTAGCATTGCCTCCTCTCATAGTTTCAGCTACTAAAGGCCGGCTTCACACTAGGGTTTTGGAGCTGTCAGGCTGTGTCCGGTGTTTTGCTGGATGCACTGGACACAGCCTGACAGCTACGGAGAGAACAGAACTGGATGGCAAATATGCCCTCCGGTCCTGTTTTCTGCCATATTCAGGACTGCGTGGGTGCTGCCACTGTCCAGTCCTAAAATGTCAGAATCTGAAAGGTTCTGAAATCTCCGCTGGGAGCTCTCCAAGTGCTGAACTTCAGCACCCGGTGTCTGGTAGCCAAATTCGATTTTCTGTCGGATCCGGTGCAGTCCGGCACCCATAGCCTCCCATGTTAGGGGGTGTCGGACCGCACCCAGGAGGATCCGGGTGGATGTGATTTTGACAGATTTTTTTTTGTGTTCGGGGGAAAAAAACTAATTCTCCAGGATCCTCCCTGACAGCAGGGAACAGGATGGCAAATCACTGCCATCGGCCCCATAGGAATACATAGGCCCCATAGGAATAGAAATAGGGTCAAAATCGGATTCGGGGCTGTCTGGTTCACACAGGACAGCCCCGGATCACAAAAACCATAGTGTGAAGCCGGCCTTACTTGAATTTTAAAACAATCCTCCAAATGAGCACTCAACCAAAAACCTGGGGATTTATGTATTTTTTATAAGTAGAGCCCTACAATGTGGCTTCCTTTTCTTTCTTTACAAAGACGTATTTTAACATCAGCAAATACAGAAAATACAGTATGTTCTATGTACCAAGTCTAGTCCTGGTCTTGTCAATGTGCAGACAGTAGCTATCATCAGATTGTACAATTTGGTTTCATTTTTGTAGCTGCACCAGTTATACAGTTGTGGCCAAAAGTATTGACACCCCTGCAATTCTGTCAGATAATACTTAATTTCTTCCTAAAAATGATTGCAATCACAAATTCTTTGGTATTATTATCTTCATTTAATTTGTCTTCAATGAAAAAAACACAAAAAGAATTGTCCTAAAGCCAAATTGGATATAATTCCACACCAAACATAAAAAAGGGGGTGGACAAAAGTATTGGCACTGTTAGAAAAATCATGTGATGCTTCTCTAATTTGTGTAATTAACAGCACCTGTAACTTACCTGTGGCACCTAACAGGTGTTGGGAATAACTAAATCACATTTGCAGCCAGTTGACATGGATTAAAGTTGACTCAACCTCTGTCCTGTGTCCTTGTGTGTACCACATTGAGCATGGAGAAAAGAAAGAAGACCAAAGAACTGTCTGAGGACTTGAGAAACCAAATTGTGAGGAAGCATGAGCAATCACAAGGCTACAAGTCCATCTCCAAAGACCTGAATGTTCCTGTGTCTACTGTGCGCAGTGTCATCAAGAAGTTTAAAGCCCATGGCACTGTGGCTAATCTCCCTAGAAGTGGACGGAAAAGAAAAATTGACAAGAGATTTCAACGCAAGATTGTGTGGATGGTGGATAAAGAACCTCGACTAACATCCAAACAAGTTCAAGCTGCCCTGCAGTCTGAGGGTACAACAGTGTCAGCCCGTATTATCCATCGGCGTCTGAATGAAAAGGGACTGTATGGTAGGAGACCCAGGAAGACCCCACTTCTTACCCCGAGACATAAAAAAGCCAGGCTGGAGTTTGCCAAAACTTACCTGAGACAGCCTACAATGTTTTGAAAGAATGTTCTCTGGTCAGATGAGACAAAAGTAGAGCTTTTTTGGGCAAATACATCAACATAAGAGTTTACAGGAGAAAAAAAGAGGCATTCAAAGAAAATAACACGGACCCTACAGTCAAACATGGCGGAGGTTCCCTGATGTTTTGGGGTTGCTTTGCTGCCTCTGGCACTGGACTGCTTGATCGTGTGCATGGCATTATGAAGTCTGAAGACTACCAACAAATTTTGCAGCATAATGTAGGGCCCAGGGTGAGAAAGCTGGATCTCCCTCAGAGGTCATGGGTCTTCCAGCAGGACAATGACCCAAAACACACTTCAAAAAGCACTAGAAAATGGTTTGAGAGAAAGCACTGGAGACTTCTAAGGTGGCCAGCAATGAGTCCAGACCTGAATCCCATAGAACACCTGTGGAGAGATCTACAAATGGCAGTTTGGAGAAGGTACCCTTCAAATATCAGGGACCTGGAGCAGTTTGCCAAAGAAGAATGGTCTAAAATTCCAGCAGAGCATTGTAAGAAACTCATTGATGGTTACCGAAAGCGGTTGATCGCAGTTATTTTGGCAAAAGGTCGTGCAACCAAGTATTAGGCTGAGGGTGCCAATACTTTTGTCTGGCCAATTTTTGGAGTTTTGTGTGAAATTATCAATGTTTTGCTTTTTGCTTCATTCTCTTTTGTGTTTTTTCATTGAAGACAAATTAAATGAAGATAATAATACCAAAGAATTTGCGATTGCAATCATTTTCAGGAAGAAACTGAGTATTATCTGACAGAATTGCAGGGGTGTCAATACTTTTGGCCACAACTGTAGCATAGAATAACATAATAGTGTGTATGAGCGAATACATTAGTTACTCATTAGCATTTTATTTTCTCTTCGAAAGCAAACATTTCCCTTTTATCAATTATATCTTTTAATGGATTCTTTCTATCCATTTTATGTGTTTTTATGATAATGTACTAAAATATTCAACAACAGTTTATGATTAGACAAGATATTTTAGCAATCTGTTTCATTTTATGAAATCTATCTTTTTATGTATTTCTGTTTGTCTTGATTTGCTTAATGAACTTTGTGTTCTTTTCTTTATCACATTCATTGCTGGTAAACCTACAGTCAGGGCCGACCCTAGGCATGTGCGAGTCGTGCGGCCGCACAGGGCGCCACGCTCCAGGGGGCGCCGCAGGGAGACAGCTGTCACTGTTATTTGCTGCCCTGCTCCCGCTTCCAGGCGCTTTGGTAGATCTGTGCGGCTGCTAGTAGACAGGGGGCGACATCCACAGGGGCACCTGGTGGTAGCGCGGCTCCCTGCTGATGCCGCTCCCTCTACTATAGTCCTGGCCGCTTCGTTATCCCCCCCCACCCTGCAGTGTGAGCTCACCTGTGGAGCTGCACAGGCTTGTGCTTACAGGACCTGTGATGATGTCAATGAAGGGGGAGGAGTCAGGGATCACATGATCAGCATCTCCGAGTATGCAGGGCAGCTTCCACCAAGCAGCATGAAGTGAAGAAATGGATGAGGTGAGTGTGAATGTAGCAGAGGTGAGTGTGAATGTAGCAGAGGTGAGTTTGAATGTAGCAGAGGTGAGTGTGAATGTAGCAGAGGTGAGTGTGAATGTAGCAGAGGTGAGTGTGTAAGGAGTGGAGCCGCGTGTGCACAAGGTGTACAGAGCGGAGCCACGTGTGCACAAGGTGTACAGAGCAGAGCCACGTGTGCACAAGGTGTACAGAGCGGAGCCACGTGTGCACAAGGTGTACAGAGCGGAGCCACGTGTGTACGAGGTGTACAGAGCGGAGCCACGTGTGCACAAGGTGTACAGAGCGGAGCCACGTGTGCACAAGGTGTACAGAGCGGAGCCACGTGTGCACAAGGTGTACAGAGCGGAGCCACGTGTGTACGAGGTGTACAGAGCGGAGCCACGTGTGTACGAGGTGTACGGAGCGGAGCCACGTGTGTACGAGGTGTACGGAGCGGAGCCACGTGTGTACGAGGTGTATGGAGCGGAGCCGAGTGTGTATGTGGTGTACGGAGCGGAGCCACGTGTGTACGAGGTGTACGGAGCGGAGCCACGTGTGTAAGAGGAGTACGGAGCGGAGCCACGTGTGTACGAGGTGTACGGAGCGGAGCCACGTGTGTACGAGGTGTATGGAGCGGAGCCGCGTGTGTATGTGGTGTACGGAGCGGAGCCACGTGTGTACGAGGTGTACGGAGCGGAGCCGTGTGTGTACGAGGTTTACGGAGCGGAGCCGAGTGTGTACGTGGTGTAAGGAGTGGAGCCGCGTGTGCACAAGGTGTACAGAGCGGAGCCACGTGTGTACGAGGTGTACGGAGCGGAGCCACGTGTGTACGAGGTTTACGGAGCGGAGCTGAGTGTGTACGAGGTGTACGGAGCGGAGCCGTGTGTGTACGAGGTTTACGGAGCGGAGCCGAGTGTGTACGTGGTGTAAGGAGTGGAGCCGCGTGTGCACAAGGTGTACAGAGCGGAGCCACGTGTGTACGAGGTGTACGGAGCGGAGCCACGTGTGTACGAGGTTTACGGAGCGGAGCTGAGTGTGTACGAGGTGTACGGAGCGGAGCCACGTGTGTACGAGGTGTACGGAGCGGAGCCGCGTGTGTACGTGGTGTACGGAGTGGAGCCGCGTGTGTACGTGGTGTACGGAGCGGAGCCGCGTGTGTACGTGGTGTACGGAGCGGAGCCGCGTGTGTACGAGGTGTACGGAGCGGAGCCGCGTGTGTACGAGGTGTACGGAGCGGAGCCGCGTGTGTACAGAGCGACGAGGTGTACGGAGCGGAGCCGAGTGTATACAAGGTGTATGGAGTGGAGCCGAGTGCATACAAGGTGTGTGTACCAGTGGTAGCCCCCCGCGGATCCTGCTCTCACTACTATAGTCCCAGCCGCCTCTGCCAGCAGCATTCTTCTCCCGAGTCCCGGCCGCCGCTGTCTGCCCTCTGCAGCTCAGCACAACGGGGCACGATGATGTCCTCAGTGAGTCCCACTGTGCTGAGACGTGCAGAGCAGATGCTGAGGAGACTGGAGCAGCGGAGAAGAGAGGTGAGTATTTACTTTTTTCTTCTTAATCAGTGAGTACACTGCATTATACTATATGGAGGACTGTGGGGGTGTATTGTACTATATGTCATGCTTTAAGGGTGCAATATACTATACGGAGGACTGTGTGGTGCATTATACTATATGGAGGACTGTGGCGTGCATTATAATAAATGAAGGAGTTTGGGTGTGCATTCTAGATGGAGGACTGTGGGGTGCATTATACTATATGGAGGACTGTGGCGTACATTATAATAAATGAAGGAGTTTGGGTGTGCATTCTAGATGGAGGACTGTGGGGTGCATTATACTATATGGAGGACTGTGGGGGTGCAGTATTCTATATGGAGGTTTTTTTTCAAGAAAAACACTTGCTGCAAATACACAGCGTGTCAACGTAGCCGTAATGCTGTAACTTTTCAGGATATGGGGCTATGTGAGGGCTTGTTTTTTAGGCCCTGAGCTGATGTTTTTACTGATATCATGTTTGGGTAGACACAATGTTTTGTTCGCCTCTTATTGTATTTTATTGCAACGTTACAGTGGCCAAAAAAAACTATTCTGCAGCTTTATTTTTTATTTCACTACAATATTTACTGATCGCATATCGCATTAATTTAATTTATATTTTGATCACTTTTATGAATGCAGCAATACCAGTTTGTGTATTTTCTTAATGGGGCAAAAAAGGCGTGATTTGAACTTTAGTTCCCGTTTTAGAAAATTGTTCATACTTTTAATAACTTAATAGTCTTGTTAGTGTTGAAGCTGCGTTTGTCTCATCACCTGTGCCATGTATACCAGTGCATCATCAGCACTGCTATGTATAGGAGAAAACACCTCTATGTACAGTAGATAACACAGGATCCACCATTCACATTAGGTGATGTCAAAGCTCACCTCCTCCTGTACAATGACTGATAACACCTGTATATACAGTAGATAACACAGGATCCACCATTCACAATAGGTGATGGCACAGCTCACCTCCTCCTCTATAATGACTGATAACACCTTTATATACAGTAGATAACACAGGATCCACCATTCAAAATAGGTGATGTCACAGCTCACCTCCTCCTGTACAATGACTGATAACACCTGTATATACAGTAGATAACACAGGATCCACCATTCACAATAGGTGATATCACAGCTCACCTCCTCATCCTGTACAATGACTGATAACATCTCTATATACAGTATATGACACAGAATCCACCATTCACAATAGGTGATATCACAGCTCACCTCCTCCTCCTGTACAATGACTGATAACGCCTCTATATACAGTAGATAACACATTATCCACCAGTCACAATAGGTGATATCACAGCTCACCTTCTCCTGTACAATGACTGATAACATCTCTATATACAGTAGATAACACAGGATCCACCATTCACAATAGATGATATCACAGCTCACCTCCTCCTGTACAATGACTGATAACACCTCTGTATACAGTAGATAACACAGGATCCACCATTCACAATAGGTGATATCACAGCTCACCTCCTTCTCCTGTACAATGACTGATAACACCTCTATATACAGTAGATAACACAGGATCCACCATTCACAATAGGTGATGTCACAGCTCACCTCCTCCTGTACAATGACTGACAACACCTCTATATACAGTAGATAACACAGGATCCACCATTCACAATAGGTGATATCACAGCTCACCTCCTCCTCCTGATAACACCTCTATATACAGTAGATAACACAGGATCCACCATTCACAATATGTGATATCACAGCTCACCTCCTCTTCCTATACAATGACTGATAACACCTCTATATACAGTAGATAACACAGGATCCACCATTCACAATAGGCGATGTCACAGATCACCTCCTGTACAATGACTGATAACACCTCTATATACAGCAGATAACACAGGATCCACCATTCACAATAGGTGATATCACAGCTCACCTCCTCCTGTACAATGTCTGATAACACCTCTGTATACAGTAGATAACACAAGAGCCATCATTCACAATAGATGATATCACAGCTCACCTCCTCCTCCTGTACAATGACTGATAACACCTCTATATACAGTAGATAACACAGGATCCACCATTCACAATAGGTGATATCACAGCTCACCTCCTCCTCCTGTACAATGACTGATAACACCTCTATATACAGTAGATAACACAAGAGCCATCATTCACAATAGGTGATATCACAGCTCACCTCCTCCTCCTGTAAGATGACAGGTGACACCTCTATATATGGGAGGGTTGGTAATGCCAGGTGGGAGGGGATATAGGTCTTGGGGTTTGGGTCCCTGATTTTTTCTGACCCTAGCATAGCAACGCCCCTCCCTGCTCTCCTTGAAGACCATGAATAGATCATGTACAAACATGTATGCTCATGTGTTCTGAGTAAGTAATGGCGTGGGGGCGCCATAAGGCAAATTCGCACAGGGCACCATTCAACATAAGGCCGGCCCTGCCTACAGTCATATGAAAACGTTTGGCACCCCTCTTAATCTTACTCTTTTTTTTTTTGTTTAAAATAGTTTTTTTGCAACAGCTATTTCAGCGTGATATATGTAATAACTGATGGACACAGTATTTCAGGATGGAAATGAGGTTTATTACACTAACCGAAAATGTGAAATATGCATTTTTTCAAAATTTGACAGGTTCTAAAGTATGGGCACCTCAACAGAAAAGTGACATTAATATTTAGTAGATCCACCTTTTGCAAAAATAACAGCCTCTAGTCGCTTCCTGTAGCTCTCAATGAGTTCCTGGATCCTGGATGACGGTATTTTTGACCATAAGTATGATGGTCGCCGAGCATGGACAGCCCGCTTCAAAACATCCCACAGATGTTCAATGATATTCAGGTCTGGGGACTGGGATGGCCATTCCAGAACATTGTAATTGTTCCTCTGCATGAATGCCTGAGTAGATTTGGAGTGGTGTTTTGGATCATTGTTTTGCTGAAAGATCCATCCCCGGCGTAACTTCAACTTTGACACTGATTCTTGAATATTATTCTCAAGAATCTGCTGATAGTGAGTGGAATCCATGTGACCCTGAACTTTAACAAGATTTCCGGTGCCGTCATTGGCCACACAGCCCCAAAGCAAGATGGACTCTCCCCCAAATTTGACAGTGGGTAGCAAGCGTTTTTCTTGGAATGCTGTGTTTTTGTGGCGCCATGCATAACGCCTTGTTGTATGACCAAACAACTCAATCTTTGTTTCATCAGTCCACAGGACCTTCTTCCAAAATGAAACTGGTTTGTCCAAATGTGCTTTTGCATATATCAGGCGACTCTGTTTGTGGCGTGCATGCAGAAACGGCTTCTTTCGCATCACTCTCCCATACAGCTTCTCCTGGAGCAGTGTGCGCTGTATTGTTGACCAATGTACAGTGACACCATCTACAGCAAGATGATGCTGAAGGTCTTTGGAGGTGGTCTGTGGATTGTTCTTGACTGTTGTCACCATTCTTCTTCTCTGCCTTTCTGATATTTTTGTTGGCCTGCCACTTCTGTTCTTTACAAGAACAGTCCCTGTGGTCTTCCATTTCCTTACTATGTTCCTCACAGTGGAAACTGACAGGTTAAATCTCTGAGACAACTTTTTGTAGCCTTCCCCTGAACAACTATGTTGAACAATCTTTTTTTTCAGATCATTTGAGAGCTGTTTTGAGGAGCCCATGATGCCACTCCTCAGAGAAGATGCAACTAGGAGAACAACTTGCAAGTGGACACCTGAAATAGCTTTTCTCATGATTGGATACACCGGGCTATGAAGTACAAAGCTCAATGAGGTTACCAAATCAATTTAGTGCTTCAGTAAGTTAGTAAAAGTAGTTAGGAGTATTCAAATCATGAAACTCAGAAGGGTGCCCATACTTTGGCACCTGTCAAATTTTGAAATAATGCATATTTCACATTTTTGGTTAGTACAATAAACCTCATTTCAATCCTGAAACATTACTGTGTCCATCAGTTATTACATATATCACACTCAAATAGCTGTTGCAAAAAAAACAATATTAAACAAAAAAGAAAAGAGTAAGATTAAGAGGGGTGCCCAAACTTTTTCATATGACTGTGTTTTGAAATGCAATGACTTGCAATGCTGTTGCTAGGATTTTTCAAAATAGGAGCAAAAAGACAGAGAGCCATATCCCCCCACCCAACAGGAAAAAAAATATAAACATAAAAGAACATACATTATTTTTGCCAGTGTTAGATACACCATCTCAATACTACACTGCCTCAAGATACAGTTTATAATGAAGCAAATAATTTGCTAATCAAAAGCACTTATTTCTGTGTGATTGGATATATCCAAGGAAGTATTAAGAAACTACCTAATAACAAAACTACACAAGTAACAAATATAATATTTGTATTTTCCCAACAGGACCGAATGTAACAAGGTCAATATTATACTACATAATGGCAAAATAACAATCCCACCATGACCAAATATCATTACCATGGTGGCATGACAATGCTCTTTAGTTGGGCAGATGTGTCTGAGGGGAGCTCTTGCCATCCTGCATGTAATGCTTCCTATACCCTTAAATCTGTGGATTTCCCTGATCCAAGCCACAATTAGTGGCCTGTGGGGTACTAGCTGGGCTTCAGAGGAGCTGCTGCAATGTTGGCTCAGGTCGGGCAGCCCTCATGGAGATCCTGCAGAACGAGGGCTTCAGGTAAACCACAGTCAATGTAGGACCCAGTTGGAGAATTTCTGAGGGGAACACTGGGGAACCCCCACACTGCAACACATCTTCAGGCAATGTGGTGGTAAACAGATTTCAGAGGAGCTGCTGGGGAGAGGCTCCAGTCTGACATAGCCCACTACTATAAAGGTGGTTGTGCACTTAAAGAAGACGGTGATCTTCTTAACATCCAGGTCAGATGTTACTGGAGAGTTGAGATATTCTGAATGTATCCCTTTTGAATGCTACTCTCTTTGTTTAGTCTCACACAGATGCCCTAGGCTACTTCTCAATTGGCAGTGGTAATGCTGCTTTCTTCCATACTCATTAAAGGCTGAATTGGAAGTGTGGGCAGCTGGGTTCTTGCACCGTCACTATTTTCCTCGAATGATTAACACCTCCATACAGAGGCTTAACTCTGCTGGACAGATCATTTGAGAACTTAGCATGGAAGCTTGCATAGGGTAAGGGAGCCCCTTTGTGCGTTTTATATTAATTGATTCTGGGGATAAGCAAGACATTCTTCTTCTTATTATTATTATTATTTATTTATAGAGCACCATGGAATCAATCATGGAATCAAACAAGTTAGACATAGCCACAATTTATTTTTTCTACTGTAGAATAGTTGGAAGGAACTCTGAATCAGCCTTGAGCAACTTGCCATTCCAGTTACACATATATCGTGGTTAAACTCTAGACATTGTTACATCATATCAATAGGTAATTTTTACTGATGAGCAAATCTATTCTCACTATTTATTGTATTATTTAATACAACTCAGCAAATATTTTAGTCCTTGCCTCACGAGATTCGAGTGAATTACCATTAATTTTTGGTGCCTGATTTTCAGCCACTAAACATGTGGGCATTGCTTGCCAATCACAGTAATTCTGTACCAGCTTTGTTGTGGTTTGATTGGCTGCTTGTTGTTTGTTGTGCTATGATTGACTGGCTGCATAGCGACAAAGGGTCTATATAAGACCATCCGCCACCATCTTGCACACATTCTATCAAGAAACAGCATACTTTTAGCATAGTTTTATCATAGAGCATCTGGAAACCATAGGAAGAATGTTAGTGTAGCGTCCCTGCGTCTAGGTCATTACAAATGGTAATAGATGTATTCCAATGTGTGATATCATCCCTGGAGGTAAGAGGAGGATACTTTGCTGAGACCCCCAATTACACCCAACAAATCTGAACTGAAGGCCAGGGAAGTGCAGGGTGGAAGAGATCTAACTATGGGGCAGTCCCCACTTCCTGGCTGAAGGAAGGAGTTGGGTTAGGGGTGGGTGACAAGAAGGAGAGTTCTAGTCGAGCCTAGTCAGTTTGAAAGACAGGATGGAGCATGGAATGAATTGCTAAGCCGAGCGTCTGGAGAGACTAACCTGATGCCAGCTATTGAAGCTGGGCAGAGGAACTTGCTGCAATGGGGGTACCATCCCCAAATCGATTAAGGATTCTTTAGGACTGGTCATGAAACTGCAGGTCACTGGGCTTCAAGTACAGTGACTCACCTTGTGGACCTTCCCGGGTCTCAAGGGGCTATATAGGGTCAGAGGACAAAGGACTGTTGCTTGCAGAACCCGCAGCTACCTGCCCAGCAGGGAATGGACACTTAGGAGAAGCAAGGGGTAGCAAGTGTCAGAATGGGAAAAGGCCATATACACTTGGTCTCAGCAAGGTGGATTCCAATTATCTCTGGGCTAGCCAGGCTTTGCACCTGGTGAACATTCTACTCCAGCTGGGTTTCAATCCTCAACTAGAAGTATAGTGTAAGAACCACAAAGACCGTGTGTTGCCTGATCCTTTCTGCATCTCACTGCACCACTACCCTCCTCCTCCACTGCATCATCCTGTTCATACCTCCACACCTTCCAAGTGATATCTGCTCTGACTGGAGAGGGCTTACCACCTGGCTGCTCTAACATCTCCCTTGGAAGCCCCACAGCAGCCCCTGGCCAATTTTGGTCACAGCACAAGTTGGTGTCATGAACTACTTCTATCCCCTGTAAATAACCCTTTAACATGACCGGCCAGAACTACAACCTCTGGGGATGCCACTGTGACTTTTGAACTGTTTGCCCCAGATGGTTGAGTACCCCGATCTTTACGGTTGCTACATTAGTGTGATACAGCAAAAAAAAAAAATAACAGCTTTTTCCAGATTTAAATCTGAGGATCTCTGCTTGGTGCGGATAGTGCAAAGAGAGTTTTTGGAGCAGGGAAATAAAAAGGCGGGGTTAGAGATCCAGTGCCTGCAGATTAAGCCAACAGCTTTTCTGATAAGTAAATCTCAAAATCTTACCATATATACTCGAGTATAAGCCGAGTTTTTCAGCACAAAACTTGTGCTAAAAAGTGCCCCCCTCGGCTTATAGTCGAGTCACAGTGACGGCTCAGTGTGGGGGGGGTGCTCGGGGGCTGGAGCAGGCGGGGGGAGGCTTCAATAGGAGCGACCGGTCATGTGGGGCCGCTCATTAGTGCACTGCAATATGCACTGCATCCCCCTGTCCATCAGCGGCAGGGGGAGCGGTGCATATTACATTGCACCATGTAAGTGCCCCCCCCTCAGTGGTATACAGGCCCCCCGCTCCCCCTCAGTGGTATACAGGCCCCCACCCCCCGCCAGTTGTATACAGGCCCCCCGCCGCCTGCCCATGGTGTACAGGCCCCCACCCCCCCTGCCAGTGGTATACAGGCCCCTCGCCCCCCCGCCAGTGGTATATAGGCCCCCTCTTACTGCCGCACACCTGTAAAAGAATAGCTCCTTCATACTTATCCTCCTCGCTGTCACCTCCAGTCTACTTCCTGCTTGTAGACGGCGCAGATGCAATGACGTCATTGCTCCTGCGACCGCCGGGTACAAGCAGGAAGAAGACTGGAGGACGTGTGGTGACAGCGAGGAGGATAAGAATGATAGAGCTATTCTTTTACAGGTGTGCGGCAGCAAGGGGGGGTCTGTATACCACTGGCGGGAGGGCCTGTATACCACTGGTGGGGGGGCAGGGTGCCTGTATACCACTGATGGGGGACCTGTATACCACTGAAGGGGGGGTGCCTGTATACCACTGATGGGGGGCCTGTATACCACTGATGGGGTGGGCCTGTATACCACTGATGGGGTGGGTCTGTATATACCACTGATGGTGGGGCCTGTATATACCACTGATGGGGGCTGTAACCAGTGATGTGGGGCCTGTATATACCACTGATGGTGGGACCTGTATATACCGCTGATGGGTGCTGTAACCACTGATGTGGGGCCTGTATATACCACTGAGGGGGGGCCTGTATATACCACTGATGGGGAGCCTGTATATACCACTGAGGGGGGCCTGTATATACCACTGATGGGGAGCCTGTATATACCACTGAGGGGGGCCTGTATATACCACTGATGGGGGGCTGTATTCCACTGATGGGGGCTGTAATCTCTGATGGGAGGGAACTGTATACTAGTGATGGAGGTCCTATATAACAGTGATGGGGAATTATATACCAGTAATGGGGTGCCATTTATCCTGATGAGAGGGGCTGTATACCGTGATGAGAGTCTGCTTCATTTCCCCCCCTAGGCTTATACTCGAGTCAATAAGTTTCCCTAGTTTTGGAGGGTAAAATTAGGGGCCTCGGCTTATACTCGGGTCGGCTTATACTCGAGTATATATGGTACTCACACATCCCTTTAAAAAGTGAAATTTTAAATAATACCTCTGTTAACGCATGGAAGATACTGCAGAACTATGGAGACTTGAATTGCTAGCATCATTTTAAGCGGTTTTCTATTGACACCTGAAAAGTTGCTGGTAGGTCAAAAACTTTATCAATACATCTCTTTAAAAGTTAAGTTCTAAATATAATATCTCAATTAGTAGACATTGTGTTAGTGGACAAATAAATGTTTGAGGGCCCTCCCAAATCTACACGTTCCAATTAATGATGACCTTCAGTGGCCTCAACTGTGGCTTTGCTTTGGCACATTATTCCTTAGTAAGACACATTGTAAGATGAGGCCATTACGAAACTTAGCAACCATGAAATTCATAGGCCCTCTCAAATTAAAGGCAGAGGGCCACCTGTGGGCCCTCTCAAAACTCAGGTTGAGGGCCAACTTCTGGTTCTCTCAAAATTTGTAGTGAAGGCTGTATGATAACTTCGTAGATATGGCGGTGGTCAAGGAGTCCAAAGCCCAGAATCCTGACAGGCATGTTGGAGCTGGTATTGTAAAATGCTGGGAATATATTTTGCCCTATATAAATAACAATTATGTATGAAGGAGGGTCCTCCAAATTGTATAAGTCAGGGCCCATCCAAATGGAAATGGAAATGCAAAAACAAAAACGCTACATGTCAACATATGCTACAGGGAAGGATTTTTTTTATTTTTAATTTTACATTATATACAAGCGATTATGCAAGAAAATGTCTCTGATCATTTTTGCCTGTAATATCCAATTTAGGGCTGGTGTGGTAGGTGTTCTTGTGACTTTGTAAAAGTGGCATAATTCTCTTACTTTATTTCCAGAGACCACATTTGAATCTGAAATGCATCCAGGTATGTTCTTTATGCTGTGCCCATTCCGTTTCAGTATTTTTCCATCCATTGCAGCATTTTCAAAGCCCCCTTGCATCTCTTTGCAGGGTCCAGCAAAAAAAAATATTTGAGTTTCCCTTTGACTTGCATTGGGTTTATTATTTGAGACAAATACGCTAATAGTAAAAAATATTCAATACGGATGATCTGCACCTGAATATTTCACTATTCACTCATCACTAATTATTTTCAATAGCAATGCAACTATGTCATTTCTAACAGAACTTTACAATGTCTCTGTACTTATCTCATGCTTCTCCATTAATGAACTGAAAATAAAAACTCCACTGTAGCTGACAAGCTTAAGAAATCTACTAGAGGGGATTCACCTGAAGCCCCATGTATACTGAGGAATAGCTGGCATCAGTGTGCTCTTTACATTCCTCCCACATGGGTAATTGTTGTAATCTTTAACCTTGCATTTTCATTTGGGTAAACTTACCTAGAATTATAGGGATGAGATTTTGTTGGTGTGCCTGTTTAAACCCCTTAGCAATACAGTGAATTGTGGGCACACTATGCTTTAGCTTGAATAACTGCAGATTCAGAGCAGTGTACTCTGAGTACAAACATGAATAAACAAGCTATAGACAATGCAGCATTATTGTACCCACCCTATAACTATGTAAAGCTAGGGTCACACTTGGCATGCGTTTTTTGGGTGCCTTAAAAATAAGCATGCGTTTCTGCATGCTTTTTACATTTCTGCATGGGTTTTTTTAGGTGCTTTTTGGCACCCATGTGTTTTTCCATGTGTTTTTGAATCAGCACCAAAAATTAGTGAATGCACCATTTTTTGGTGCTGTTTCAAAAACGCATGCGTTTTTTAACATGGGCCCCTATGGGAAACGCATGCGTTTTTGCATGGTACTAAATGGTGCTAATGGTACTATGCGTTTTTGCATGCGTTTTTGAAGGCAGCTCCTCACATAAGTGCAAAAATGCTTGCCAAAAACGCATGGCACTTTAGGCATGCATTTTTGCTACTGGGGCACACGTTTTTGCTATTAGGGCAAGCATTTTTTGCATGGGGGCCTATGGGTGTGCTTTCACATGCATTTTTAGAAACGCAGGTCTCTAAAAACGCATGTAAAATCTGCAAGTGTGACCCTAGCCGTAAAGTAGGTGTTTTTTTGTATAAAACTGTATACAAGCTTGTCCATTTTACTTAGTGTATGTATGTATTCATTGATTTGTGTTCTTAATAGGTATTTTACTGAGCATGTAAACGCCTGATCTTTGACCTAGATCCATGTATTTTACCCGCTGAAAAACTGTCGTATGAGCACTTGTCACTTTATTGTTTTTGAAAAAAATAAAATTGTGTTCAATCTTTGCATTCAACAAAACCCTAATGTACGGACTCTATATGTTCTCCTTCTATTTACTGAAAAGTAGCATTTTGTCAACTAGAAAAAACGCTGAAAAATGTAGAGTTCAAACTTCAGATGACGATGAAGGGAATTGGTGGCAAAATGATGACTCTATGCCATGTCTCGAAACAGTTACTGCAGACAATTTAAATTTGCAAACACTCATTATATGGGGAATATACAGTGCTGTGCAAATTAATTGGGACAAAGCAAGTCTTTACTTGTTTTTCTTGAATTAGTTTTACTATTGCTGATAAGTGTTTTATCAGTCCTTGGTGTTGTTTTCCTTTTTCTTCCACATTTCCCTTTTTGTTTTGGAGAAAACGATCCAGTCTTATTGTGTGTGCGAATTATTCTTGAAACGGTAGATTTTACAATACCAACAGTGGAAGCAATTTCTCTTACAGTCAGACTTGTATGTTCATTAAGAGTAACAATTCTAGACCTCTTCCATAGAGTAACATCCATTTTTACAGGCACAAATCACACTGAGAGATAAAGTACACTAAACCACTCCTCACAGAAACAAGCTCTCAACTGAAGCTGAGGGGGTAGCTAGCTGTTCTTTTCTGACTAAAACTAGTCAAACCAAGTTTTGGCACTCAAGGTTGTACACGCACACCTGTTAAAAGCAGTTAAAACTGGTGTACATCACTGAATGGTAACCCCAACTTACCATTTTACTTAAAAAATACTTTGTCTCAATTAATTTGCACAGCATTGTAGAGGAGGTATACTCGGAAGAGGGACTATTGTGTAAAAACATGCAAGCTCTTCAGGGCCACATCTCTGAATTTGAAACAAGGGTGTCATACCGGAAAGATTAAGTATCCTCTATGGCTGCAAAGCTGATCAAAACTGTTGGATTGAATGATGCCTGATGCCAAAAAGTGGATGATATGGAAAACAGGATGCTTGTATTTGGTCTCTTTGAACAACCATAGGGACAGCACCTTGAGCAATTCTTGGAGATCTGACTGAAGTCTAAACTAATAGACAAAGTCACTTCTGCCTTTGTGGTGGAAAGAGCTCACAGTGTCCCAGTAAAGGCCCCTCATTCTGGTGTTCCTCCCAGGCCCTTAACGGCACAACTGCTAAATTGCAAGGATAGGGATATGGCGCTTCACCTGGATAGGCAAAAAGGTCTTCTCAAGTACAACAACGCTACAATGTTTCCATATTTATTACTCCATATATCTTTAAAAAAAAAGCTCAATTGTTGGATGTCAACAGAAAATTTATGGACAGAAACATTGTATATTCGATGTTTTACCTGTCTCATCTTTGTATTTTATGTGAGGGCTTCTCCACATGTTTCACCACTCCTGATGAAGTTAAAATTTCACTTTGAACCAAGAAAGTGGGACAACAAAAGGGAAACTGGAACTTCACATATAGCAATGGGAGTCTCTCTGTTATACCTCGTGGGAAACAGCTACAGTGAAGGAAATAATTATTTGGTCCCTTGCTGATTTTGTAAGTTTGCCTACTAACAAAGATATGAATAGTCTATAATTTTAAGGGTAGGTTAATTTTAACAGTGAGAGAATATCAAAAATAAATCCAGAAAATCACATTGTCTAAATTATATAAATGTATTTGCATTTTCCAGAAATAAATAAATATTTGATCCCTCTGGCAAACAAGACTTAGTACTTAGTGGCAAAACCCTTGTTGGCAAGTACAGCAATCAGACGTTTTTGTACTTGATGATGAGGTTTGCACACATCTCAGAAGGAATTTTGGTCTACTTCTCTTTGCAAATCATCTTTAATTCATTAAGATTTTGAGGCTGCCGCTTGGCAACTAAGATCTTAAGCTACCTCGATAAATTTTCTATGACATTAAGGTCTGGAGACTGGCTTGGCCACTCCATGACCTTTCTGTGCTTCTTTTTGAGCGACTCCTTTTTTTCCTTGGCTGTATGTTTTGGGTCATTTTTGTGCTGGAAGACCCAGCCATGACCCTATTTTAATGTCCTGGAGGAGTGAAGGAGGTTGTCACTCAGGATTTATGGTACATGGCTCCATCCAGTGTCCAATTGATGTGGTGAAGTAATCCTGTGCCCTTAGCAGAGAAACACCCCCAAAACATAATGTTTCCACTGCAATACTTCACTGTGGGGTTATTGTTCTTTGGGTCATAGGCAGCATTTCTCTTCCACCAAACACGGCGAGTTGAGTTAATGCCAAAGCGCTCTTTTTTTTTTCCTCTTCTGACCACAGTACCCTCTCCCAATAACTCTCAGAGTCACCAAGGTGTTCATTAGCAAACTTCATACGAGCCTACACATGTGCCTTCTTGAGCAGTGGGACTTTGCAGGCACTGCAGGATTTTAATCCATTATGGCGTGATTTGTTACCAATGGTTTTCTTGGTGACAGTTGTCCCAGCTGCCTTGAGATCATTAACAAGTAACCCCAATGTAGTTTTAGCTTGATCTCTCACCTTCCTTATGATCCTGGATACCCCACGAGGTGAGATTTTTCATGGAGCTCTGGATGGATGTTGATTGACACTCATTTAGTGTTTTTTCCATTTTGTTACTATTGCACCAACACTTGTCTCCTCACCCAACATCTTACTTATGGTTTTATAGCCCATTCCAGCCTTGTTCAGGTCTAGGATCTTTTCCCTGACATCCTTAGAAAGCTCTTTGGTCTTGGCCATGTTGTAGAGGTTAAAGTCTGACTGATTAATTACATGTGTGCACAGGAGTCTTCTAAACAGGTGACAATTTGAGACAACTGTCTTTAATGCAGGTAACGAGTTGATTAGGAGTGTCTAACTGGTCTGTAGGAGCCAGAACTCCTAATGGTTGGTAGGGGATCAAGTACTTTTTTCTCTCTGCAAAATGTAAATACATTTATATAAATTACAAATGTGATTTGTTGGATTTTATTTTTTATATTGCATCTCTTACTGTTAAATTTAACCTACCCTTAAAATTATAGTCAATGGGCAAACTTACAAAATCAGAAAGGGATCAAATAATTATTTCCTTCACTGTAACTAATAAAGAAGACTTCTAATTTACATTTTAGAGCAATTCTTGCATTTTGGATACAGCCATTTCTTTTTCCATTTCACAATCATTTTCCTTTCCTATGTCTCAATTGAAAATATAAGACATAAGCCAACACCAAAATTCACAGAAGTTCACAATTTATATTCGGATCTGTCAAAATAAAATAATGAGAAAGAGTTTTAGGGAGCAAGTACTATAAAGGGAAGCAGGGGGAAAAGATTCTAGACAAGAATAGGTGGCTTTATTAAGGATAATAAAAGGCCTTGAGGACTGAAAGAGAACCACTGAAGAATAGCGGCATTGTTAAAGGCTTTGAAGGACAGTAAAGGCATTTCGATTGGATTTCACTGAATACAGATATAAAGCTGTGGATGTCATAATATTGTAAAATGTATAGACTGGTGTAGACTTCCTCTCATGTCATCTAAATATTAATTTACAGCAAATTAAAAAATAGTATTACCTGTGTTCAAAAAATATTCCGCATATCATTAAAGTGGCACTTTTTTTAGCAAGTGATAGGTATAGCAACTATTATTATTTATTGAATTCTCCCTCAGATTACATTACTAATTTATATATACTGACCTCGCCCTCTCCTGGATCTCCTCCTACCTAACGGACAGGACCTTCAGCGTCACCCACTCCCACACCTCCTCCTCGCCCCACCCCCTCTCCGTAGGTGTCCCCAAGGCTCGGTCCTGGGACCACTAGTCTTCTCCATTTACACCCTCGGCCTAGGCAACCTCATCGAGTCACATGGCCTCCAATACCACCTCTACGCCGACGACACCCAGCTCTATCTGTCTGGGCCCGATATCTCCTCTCTTCTATCCAAAATTCCTCACTGCCTATCCGCCATTGCATCCTTCTTTTCTATCCGCTTCCTCAAACTCAACATGGACAAGACCGAATTCATCGTCTTTCCCCCTAACAACCCTCCCCCCCTTCCTGACCTATCCATCACCATCAATGACTGCACACTCTCACCCGTCCCCCACGCCAAATGTCTCGGGGTAATCCTCGACTCCTCCCTCTCCTTCAAGCCCCACATCCAAGCCCTCTCCACTGCCTGCCGACTCCAACTAAAAAACATTGCCCCCCAGAGATCCCGCTTCAAAACCCTAACCCTGACATACAAGGCCATACACAACCTGTCCCCTCCCTACATCTCCGACCTGGTCTCCCGTTACCTCCCTCGTGCAACTTGCGCTCCTCCCAAGAACTCCTTCTCTCAACTCCCCGCATCACCACCTCCCACAACCGCATACAAGACTTCTCTCGTGCTTCTGCCCGACTCTGGAACTCCCTCCCCCACCACATCAGACACTCCCCTACCTTGGGATCCTTCAAGAAAAACCTGAAGACCCACCTCTTCCTACAAGCCTATAACACACATTAAGACCCAATTCACTGCAACATCTCACCTCTCCCCTCCTAAGGTCTCCCTCCCCACCCCCTCTATACTGTGAGCCCTCGCGGACAGGATCCGCTCCCTATTGTACCCGTACGATTGATTTGTCATCGTTTCTACCACTTGTCTCTGTCTACCCTCTCATTTGTAAAGCGCCATGTAACCTAATGGTGCTATATAAATACTTAAAGGGAACCAACCATCAAAAAATACCTATCTAACCTCTAAATATCTGTCCCTGGGGCCCTAAATGACTATTCTAACCATCCCTGACTGACTAAATCTAAGTAACTACAGGCACAATAAATCACTTTTATACTTACCAAATTCTTGTCGGCTGGGCGTTCCTCCAGGCTCTTTGTCAGCGAGGCGGGTCTCCTCGCTGCTGTCCGTCTTCTTTCCAGGGCGGCATCTTCTTCCCACGGATTCAAATTACCTGCCCATTGCGTCCTCGCAATGAGCGGGTCACGTGCTGCAGGCCCCGCGTCACTTCCGCCCGCCGCGTCACTCGTACGCTCAGGCCGGCTTCTGAGCATGCACAGATGGCATGCTGAAGCCGGCCTGGGCGCTTCACAGTCCCAGCGACGCGGCGGCCGGAAGCACGTGACCCGCTCATTGCGAGGACGCAATGGGCGGGTAATTTGAATCGTGGGAAGAAGATGCCGCCCTGAAAAGAAGACGGACAGCAGCGAGGAGACACCGCCTCGCTGACAAAGTGCCTGGAGGAACGCCCAGCTGACAAGAATTTGGTAAGTATAAAAGTGATTTATTGTGCCTGTAGTTAGTTAGATTTAGTCAGTCAGGGATGGTTAGAATAGTCATTTAGGGCCCCAGGGACAGATATTTAGAGGTTAGATAGGTATTTTTTGATGGTTGGTTCCCTTTAATAATAATAATAATAATAATAATAATAATATATAAATGAAAATGTTTTAAATCTGGAGTATGATGGGAAACTAATATTTTAATGCTAAACTCACAATATTTGAAATCAAAAACAAGACACATTCAGGATAGAGCCAAGTAAGTAAAGAACTGACATAAAGGGCAGAGGCACACTGGTGAATGACTCGTACAAGTGCAATGGTAGAAAATCTCACATTGCTCTTGGCCTCATGTAATACACAGCATCAGCTCAGATTCACAATTTTTTCCTAAGCCCTAGGGATCTGATTCACCCAGAGCTGGGGTGTATGAGGTACTCGGACACCGGGGCTTCTGTGTGGGAGTCACGGATGGTCGGGACCCCGGTGCCGTGCCCTGGTGATCAATTATACCAGATGTTGATGGTAGACGATGGGGGTTAAAGGGGTTATATACAGGGGAACGTGACGCCACCTGTAGAGTCCGGTAAGATGGTACCGGCGCTGCCAGCCGGTCACTGAGGTGATGGTTGAGGCAGCTAAGTGTGGTACAGATCCCCACAGGTAGAGCTTTACCTCAGGGCAGCTGTTGTGGTGAGACGGTGAGGGAGGACAGTGATGGAAATGGTGGTGCAGTTCTTACCCTTCTGCTTGATGATGTTAAGCCCTCCGGGCTGCGGCGGGAAGAATAACAGAAACAGCTCCAGTTTAACTCTGCTTTACTTGGTAACGACTGATGGCATAACAAGACACGGTACAGTTTGGTTTAGGGTGTTGTTACCAACTCAGGGTTTCTCTTATGGAGTCTCTAGATGTCCTCTCTTTGTCTTTCAGGGCTTACTACTTTCTTTCTTACTCTAGTTCTTTCAGTCTTTCACCACCTCTGAAGAGTTCCCCCGCCAGTGCTACCGTCTGTGTCTAGAAGATAAGGTCTGTCCACTACTCGGTCTGAATAAGGCAACCCGGAAAAAAAGTAAAGAGGCTCCCTTCCAGCACCGCAGTAAATTTCTGTCCCTTTTAGTTTCTTCTAGTGTCTTGAACCGGTTTTCAGTCCTGAGGGGAGAGTTACCTTGTGGCGCTGTCAGCAACCCGTTTCTGTTGGGCCTACAGCTCGTCGGCTTTGCAGTCAGGGCTGAACTCCTGGCTGCCTTGGTTGTCCGTGTCACCGGTGTCCCCTCAACATGACCAGCTGGCTCCTACCAGCCCTGGCCCGTTGCCTTCTGTCCTGGGTCCCCACATAAAGATGGGGTACCCTCCACTCAGCTGGGCTGCCAGGCCTGACCACTCTGTCTGCCTTCCCAGCACCGTCTGAGGTAAATTCTCAACTGTCACTCTACCTCTATCCTAAGCTCCGCCCCCACCTGTGGAACCTACTATATTACCAGTTACCCCTACTCTAAGTGGTGCGGTCCTAAGTGAGTGTAAAAATAGACTCCATAAGATTTAAATCCTAACCTAGCAACTTACAATAATATTACATATAATAATAATATAATATTTATTCATTTATATAGCGCTATTAATTCCATAGCACTTTAAATACATCAGTAATGCTGTCTCTCTTGGAGCTCACAATCTAAACATCCTATCAGTATGTCTTTACAATGTGGGAGGAAACCCACGCAAACACGGGGAGAGCATACAAACTCCTTGCAGATGTTGTCCTTAGTGTCCTTGGTGGGAATTCAACCCAGGACCTGAGGACCCCAGCGCTGCAAAGGCTACAGTGCTAACCACTTGAGCCATATTAAATGCAATACCACTCTGTGGCGCATACCTGCAGGGGTGCCACAGATCACTCACATCTGCGCAGTGGCGGACCTTGAAGCCAGAGGGCCCTGGTGCAGCCATGGTGAGGACCGGGGGGGGGGAAGGGGGTATGCTGGCGGCCGTCGGTGAGGAGCGGGGGGGGGGTCAGTTATTAGTGATGCACGGCTCTCCTACCTGCTAAGCCGCGCTGAGTGCATTCCTGGGAGCTGGGAGCCGGGGCGCAGCAGAGGGGCAGAGGAGAGGAGGGGCGGGATCAGGCAAGGGAAGCAGGACGCTTCCTGCTTCCCTTGCATGACCCTCCTCTCCTCTGACATCAGGTTACGGGTTTTGGCTGGGGGCCCCCCTGCAGGCTTGAGGGGCCCCCTAGCTGGTAGGGGTCCTGGTGCAGCTGAATCAGCTGCACCACGGAAGGTCCGCCCCTGCATCTGCGTGTGAAATAGCGCTCTGTTGTTGTTCCTGGAAATGTCTTTTCGAGTGACATGCGAATGTCATTCCATATGTCATGCAAGTGCTATGTTAGTGCACTTTACCCTCGCTTAGTGTCTCTGTGCCATCTGTGTGACATCAGTGTGTTTCATCCGTGTGCTATCTGTGTGACATCAGTGCGTCATTTGTGTGCTGCATGTTTTTACATCATCTTTCACATGCTACATTACTCTATATATATTATATTCTTTTCAACAAGAAAGTAAACTTTTAAAGATATAGACTGTTGTTAGACAGATAATAGATAGATGGGCCTTCATTAATTTCCCTGGTCTCGCATATTTTAAGGCATTATAGGACTTCTGAATAGCATCTTTGTATTACAGTTAGGGCCAGAAATATTTGGACAGTGACACAATTTTCGCGAGTTGGGCTCTGCATGCCACCACATTGGATTTGAAATGAAACCTCTACAACAGAATTCAAGTGCAGATTGTAACGTTTAATTTGAAGGGTTGAACAAAAATATCTGATAGAAAATGTAGGAATTGTACACATTTCTTTACAAAAGACTCCACATTTTAGGAGGTCAAAAGTAATTGGACAAATAAACATAACCCAACCAAAATATTATTATTTTCAATATTTTGTTGCGAATCCTTTGGAGGCAATCACTTCCTTAAGTCTGGAACCCATGGACATCACCAAACGCTGGTTTTCCACCTTCTTAATGCTTTGCCAGGCCTTTACAGCCGCAGCCTTCAGGTCTTGCTTGTTTGTGGGTCTTTCCGTCTTAAGTCTGGATTTGAGCAAGTGAAATGCATGCTCAATTGGGTTAAGATCTGGTGATTGACTTGGCCATTGCAGAATGTTCCACTTTTTTGCACTCATGAACTCCTGGGTAGCTTTGGCTGTATGCTTGGGGTCATTGTCCATCTGTACTATGAAGCGCCATCCAATTAACTTTGCAGCATTTGGCTGAATCTGGGCTGAAAGTATATCCCGGTACACTTCAGAATTCATCCGGCTACTCTTGTCTGCTGTTATGTCATCAATAAACACAAGTGACCCAGTGCCATTGAAAGCCATGCATGCCCATGCCATCACGTTGCCTCCACCATGTTTTATAGAGGATGTGGTGTGCCTTGGATCATGTGCCGTTCCCTTTCTTCTTCAAACTTTTTTCTTCCCATCATTCTGGTACAGGTTGATCTTTGTCTCATCTGTCCATAGAATACTTTTCCATAACTGAGCTGGCTTCTTGAGGTGTTTTTCAGCAAATTTAACTCTGGCCTGTCTATTTTTGGAATTGATGAATGGTTTGCATCTAGATGTGAACCCTTTGTATTTACTGTCATGGAGTCTTCTCTTTACTGTTGACTTAGAGACAGATACACCTACTTCACTGAAAGTGTTCTGGACTTCAGTTGATGTTGTGAACGGGTTCTTCTTCACCAAATAAAGTATGCGGCGATCATCCACCACTGTTGTCATCCGTGGACGCCCAGGCCTTTTAGAGTTCCCAAGCTCACCAGTCAATTCCTTTTTTCTCAGAATGTACCCAACTGTTGATTTTGCTACTCCAAGCATGTCTGCTATCTCTCTGATGGATTTTTTCTTTTTTTTCAGCCTCAGGATGTTCTGCTTCACCTCAATTGAGAGTTCCTTTGACCGCATGTTGTCTGGTCACAGCAACAGCTTCCAAATGCAAAACCACACACCTGGAATCCACCCCTGACCTTTTAACTACTTCATTGATTACAGGTTAACGAGGGAGACGCCTTCAGAGTTAATTGCAGCCCTTAGAGTCCATTGTCCAATTACTTTTGGTCCCTTGAAAAAGAGGAGGCTATGCATTACAGAGCTATGATTCCTAAACCCTTTCTCCGATTTGGATGTGGAAACTCTCATATTGCAGCTGGGAGTGTGCACTTTCAGCCCATATTATATATATAATTGTATTTCTGAACATGTTTTTGTAAACAGCTAAAATAACAAAACTTGTGTCACTGTCCAAATATTTCTGGCCCTAACTGTACATCCATTTGGAGCAATGGGGACTGTATGTTTTCTAAATCTCCATTATAAGCACCATGGCAGCCCGTCTCTTTTATGTATTTACAAATTGCCTGCTTTTCCGAAGCTCTTTATATGGACATAATATTCTCAAAATGCATTTTGCAACAAAGCTTATAAATTAAAGGGATCCTGTCTCCCCAAAACACCTCTAAAGTGTCCCTAGAGCATAGTAACACTTACCCTACACTCCTTTTAGCTCCTAAATGCATCTACTGAGAATGAAGATAAACGTTATTACAGTACCTCATTAGTGATTATAATTAGTGATTATGGTATGCATAGTCACCCAGCCAGGCTCTCCCTCTTCATGATAACACGCCTCAATAGGCGTGATCTTTATCTCTGATTCAAATGCGCTGCCTCCCCGCTTTGTCATGCGTCAGCCGTGCTGCAGTGGGGCTGTGTGACGCGAATCGCGTCATTTCCGGCGCTGGGTGACGTATTACACCCGCGCCGCTCTGTTTGCTTCAAGCCCCGCACTGCGCATGCGCGGCACGGGAATGTCTGGATTAAACAGGATTCTTCTTTATTAGTCCAACAGGTTTCGGAGTTATCTCCCAACTCCTTCCTCAGGGAATGTCTCACTGTACTTTGTCCTACAAGCTGATTGAACCACGGTGATCTGTGGAAGTACGGTCCTGCAGCAAACCACTCACAGATGAGCGATCATTACCAGTTGTGGGTTTTCACAACTGCATCAGGTGAGCAGCTCCCTTTTTACACATATGTCAGCCTTATAAAAGAAGGTATTACCCTATGTGCGCATTCTTGAATTGCTTTTAGATTATATTTAACCAAAACAGCTCTTGTGAGAGCTACTAGGAGGACAGAGGAGTACTGTGTAGAGGACTGTAGGCAGGCAGGCAGGTGGGGAGGTGCAGCCTTACAGTGCACACAGGACCGACCTCATAGCTTAGCTTACTCACTCAGCTGTCCCAATAGCTGAAGTTAGAGGCTTAGCTGAGGTACTATTTCCTATTTTTTTGCACCTGATAGATTTTGGGTCATAAATACCCCTTCAGCTTTATTTTCTGTGTGGCAGACCAGTGCGTTGCTGCTCTCCTAGTTGCAAATAGCACGTACGCCACCTACTTGTGCGACTACTTGTGTGCACTTAATAATTTTTTCAGGGACTAGTGTGCTGCTTCACTGACAAGTGTTAGCACGCACTTAACCCGCCAGCAGGTGACGCCTACAGCAACACCTAACTCCATCTCGGTGGCTGTGTGCACTTAATAATTTTTTCAGGGACTAGTGTGCTGCTTCACTGACTAGTGTTAGCACACACTTAACCCGCCAGCAGGTGACGCCTACAGCAACACCTAACTCCATCTCGGTGGCCGTGCGCACTTAATAATTTTTTCATGGACTAGTGTGCTGCTTCACTGACAAGTGTTAGCACGCATTTAACCCGCCAGCAGGTGACGCCTACAGCAACACCTAACTCCATCTCGGTGGCTGTGCGCACTTAATAATTTTTTCAGGGACTAGTGTGCTGCTTCACTGACAAGTGTTAGCACGCATTTAACCCGCCAGCAGGTGACGCCTACAGCAACACCTAACTCCATCTCGGTGGCTGTGCGCACTTAATAATTTTTTCAGGGACTAGTGTGCTGCTTCACTGACAAGGGTTAGCACGCACTTAACCCTCCAGCAGGTGACGCGTACAGCAACACCTAACTCCATCTCGGTGGCTGTGCGCACTTAATAATTTTTTCAGGGACTAGTGTGCTGCTTCACTGACAAGTGTTAGCACGCACTTAACCCGCCAGCAGGTGACGCCTACAGCAACACCTAACTCCATCTCGGTGGCTGTGCGCACTTAATAATTTTTTCAGGGACTAGTGTGCTGCTTCACTGACAAGTGTTAGCGCGCACTTAACCTGCCAGCAGGTGACGCCTACAGCAACACCTAACTCCATCTTGGTGACTGTGCATTTGTCAACAATGCCACAAAAACCACAATTTCCCAAAAAAAGAGGTTGCAAAGGGACGGGGACGAGGTCGTGGCCATAGCAGTCGTGCCCAATTATGCACTGGTACAGGTAGACAGACGAGGATTGATAGATCTCTCTTTCTCCCGTCTAAAATTCCCAGTACTCAACAAAAACGTGTCTTGAAGAGCATGACCAGATATCATCTTGAATGGCTGATAACACCTCGACCACTGGTTCTTGCAGTACACAATCGTCCTTGCCAACACAGTCTAGTGTCGCTACAGACAACGCAGGGCCATCCAATCCTCAATGTCTTCCTATTTCCTCAACCCATCGGCAGCCAGAGGAAAAATTGGATTGCGACCTTGGTCACTCCGATGATTTATTTAGTTCTTATCAGCCCTCGATTGCATCTGGCCTTTCTTTGTCACTGCCTGACGAGATACTTGAAGAAGACGTAATGTCTATTCATGGCCAAAGTTTTGAAGCACCTCGTACTGAAGAAAGCCACTTTCAACAAAGGCATACAGCATCTCAGGAGGTGGATGATGATGATGATGATGATGAGACACACATCTCATCTGGCCAGCCTGCTCAGTCACGTTATCCAGAAGACTTTTAAGAGGAAGGCGTGGATGATGAGACCACAGATCCTACCTGGACTCTTGGCATGCATAGCCAACAGAGCAGCCAGGAGGAGGAAAGTGGCTATGTACCACCGCCAAAAGCACCAAGGCTTACTCCTTTCTCCAGAACACAAACTGTGACAACAGTTGCCCAAATTGTGTCAACTGTTGCACAAACTGTACCAACTGTTGCACAAACTGTAAGCACAGTTGCCCAAACTGTGTCAACAGTTGGTGTTGTACAGAGTCATCCTCCACTGCCTCCAATTCAACATAAAGGACGAAAAGCCATTGAGTGGCAATTTTTTAAGGATGCCACATCTGTACCAAATATGGTTATCTGTAACATCTGCCATGCAAGGCTAAGCAGAGGCCTGGGAAAAGGAAACATGAGCACCAGCAGTATGCGTAAGCATATGTCTGTTAAGCACCCAATTCAGTGGTCGGCCCATCAGGGTTCAAAATCAGTGCCTTTTGATCCCAACACTTCCAGGCCACCTCAGATCCATCCTTCACCAGCAAGTGTTCAGGCATCAGCTCCTGCTCAAACGTACTCCTCCCAAGCTGTGGTACAAGAGAGACATGACAGTAGTCAAGCCACTGGTCAGTGTGCGCCAAACGTCCAGTTCTCTGTGCCACAGCTGTATGAAAGGCAGCGGAAGTACCAATCGACACACCCATTTTCCCAAAAAGTTACTGCGCAAATTGCAAAGTTGTTAGCTGTGGAAATGCTGCCGTTTAGGCTTGTGGGTACAGAGTCTTTTCAGGAGTTGTTGGCTGTGGCAGCACCACGATACTCTGTACCCAGCCACTACTTTTTCTCACGTAGTGCCGTCCCCGCGTTACACCAGCACTTTGTTAACAACTTAAAGCGTGCACTAACAACTGCTGTAACCGCCAAAGTCCAACTAACAACGGACACGTGGACAAGTAGTTGTGGACAGGGCAGATACATCTCAGTAACGGCTCACTGGATCAACCTGGTGGACAGTGTCCCAACTTCTCAAAGTGTACCATCTGAGATGCTACCAACTCCACGAATAGCGGGCACAACATCATTCCGGGTGGCTGCCTCATCATATATGTCCAGTACACAATCTGCTTCAGCAACTTTCTTGTCCACTGCTGAGCTGCCCGCACCATCACGTCCAAGTTGGGAGCTTTGCAGTAGTGCTTCAGCAAGGCGACAACAGGCTCTTCCGAAGCTTATCTGTCTAGGTGACACACCTCACACTGCAACTGAGCTGTGGAAAGGTCTTAAGCAACAGACTGATGAGTGGCTGGCCCCACTGCAACTACAACCAGGTCTTGTTGTCAGCGATAACGGACGAAACCTTGTGGCGGCACTAAAGCATGGTAACCTTGTACACGTGCCTTGCCTGGCTCACGTGCTGAACCTAATAGTTCAGAAATTCCTGAAAATATACCCCGAGTTATCTGACCTACTGGAGAAGGTGAGGCGAATTTGCGCCCATTTTAGACATTCGTACACAGCAGTTGGCAGTCTTTCAGCCCTTCAAAACAAATTAAATTTGCCTAAACACAGGCTAATTTGCGACATGCCCACGCGATGGAACTCAACATTCTATATGTTGGCAAGGTTTAATGAGCAGCAGAGGGCAATAGCGGAATATCAGCTGCAACATGCCTGTCACCACGGAAGTCAGACCAGACACATTAGTACTTTCGAGTGGGTCTGGATCGCTGATCTTTGCGAGTTGCTGGAGAACTTTGAATACTGCACCAAACTTGTCAGCGGTATCAGTCCATTATCAGTCTCACCATCCCCATGCTCTGTTTGCTTAAAGAATCGCTCCTGAATCTGAAAACAGAATCTTTGAGGGCCCAGCGGATGGCTATGGAGCCAGAATTTAACATCGCTGATCCTAGCCAGCCAACCCAATATCAGCAGGCTACATTGGGTCTGGAAGAAGAAGGTGATGAGGGTGATGATGAAGAAGATTCATTTTTCTGTGGTACTGATGTGAACCCTGATGGTACTCCCAACCCTACGTTTATGTCGGTACAGCATGGGTGGGCTGAAGAGGAGGAGGCGGAGACCGATTTAGAGGCCATGATGCGTAGTGATCCTCATTCTGTTGTAACCGAGGAGATGAGTCTTTGCAGCTTAGCACACATGGCTGACGTAATGTCTCAATGTCTCTCCCAAGATCCACGCGTCATTCACATCTATGCCAGCAACCTCTACTGGTTGTCAACCTTATTGGACCCACGGTACAAAGACAAATTCCGTCGCTGCTGTTGCAGTCACCCAGGGGCTTAACGATGGATTTTTTCAAGAGTGTTGTTGTTTACAATTTGATGTCCATATCACCGTCTGACTCCGCTATACCCCGAAGAACCAGCTCTTTGCAACAGCAGCCTTTGGTTGGGACACAAATGTCATCAATGTCAAGAAGAGGTGGGGGAGGGGCGTGGCTTGGCTCAGCATGGTGGTGGCTGCATGATCTGAAGGCTCCAGGACCCACAGGTATTGAAGCGGCTCTAACAGTCTCCTCAGCCCTTACTCATCGCCCACACAGAGATTTACAGTGACTGATCGCTGCTGGAACAAGTGGGCAAAACTAGAAGCACTGGAGGGGGCCCCCCACAGAGAGTGACAGACTTTTTCCTTACTTCCAGCAGCTAAGATGGCAGCGTCTCCTCAGCACTCAGTACGCTCCTCTTCCAGGAGGGGGTCGGCGGCCTCCTCTATATCTACCAGAGGGGAGAGGGACGATACCCCTGTGACACATGGGAGCATGAGAGAAATGCTCTCCTCCATGCTCTCCTCCCTCCATACTTCCTTGCAAGCTGACATGAAGGAGATGGTGGCAGATCTCAGGGGGGAGGTGCTGGAGATAGGAGGACGTACAGACAAACTGGAGAGGAAACTGGCTGAACTCATACAGTCACATAATGGCTTAATAGATGAGCATGTGGAGCTGAAAAAGGAGATGGGAAAGGTTCAGTCCAAACAACTGGACTTGGAGGATCGCCTGCCGCGTAATAACATCCGAATCAGGGGGATAGATGAAGCTGTGCAGCCTAAAGATCTAAGGCCCCTGCTGCAGGACTTTATAATGGCTGCCATGCCGGAGGTGGAGAAGAAGGACATTGTCATAGACAGGATCCACAGGGTGCCTAAACCTTCCCATATCAATCCTAGCCTGCCAAGAGATGTGATTGCTAGAATACATTTCTATGAACTGAAGGATGATTTTTTATACTGCTTGCGAAGCAAGCCAGCACTCCCTGAAAGGTTTTTAGCACTGGAAGTATTCGCTGATCTATCCCCTGGCACCCTGGCGCTCCGCAGGGCCTTTCAACCCTACACCGCCGTGCTTCATGATCATGAGATATCCTATGTCTGGGGCTTCCCAACGAAGCTAATTATACGTAAGAATGGCCCTACACATACCTGCCTTCTCCCTGAGCAGGCTGCAAAGCTCTTGGCTCAATGGGGTCTCCGATCGCCTGCAACCTCGGCTGAATCTTCCTCAACTGCTGACAATCATAAAAAGCACGTGGACCCAGAGTGGGCCACAGTCTGAAATAATTATTGCCTGTGGGACCGATCTTTTGGATCATCTGCCTATCACTGGCTTGCCTCTTTTTTTAGGCTCACTAACTGTCTGTTTTTGGACCGATTGCTTTTTTAATCCCAGGACTTCCATCTGTTCTCCTGGGTATTTGCCCACAGAGTGAATTTTTTCTCACTCATTTGTGACTTTTGGTTCTTTTTTGGTGCTTGTTGTTTTCTTCCCGGCTTCCTTTATGTCAGGAGCCATTGTTTTATATTTATGTCTCTGTCTTTGCACTTTTATACAACCACTTGTGGCCTTTCTTTTCTCTCCCCCTTTTTTTCCCTCCCCTCCTCCCTCTTTCCCTGCTAATGCACTAGATTGTTTTCTTCTGCATACCCTTTGTCTGAGGGTGACCCCTGGTGGTCGCTTCTTATACAACAGATAGATCCCAATGTTTAATATGAGTGTGTCGATATTATCAATTAATGTCAATGATCTAAATTCTCCAACCAAACGATCTATAGTATGGCGTCACCTTCTCAAATCTAAATGCGATATTGTCTTTGTTCAGGAGACACACCTCCTGGCGGGGGATAATGATAGAATGTATTGTCACAAATTTCCTCACCGATTTTTTGCTAATGGTCCCTATAAAAAAGCTGGCGTCGGAATTTTTATTAGAGATACTGTCTCCTTTCAGCTTGGGAGCGTAGTTGCTGATTCAGATGGTCGATATTTAATTTTGTTATGTTTAATTAATAATGTGAATTACACTCTGGTCTCGGCCTATGCTCCCAATGCGGGTCAGAAGCAGTTTTTTGGGTCCCTTATGGACAAGCTTCAGCTTTACGCTCAAGGCCACAAATTATTATGCGGTGACCTAAATATGCCACTACTCAAGTGCTTAGACTGCTCAAACCCCTCTCAGGCTCGAGGTGAACTACAAGCTTTGGTGTCTGAAAATAATTTTCATGATATTTGGCGATATCAACACGGCTCACAGCGTGACTATACCTTTTTCTCACCCAGGTATCACAGCTATAGCCGTATAGATTACGCATTAGTGGATGATGTCTTATTGAAACTGTGCCTGACCTCAGAAATTGGCCCTATCTCACGGTCAGATCATGCTCCAGTTATGTTACAATTAGCAGATCCCGCTGGAGTTAGACCTCCATTCGTGTGGAGACTAAATAACTACCTACTGACGAACCCTGAAATAGTTGAGGATGTTTCAAGACAAATCAAGGAATATTTTGCTACCAACGATACTGGGGAGGTGGGAGACGAGGTCCTATGGTTGGCACATAAAGCTGTCATTAGAGGGGCATTTATCAAAATTGCGGCACACGTTAAACGAAAATACACGGCTGAGTTAATGAATACATTACGAGACCTTCAAACATTGGAGCAACAACATAAATCCTCCCCTACCCCCGCACTTTTGAAATTACTAACTGCCACTAGGAACCGACTACGGGAGCTTCTACTCCAAAAGGTCGAACGGGACCTTAAAAGAATGAAGACAAAATATTACGCTATGGGGGACAGGGCAGGGGCCCTTTTGGCTCGGAGGGTGAAGAAACGATCGGCTCAGTCTAAAATCCCCTTCCTTGTTTCACAAGCCGGGGACCATATCCGTAACCCTATAACTATAGCAGCAGAATTCCGTTCGTTTTATGACACTTTATATAATCTCAGTCGAGATGGGACTACTTCTCAACCGTCTGCAGCATCTATATCCTCCTTCCTAGATAAGGTCACGCTTCCAAAATTGTCTTCACACCAATGTACTTGCCTTAATGCCCCAATTTCAGAACTTGAAATTAAACAAGTCTTAAAATCCTCAAAGAAACACACGGCACCCGGTCCCGACGGTCTGTCATTTGCGTATTACTCACAATTTTCTACTTTATTGTCTCCGTATTTACAGAGGCTATTCACGACGTGGGGGTCCAAGGGAGAGATCAGGAGAGAGGGTTTGGAAGCTATCATCTCCACTTTGCCTAAACCTGGGAAGCCTCCCACTACCCCGGGACACTTTCGCCCTATCGCGCTGCTCAATTGTGACACCAAATTATACGCGAAGGTTTGGGCGGTGAGATTGATGATGGTATTGCCGTCTCTCATTGGCCCAGACCAGGTGGGATTCGTACCAGGCCGCCAGACGCGAGATGGAACCAGACAGCTTATAAACATTCTAGATATTTTAGAAAGAGCCGACTGTCCCAGCGTGATCCTGTCTCTGGATGCTGAAAAAGCATTTGACAGGGTACACTAGGGTAATGTTGAAGCAGTTTTGAACAAATTTGGTTTTATTGAACTAGTTAAATCAGCCATTATGGCCTTATATGCATCGCCAAATGCTCCCGTCAGCGCCTCCGGCTTTCTCTCAACTCCATTTGACATTTCTAATGGCACCCGCCAGGGATGTCCACTTTCTCCCCTCATATTCGCGTTGGTAATGGAACCCTTGGCAGCGAAGATTAGGGCGAATCCAAATATAAGGGGGGTCAGAGTTGGAGACGTTGACCACAAGATCGGCTTATATGCCGATGATGTAGTGTTTACCTGTGTTGATGTCCTCTCTTCACTCACAGAGATAATGGCAACATTGGAGAAGTTCTCAGCGGCCTCATATTATCGTCTCAACGTCTCCAAGTCAGTCCTCTTCCCGGTGAAGGTTGACACGTTAACTCAGAATATCATTCGAGATCGTTACTCTTTCATTTGGGCTCCGGAAGGCTTTAAGTACTTGGGAATCTTTATTACTAGCACCCATAACATTGTAAAGGCGAATTGCGACTTACTAATTAAAGAGATAAACTCTGAATTAACTAAGATTTCCCCATTTTGCCTCTCTTGGATGGCTAGGATCCAGGTGGTTAAAATGTTAATTCTCCCAAAGATCATATACCTATTCCGATGTCTTCCTTTAAATTGTACGTCCAGATTGCAGCGGTTGCTCAACTCATTTATATGGAATCATAAACCACACTGTATACCTCACAAATTCATGATACTCCCACTAAATAAGGGTGGACTAGGGGTACCCGACGCTCTCTCCTATTATAAGGCCGTGTTGCTCGAACCGGCGAAACTCTGGTGGTCAGGGGATACAGTCTCATTACATTGGCTACAAATTGAGTCATGCTATGCGCCAACACGTTCTCTCAGAATTCTCTTAGACATAGGACTCCTCCACGTACCGACACGAGGCAGCTTACTCCACTCTATGATCACTCTCCTGCGGATCTGGCACTCCTTTAGTGGATCTAAATTTTTGTTTTTGCACAAATATATATCTCTGCAAGCAGTGGAAAATATGATCCCAGACATGTCTCTGGGCCACTGGAAGTCGAGAGGAATTCTTACAGTGGATAAGCTCATGGATTCAGACGGGTTTCTTCCCTTTTCTGCAATCGCCCTTAAATACTCCCTGCCCAATATTTTGTTCTACCAATACTTGCAAGTTCGCCATCTGCTGCAGTCTTGTGCTTACTCTCTCCCAGACGCTGTCTCTATTGATGACTCATTAGTGGGTTACTTTAAACCAGCATGTATAAGTAGCCATGGCATATCTATTATATATCATGCTTTGCTCTCGCTCAATGATAGGTCCAAATTACCATACATGGAGGCCTGGGAGCGTCGCCTCTCCTTCTCAGCCCCGATAGAGGCCTGGTACGAGGCGGCCTCATACGCCTCTAAATACTCATCTTGCATTAATCATTTAGAGCAAACAAAAAAGGTTCACTTAAATTGGTATTTAACTCCCGTACGTTTAGCTAAGTTTTGTACATCCTCTTCCCCACTGTGTTGGAAGGGTTGTGGTCAAATAGGCACCATGGAACATATGTGGTGGTTTTGTCACAAGCTCCAACCTTTTTGGCACTCGGTTGAGCGGGTCCTGCACAAAGTGACAGGTGTCCCTATTGTCATGTCGGGACAGATGGCGGTATTGGGTATTGGGCTGGGGGATATTCCCTCAATTCTAAGACCAATGGTTGCTAATATTTTAATTGCAGCTAGTATATGTATAGCCAGAGTATGGCGCTAAACTTTCCCACCCACAGAGAAGGAGCTGATAAATCAATTGGCGCTGCATTTTCAGTATGAAACAATTTTGGCACATGACTTACAGACTAAAAACAGAAGACTTGGATGGTGGGATCTTTGGACATCTTCGCAGTTCGGGCATAACCATCTCTGATGAAACTCTGGACGTCTGGATTTACCCCACACTTGCTGAAGTAGCGTTTGGGATTATATTACGAGAAGTGCAGAACTAACTGCGTTCAGGATAAATAATTAAGACATTTGACATAGGGATGATATGAAGTTGTGTTTTTATTATCATTGGCAGGGCTATGTTTCCCCCATGTATTCCCGCCCCCCCCCCCCCCCCGTCTTTTTTAGCCTCTTTCAATCCTTTTCCTTTCTTTCCTCAATTGTGTTCTTCCTATCATGTTTGTTATGAAGCACATTGCCAAACCGATATTCTCGGCAGCATTTGTTTTGTTTTGATATGCCTTAAAACTTTAATAAAAATTTAATGTTTAAAAAAAAAAAAAAAAGAAGAGGTGGGGGTAAGATGTCCACCAACTGAGCGATGTTCAACAGACCTTCCGATCAACAACGGATCATGCCTACGGTCACCTTGACTAGGAGACAACAATTCTCCAACATGGTGAACGAGTATGTCAGTGACAGTACCAGCTTCCTAACCGACCCTTCTGTACCCTTTAATTCTTTAATTACTGGGTTTCCAAGCTTCACACTTGGACAGAGCTCGCTTTGTATGCCTTGGAGGTGCTGGCCTGCCCAGCTGCTAGTGTGACATCAGATCGTGTTTTCAGTGCCACTGGGGGTATAGTCACTGATAGAAGGTCACGGCTTACTACTGAAAATGCCGACAGGCCGACTCTCATTAAGTTCAACAAGGACTGGATATCATCGCAGTTCGTAAGCCCCTCAGACGACAGTACCCAAATGTAGAGTAACCTAATCATAATTAATATGATTGGAATTTTGCGCTTTTAACTTTATGCCCTTTTAAGACAGGGAGTATCGGCATCTCCCTCAGCTCAGACGATGTGATAAGTCATGTTCCTGCAACATTTGCTGCATGATAACAAAACTACGCAATCAGTAAAAATCATCTTACTTTACAAGTGCATCTGCTTGTGAGCATTTTTCATTTTTTTTTTCCATTCAATTCAATACAGCCTCTTGGGCTAATTTTTTGAGGCAACAAGCCTATGCCTGCATCGTGGACGTTGCTTTTACTATGCTGTCAGGACAAGCAAGTATATAGTATGGGCCACGCGCCCTCCTCTATTTCTAAAAAGAGTTTATAACGCCCTTTGAGCTAATTTTTTGAAGCAACAAGCCTATAAATCTCTAAATTATGATAAATGTGACTCAAAATAAATTATTAAATCTCCAAAGGAGTGCACAATTAAGATAGCTTTTTTTATTTAATTATTATTAAAATCGGTCAGTAGTGTGTGTATGCCCTACACCTGTAATCCAGTGAATACTGAGCAGTAGGGGAAGAGGGAACCTATAATCCCACACTCACCCTATCCTCTGCCCCTGCCTGTCTACGGAGTTTTATACACATAACGTGTCAGGTGTCCCTGTTCCACGGTGGCTTGCCCTAGTGTCCCTGTTGCTGCACTATGGCAATTACCACCCCTGGGAATCTATCCTGGTCTTAGGTGTATCTCAAACGTAGATGTGGGTCAACCCCCATCATCTTCCCTATGTGTGTATGATTTGATTTTACATCAAAGGGTGTTTTATTTGTAATTATTGGTGCATAAGAATGCTATGTAGCATAACCTCCATCGGGCAGTTAAATGTGAACACCTTTGGGTTACGGTTTACATCTGAAATACAAGAACAATCCATAAATTTCCTTGATGTCAGTATATACAAGGATGGTAGGGGGGGTCTTCAAACCACCATATATAGAAAACCCACCGCGACAAATGATCTACTGAGGTGGGACAGCCACCACCCCAGAGGTTTACGAGAGGGTATACCGAGGGGGCAATACCTGCGAGCCAGGAGGAATTGTTCCGATACCGCCAAATTCTATGGTGAAGCGAGGCGGATGCAAGAGCGCTTTACACAGAAGGGATATCCACCTCATATACTGAGTAAGGCCTATAAACATGCCAAGGAGAGTTACAGGGAGACCTTGCTGAGAACTAATAATAGGTCCTCAAAGGAAAATATTACCCGCATTATAGGGACATTCGATGACAGGGCCACAGAGGTGAGAGATATCATCTGTAAGCACTGGGACATACTAATGGCAGATAAGGAGGTTGCACCCTTGTTATGTGTATAAAACTCCGTAGACAGGCAGGGGCAGAGGATAGGGTGAGTGTGGGATTATAGGTTCCCTCTTCCCCTACTGCTCAGTATTCACTGGATTACAGGTGTAGGGCATACACACACTACTGACCGATTTTAATAATAATTAAATAAAAAAAGCTATCTTAATTGTGCACTCCTTTGGAGATTTAACAACAAGCCTATACCTGCATCGTGGACGTTGCTTGTACTATGCTCTCAGGACAAGCAAAAATATAGTATGGGCCACGCGCCCTCCTCTATTTCTAAAAAGAGTTTATAAAGCCCTTTGAGCTAATTTTTTGAGGCAACAAGCCTATGCCTGCATCGTGGACGTTGCTTGTACTATGCTCGTAGGACAAGCAAGAATATAGTATGGGCCACGCGCCCTCCTCTATTTCTAAAAAGAGTTTATAAAGCCCTTTGAGCTAATTTTTTGAGGCAACAAGCCTATGCCTGCATCGTGGACGTTGCTTGTACTATGATCCTGCTGGAGCCTGGTGAAGGGTCCCACTGTAAGCTACGGAGAAAACGCGTAGACGCGCTGTGTTGCAAGTAGACGTCCCAGCCTCTCACATCTGTGTTCCTAGTGTTGTTGCCATAGCGAGTCATTAAGTAACCCCCCCCAAACACAGGCACTATTTATTTGTCAGCAACATTTGTATGTGGAGTCATGATTTTACACATACTAACCAAGGTGCCTTCATGCGCCATGGGGGCCGTAAAGTACTTGCTATTGATGATGACTTTAAGCCCACCCACAAAAAAACCTACACATCCATTCCTTGAAAAAAGACAGACACAAAATGTGTATTATCACGCCTTAATGGCAAAGATGTCAGATAGCTTTTGGGTCATTCCATGTCAAGTGATCCAATAATGAATATTTTTTTTCCCTGACGTCCTCAGATTTTTTAAATTTTTTTTATATATGAAGAACAACTTTAGTTAATTACAAAAAAAAAGTTTTGAATTTTTTTCTTTATCAGTTAATTTTTTACAGATTTTTAAAGTTTTAAAAAAGTGCGAATTTTGGCCTGGTATGGCTTTACATTTTCTATCATATCTCGGGCTAGAAATAAGATAGAGAAACAAAATAAACACCAATCTACTCAGAACTGTGCAGGCGTTCACCAGATATGTCACAAGAGGATCTTTGTTAATATTTTACCCATGTGATCGCAAGCGCAAAACTTTAAAACGCATTTCCGAAAAATCGGTGCGTTTTAAATATTTCAAAAACTGCCCATGTGTCTGCTATGCTCTTAGCCACATCTGTACCAAATTTCAAGTTGGGATCGCGATGGGATCATATTTTAAAATATTTTAATATTAATAGCGTCAATGGGTCATTCTATATCAAGTGATCTAAATATGAATATTTTTTTTTAATTGACGTCTTTAGATTTTTTTTTATTCTTTTTCTTTATGATGTACAACTTTAGTTAATTACAAATTAAAAGTTTTGAATTTTTTTCTTCATCAATTAATTTTTTACAGATTTTTAAAGTTTAAAAAAAGGGTGAATTTTGGCCTGGTATGACTTTACATTTTTTTATCTCAGGCTAGAAATAAGATAATGAAGTGAGAGAGGCATCATTTCACTCAGAACGGTAACAGCTTTCATTTGATATGTTACAAGACTATGTTTCTTTATATCAAATTCAAACTATTGACGGGCAATTGTGAAAAAATGACTGATTGTGTTCTTGGTTATATTTGTGCAGAGATTCAACTTGGGACCTGTCAAATTTATATATTTTTTATTTTATGGTTGTATGAGTTATCACAACTTATTGAATAAAACATTTATATGCAACAAAAAAGAAACACAAAAAACAAATCCCATAAGTGCAAGGATAAATACATCTTAATCATCAGAACACAACGCTCAGCATTTTCAACTTGAATGTATTGAACAAACCAAAAGAAGAAAGGTGATCATATCCTCAAGTTTGATTAAACAAGATTAAAAGAACCAAAAATGTTAACCCCTATTTATACATATAAATTTGTTTTCTATTCTATCACTAAACATGTGATTTATGAAGTGTTTAATAAGAATAGTACAGTAGTTAAATCATCGTTCCATAAATTATGAACTAATCAAACAATTAATAGTATGTTTTTAAAGTGGCATTTTATAAATTTGTCCCTTCTAGTGGGTGAAATGTAATCTTGTCCATAAACGCTTACTAGCAATCGCCATTTCCTTGTGTGTCAAAGAGTATGTCCGGCCTGTCACGGTGTTAGGCTCCGCCTGTGTTAATATCTGATTTTTGTGCACTTTTAAAATGTCTGGCTTTCTTGGATACACAAAGGATGGCGCTGGACCAGAAGGATGCAATAAAGTCAATTCTACTTCTTCATTTTCACAATCTTTGGAGAGTACAGTAGCCAGCCACCAGCGCCAATCATATTCATATTTTTTCAAAAGGATTGCAACAGTGTCTATGATAAAATGCTGTTTCTTGAGAAGTAGCAGCCATTGCTGTGTGGGAAAAATACAGTTAATATTAAGTAAGGAAGATAGGTAATAAAAATAAAGATTTACAGTACACTTGAGATAGAACTGTATTATTATAAAGTGAGTTTTAGGGCTAGCGCGCACAGTTTTTTCTATCTGCACATACACGCTGCAGTTTTGGCAGCTTGTTTTTCTACCAAGTTTTTACCACATATGCGTTAGTTTTTTTAATCGCTAGTGAAAAAAATGGCAGCTTTTTTTATATGAATGATAAATGCTGCGTTTATTGCAGCGATTAAAAAGTAGTTCAAGCAGTGATTTACTCACTCTTGAGTGTTTCCAAAAACACTGCATGTGGTGAACCCCATAGAAATCAATGGGGCTGTTTTTCTGAATGATGATCCCTAAGAATAGCACTGTGTGTATTGGCCCTTAATAATAAAAGCATTAAACTATTAATATATTTACTCACCCATATTTTAGTACACAGCCTTGATGGCTTTGTACAGACTATTGTTTGTTCAGGAGTGAAGATGTCCAGACATGTCAGGACATGAAAGGTCTGAACGAGCTGTCTTACTTCCTGAATGCAGTGGGTAGACACTTAACATGATTGACAGAGCTGCTGGCCTATCATCTGCTCTGCATTCACTGTCTATCCCTGTGCTTTCTCAGGTTGAGCCCTAACAAAGCTTTTTCCTATATGTCCTCTCCTGCTTCTAAGCTGTAACATATCAAAATAATACAGTAATGTCTAAAAATAATGGATTTGATAAATATAGACCCCACACTTTTAGACCACAGGTTGAACAGATCTGAATTCAAGATTTTTGAATTGACACTATAATAGTTAAATATTTTAAAATATGATCCCATCACGATCCCAACTTGAAATTTGGTACAGATGTGGCTAAGAGCATAAAAGACACATGGGCAGTTTTGGAAAATTTTTATTAAAACGTTTTTTTCGGAAATGCGTTTCAAAATGTTGAGTTTGCGTTCGCATGGGTAAAAAATTAAAATTAACAAATATACTCTTGTGACATATCTGGTGAAAGCCTGGACAGTTCTGAGTAGAATGGTGTTTATTTTGTTTCTCTATCTTATTTCTAGCCCAAGATAAAAAAATGTAAATTCATACCAGGCCAAAATTCACACTTTTTTTAAACTTTAAAAATCTGTAAAAAATTAACTGATGAAGAAAAAAATTCTAAAATTTTAATTTGTAATTAACTAAAGTAGTACTTCATAAAGGAAAAAAAATAAAAAAAATCTAAAGACGTCAGGTAAAAAAAAATATTTATATTTAGATCACTTGATATGGAATGACCCATTGACGCTATTAATAGTAAAATATTTTAAAATATGATCCCATCGCGATCCCAACTTGAAATTTGGTACAGATGTGGCTAAGAGCAAAGCAGACACATGGGCAGTTTTTGAAATATTTAAAGCGCGCCGATTTATCGGAAATGCGTTTTAAAGTTTTGCGCTTGCGATCCATGGGTAAAATATTAACAAAGATCCTCTTGTGACATATCTGGTGAAAGCCTGTATAGTTCTGAGTAGAATGGTGTTTATTTTGTCTCTCTATCTATTTCCTAGCCTTAGTTATGAGGAGAAACGTAAAGGCAGGCAACAGCGAAATTCACACTTTTTCCGAACTTTGAAAATCATTTAAAAAAAAAATAAATTTTTAAAAAAAAATTTCTCTTCACATTTTGCATTTTCTGACATGCTATTATCAAATAACAAAATCTCAAAAGAATTAAAAATATAGAGGTAATAATCATTGGTTCACTTGACATGGAATGACCCTTTTAGAAAGCTCAGAAACGCAAAAAAACCAAACAAATAAAACAGAAAAAAACAAAAAGAAATTGTGCAATGCACTTTTTGGATAACAAAAAAAACAAAAAAGTTGACCCTATAGCTGGGGGTAGGTGGGCTGATTGTGTGGGGTAGCCTCTACCGGGCCACCATCACTCTGGTCCTGGAGGAGGTCCAGGGCCCCATGCATAGCCTCCCCCACTGATTGTAACCCTGTAGGGTGGGTCATCTGGGCCGGTGTGTCCAAATGGCCTTAGGTTGGGAGGTCCATGTTGGGTGGCCACAAATGTTGTATAGGCCTCTGGGTCTGCAGATAACTGTCCCAGGGTGTGGGCCTGTCTAGCCTGTTGGAGCTCAACTGCTGCCACCCCTCCAAATAAGTAAATACCTGGTCAGGGTGGTTTGGGGTCCGACAGGCAACAAGGACAATGTGGATTGCTGACCTTGCCCACAGTCGTCTCTCCAATGGAATGAGAGCCAGAAAAGGTATGAGACTGCGGGCAAAGTCAGCATCACATTGTCCAAGGTGGTCATTTGGTGCCCCCGGGATCTGAGCATGGCTGCTGGGGTTCTGGTGACTCGCCACACTGCTGCCAGTTGGCCATCCAGCTTCGTCCACTGCCGGAGGTTGGTTTTGGTGGGGAGACCGTTGTTGTGGCCCTTCAACCTCCTCATCTTGTGGCCGGCCATGCCCCAAAGGTGGTGGTGGTGGTGGTGGTACTCCTTCCTCCTCCACTCCAAGTGGTGGTGGTTCAGGGGCCTCCCTCGCCTCTTCAGGCAGCTGTGCTGGCGGGTTACCACGCCGCCTGTGGTAGTGAGCAGCTCTGTGGGTAAATACAAAAAAAATTTAGTGAATGGGTTGCGTTTGGAAACAAAACCATAGGCCAAACATAAAATGTGCACGCTTTTTTGACTCAGTGTATCTGTGTATTCTGTGTCTTTTCATTGTTGGCCTTAAGATGGAATTGCAGCAAATACATTAAGGACATTTTGGCTCATGCCTCAACCAATATTCTATGTGTGGATAGTGTTGGTCCACAATTTTTTGCCATTACATTAGAAATTTAAAACTTTGTCTGCACTATTACACTGTGCCCTGCCTTAGGCAGGACAGCTATTTAGGCACTTGAAGACATATTAGTGGCCACAACTATTGCTTTGACTTTTTGTTGAAACTTTATGTGGACAAAGCTATAGCCTGACACTGTGAGGCAAACACATTCTTCAGGGTTGTTTGCCATCAGATGGACACAAAAAGACGCAGTGTGGGCGGCCTTGGTCTCAATGCACATAACCCAGATCTATAGGGCAGATGAGCAAGACAGGAAATGGAGTCCTGCAGCATAGGTGACACATGAGCATTCGGCCTTAGTGGCCTACAATCCTTTTTGCTGCCATGTATGCTAATCAGAAATGTCTTGATAAAAAAAAAAAAAAAAAAACAGATGGCTTGGCTTTTGAAACGACTGTAATAGACATAGAGTATGGGGTTGTTTTTGAGCAGCAGGTCACACATCGTTGGTGCCAAACAAGGTGGTATGCACAGATGGACAGTTTTACAGTTATTCCAATGGGGCCGAACAAAAAACCGGGAGCAGCAAGGGCAAACCTCGGGTTTCCTAAAGGACCTTGGACAGAAAAGCCTGTTGCACTTAAAATATGGCCCCCTTTAGTTTGATTTTATACAGCATTAATACACTATGTTTTCCGGAGGATTCGTAATGTGGCAATCAGTGAACGAAAAAAAAAAAAAATTCACATGTGGGCCCTAATATCTACACCATCATCTTGCAGGCCCAAATATACCCATGGGAAAACTCACCCACACGTATTTGTAGTGATACAGGGTATGTCCTCAAATGTGTGTGACTATGTCAACAATCTGGGATGGTGTACAAACAGTTTAGTGCAAAAGGGGTATATCCTTGCAACGTTATTTAGCCAAAAAAAACACCCACAACTAAACGTGTAGGGATGTATGTGGCCCTTATGCAAGTCGAGGCCATTAGGAACTGATACAAATTAGGCTTATGACAGGCAAACCAGACAAGGCCACACACCTTAGAGGCCATTGCAGGGAAGAACATGGCTTTGTTCCACAAACATGCCAACAATAATAGCTAATTGTGAGGTCACGGAACATTGTGTCTGCCCACCCTTCAGAACATTGCTTATTTGTCCCAACGTCACAATGTGGCTATAAATGTGTATGTCCTGGATCATTGCCAAAGGTAATAGAATTCTGTTGCACCATGGCAGAAACAAACCCCAGTGTGGGTATGTAAACAACCACACTCATTATAGAGCTTCATATATAGACTGTGTGCCCTCGTGGACAGGGTCCTCTCCTCTTGTACCTGTATGACCTGATTGTCTTCATGTACTGTTTTTTGTCGTTAACCCTTATCCTCATGTAAAGTGCCATGGAACCTAATGGCGCTATATAAATAAATAATAATAACAATAACAGTACACAACAGTGCAGCAGACACATACCTTGGCATACGGACCACCGGTTCAAGGAAGGACAACCGGTCGTAGTGGCGATATATCAGCCCTGGATCTGCTTCCGGTCCCCCCTCCGAGATCTTACGGTGTTGCCTTTTGTGCTGATCCCGAAAGCTCCTCCACCATTTGATAAGCACGTCAACTGTGAAATGATTTCAAACCGGGTTTAGACCTCTGTAACATTTGAAACACTAAAAGTATGTGTACAAATCAACAATAACATTTTATTCATGTTGTGTGTGTAATGTGTATACAAGGCACAGTGACACGAGAGTGTGGAACATCATCAACAGCATTACGGACATTGAGCTCACGTGGCCACAATCACAAATGGGGCAGGGCACATGTCAACGCATAGAGAATGTAATAGTGCGGGCACCAGACTCCGCTCATTAGTGGTATTTATATACACAGCCTTCAGAGCCAGGAGGACCAGCCCTTAAACTAAGTGTACTATTGTGACCCCATCCAAATATAGGCAACCATGCGACGGCGCATGATAACACATTGAGTGCCCTGTATACCCTACTATGGGGGCCCTGTATACCCACGGGGCCCTGTATACCCTTTGCTGGGGGGCCTGTATACCCACAGGGGGGCTGTATACCCACTGTAGGGGGCCCTGTATACCCAATGGGGGCCCTGTATACCCACTGCTGGGGGGCCTGTATACCCACGGGGGCCTGTATACCCACTGCTGGGGGCCCTGTATACCCACTGGGGGCCCTGTGTACCCACTGGGGGCCCTGTATACCCACTGCTGGGGGGCCTGTATACCCACTGCTGGGGGCCTTGTATACCCACTGGGGGCCCTGTATACCCACTGCTGGTGGCCCTGTATACCCACTGGGCGACCTGTATACCCACTGCTGGGAGGCCTGTATACCCACTGAGGGCCCTGTGTACCCTAATATGGGGGGCATGTATACCCACTGGGAGGCCTGTATACTCTGCAGGTGGAGCTGTATACTCTGCTGGGGGGCTGTCTACCAGTGATAGCTGCTGTATACCAGGATGGCGGTCAATATGTTTTCCCAGTTTTTGGGGGCAAAAGTAGGGGGGTCGGCTTATACACGGGTCGGCTTATACACGAGTATATACGGTAAATGCAATATAACGTGTGAACACATTTAACTTACCCATATTGCTCTGTGCATCCTGGCCACTGCGATGGAATGCAGGGAACATGACTTGAGCGACCTCCCTCCAGGCTGTAGTCCGCTGGATGTTATCCCCATAGGCAGGGCCGGTGGGCAGCCAAAGCAGGGCCCGAGCCTCCACCAGGTCAATTAACTGCAGCGTGTTGACACGGGCCATGTTTGCTCTGTGTGTGTGCGAGTCTGGCAGCTCGAGTCGGCTTCTTTCCAGTTTGCTAAAAGCATGGGGTGTGCTGGAGAAAATCGCTTGCCTCGCCTCATCGGTGCCAAATAAGACAAACACATGCGAGTTTGGCGTCGGGACACAGCAGCAAAATACAGTTGCGAGTGGGGATTCCAACACGGCAATGCGAGCGCTTTCCGAGACACATCTGCGATTTTTAAATCGCACATTACTCTCTATTACTCGCTTCCCCATTCATTAACATTGGACTCGCTAGACTCGCAATGAGTAGCGAGTCCCGGGCTCGGACTCGCTAGAGTCAAGCGATTCCGAGTAATTTAGGACTCACCCATCACTAACTTTCATACATTGTACACTTAATATGAAATTTTGATTGTCAATTATCATGTTTTTCATCACTTCACCTATATATGCCTCACTTACCACAATGCCTTGTACTTGACAAAGGCTGTTTCCTGGCTGAAACTTGTGCCACTTAGGCTACCAATTCCACCTTTTTTGATATTTACTTTGGAGTGCTGCCTATTTTTTTACTTTATTTACCCCCTTCTTGGATTTAGTTGCTTTAAGGCTTTGTATCCGTATTTAACCTCAAAGTTTGTACTGTTCCTTTTTCTTTCTAGATAATTGATATAGAAAAAAGGTTCAGATGGCAGCACTTCTATTTTCAGTGAAATAAAGTGGCTTTATTAGCACATATCACACAAGGTGACATTTCGGATATAAACGATCCTTTCTCAAGATTGAGAAAGGATAGTTTATATCCCAAATGTTGCCTTGTGTGATATCTGCTGATAAATAGTGAGCATTAAAATGCTTGGGTGCTCGATGCTCGGGTCGAGCATATCGAGATGCTTGGGTGCTTGACCTAAGCACCGAGACAAATATGAACCTATGGGAAACTCAAGCATTTTACCGGCGGCACCCCTGACGGTTTGCAGAAATCCCAAAAATTTCAGAAAAGTAAAAGACCAGTGCTCACATGACATGGGAACAGCATGGGAAAGACTCCTGTAATCATTTCTGACTCCCAGGTCACTGCTGTGGACAATGTTGTCTGAGTATTACACCACATTTATGGACTCACAATAAAACATACAAAAACAAAACTAGAATTGATTTTCCTGGGGAAAATGTTAAGGGCTCATACTCACATGCGAGACAGTGTTGGTGTATTTTTTTTTATTACATTAAAGATTTAATAAAAAAAAATTGGGAGGCACTCCAATGCCTCATTAAATAATGTATGTTCCCATTATAAGGAAGTGAGTCTCCTATAGTGTTACCTTATGCAGGGCTGACAAAAATTGGGAGGCACTCCAATGCCCCTTGGAAGAGACGGGGAGGAGGGCCTCATTAAATAATGTTCCCATTATTAGGAAGTGAGTCTCCCATAGTGTTGCCCTATGCAGGGCTGCCAAACATTCACTCAAATGCCCCGTGGAAGAGACGTGGATGATTGTCGTTACATGTTAATAGACAACCTGTAGTATGCCTCAATGAGCAAGACTTACAAAAATGGAAGAAAGGGAGCCCAGAATTACAGAAATAAGTTCAGAAATGGGAGAAAGGGAGGCAAGAGCGTGGGTTGGTGAGGCAGGTTGGGGTGGAGGTGTGGGGGGGGGCTGGATTGATGCATATAGTGGATATACATACACACACACCGACATACACTCAGCTTATGACTAAGAACAGTTAGTTACTATTCCAGGGCAACGCTGGGCTCTACAGCTAGTATATGCTGTATATATATGGTTTGGATGACAGAAGATTCCACTTTAAAATCCCTGCAGATTCTGACATTTTTTTTTTCAAAAAACAGTAAAGAAAAAGAAAATGCTTTGTAAAGTTTCCTTTATAGGAAAAGAATTAGAAGTTGAGTGGCATGAATGACTAAAAGGAGTATTGTATATATTTTCTAAGGTCTCATTTTTCTTCTTCTGTTCTGAGTCTTTTTTAATGTTTTTTTGTCATTGAAACCACTGGAGAACACACTCATTGTGATTATGCAATGAGAATTTATCAGATGGAAGCCATGCCATTATCCCGTGCCCTTTGAGCTGTTGACAGGTTTACTAGTTTGTAGATATTCTGATTGCATTGATCATGTATATGCTATTTAACAAAGATATAATCTATGTAGAACATTATGCTATATAGCTTTCTAATTGCTTTAGCTATCTAATTCTCTTCCATAAAATGATATCATAGAGCTAAAATAAATATTCAGAATTCAATTGGTTATTGCCACAAAACCAACACTGTGTGTACAGATAAGCTGCTTGTATGTCCCAGCAAACTACTGACCATAGTAAGATCACATATGCAAGCCAACCATACATTGGGAATGATTGGTTACATACTGGAAAGAATGTTGTTTCAAGATTCTATAAACTGTAATAATAATAAATGCATTGTTATATACCATTTAATATTTTATGCAGATGAAAGGAATTGAACTCCAGTGCCGTTATAAGCAGCAATTTTAAAAGCTAATATCAACCCTTTAAAGGGAACCTGACAGGTCCCCCATGACCCAGAACCACCAGCAGTTGTGGCCACTTATCTAAATTTCCTGCCTTACAGTCACTTAATTTCTTTGCATAAATAAACAGATCTTTAGTAAAAGTATTTCTAAAGTCCTTTATGATATGCAAATGAACATTTTGACTAGTCAACGGGGTGATAGTTTCCCCAAAATAGTCAGCTCACTAAGAATGCTATTGCGACACCCACCAGGGCCAGGGGGGTACTCAGTAGTCGGGACAGTCGACTTTCTTGGGGAGGTCACGGTGGCTGTGACCTGGCTCCATGGCCCTGGCTGTGTAGTTAAGGGGTATTTAGAGGTGATGAACGTGACGCCACCTGTGGTGTTCGGCTAGATATGGTCGACACTGCAGGTTAGGATCGCTGGGGCAGATGGTAGTGTAGCCGAGATGGTATCTCTCCCCAGAGGTAGAATAGGGCCCCAGGACACTTGGAACAGTCAATAGCAGGGATGGGACTCTGGTGGTGTAGATAGTAATGTGGTGCAGAAGGAGCAGACGGACACAGTTCATAAAATTCTTTACCTTTTTACTTGCTGATCGGGCAAGGATACCCAGCCGGGTGCTGAGCTTCTCCAGAGTGCGGCCCAGTCAGCTCTTAGGAGATCAGGATCGCTCTGCAGAGACACCTTTTGTGGGCCTTTCCAGGTTACTCTCTCCCTGCGCTGGATTCTTGCCTCGCCTGCCCAGCGCCTTTGTGAACAGGGTCCTAAGCTCATGGCTGTGGGCCTTGTCGGGCAATACGTTCCCTGGCCCTAGTTCTAGCCACTGTCCTGCAGATTGTCCACGAATTGTAGCCACTGCTCTTGCAGATGCAATGACCTCCAGTTTTCCTGGTGTGTCGCCCGGGGCAGTGGGGACTTGGGTATCCGAGCCCTTTTCCGCTGTGGTTGAGGGGGATGTCACTGGTAGCCTGCTCGGACCCGTGGCCCTGGAGACTGAACTTTTAAAAAAAGGGATATATATACAGGTGATGTCACCCGCAGCTTCCGGTGATTGAGCACCAGCGCCGCTTCAGTCCTCCGGAGGGTGGTGGTATAGCAACCTTGATTGTACAGCACCCTGCAGGTGGAGCTAACCCCCCGGGCAGGGATGCACCAGTGATGGTAAGGGTGCTGGTAATGGATAGATGGATGAGCAGGGTGCAGCGAAGAAACAAATACGCAGAGACTTGAGCACTGTACCCGGGTACTTTACTGAAATGATGCAGATGGCAATACAGTTCACAGCAGGTAACAGTCTCTGGATGAAATAGCTGGCCGGGTAGTCACAACGGGCTGCAAAGTCTCGGAGATTCTCCTGTGGAATGCCTGCTTGCATCTGCCCTGTGTCCTGCTCTCAATGCCTGTCTTGAGGTGCCCATTTCGTACCAGGCCGGTTAGAGATGGGAATCCTGGTGTGACAATTCCTCTGGACAGGTGAGGGGGCTGAAAAAAAATGTCCATGACCTCCGGTGTTCTCAGTGAGGGGATAAACTCCCTCGCCGTCTTTGGAAGTGGCGCTCCAGTAAAACAGACCAGGGTTCCCTCCTGAGTATGGGCGCTTGGGGGGTTCCCTCCTTCTGTCTGGACTGCCTGCTTTTCTCTCTGCGGGCCCCCTCCCTGGGATTCCTCCTTCACCCTTTCAGAAAATCCCCGTTCTCCGTCTTCCCTCAGTGCCGACTGAAACTCACTGTGTGTCCTCCCTCCTCCCCTAACCCCCCCCCCCCAAGGGTATGGGACCTCTGCCATCTGCCTAAGTGGGTGTGTGTGGGAGTGCTAGGATAGGAGCCTCCTGAAGAACATTTGCATTCCGTTGTGACAGGGGTAACCGCACACTCATTTATGGGTGCAGTACCCCAACTGTGATGCCTGACGAGGTGGGACACCACACTGGTGGAACCTTGAAGTGTCCACACCAGATCGGGGCCGGTCCCCTCTATCAACCAGTCCCTCCGCCCTACCTGGGTTGGGACCAGATTCGGGGCCCACGGGTGGATCCTCTACTCCCGTTTCCCCTGGGACTCATCCTTCCTGCATTCTCTACAGATGCCCTCCTCCTCCTTTGCTCTCCTACGACGTTCTTCTTGTCTCTCTACACTCTCCCTACCTCCTCAACCTAACTCCTCCTCCAGCCTGAAGATGGGGCTCTCCCTGCTTCGGGTCTGCCCAAGATCTCCTGGCCTGGAGTTGGAGTGGTGTTGTATGCAGGTGTTTATGTCTCAGGTTGGCGACCCTCTCACTTGAGAGCAGCGACACCACACCTGTGGAGTAGGTGCAGCATCACTGTGGGGATCAGTCCACAGTAGCGCCACATTCCCCTTTGGCGAAGCACAGCACATCCGTGGGCTGCAAAACAGGTACAAGATGTTAAGAACTTACGATTTTTCATGTGCACATTTCAAACAACAACATTAATATCTTGCCTTTATGGGACTTGCTGACTTGAATGTTACATCATAACAGTTACTATAACAAATACAAAAGATATAAAAGTGCAAACGTAGTCCTGCAAAGGCACCAAGACAAAGTGTCCTCTTGCCGGGTTACAGTGTATTCGGTGGGAACTGCCCCAACCCATCTTAGTTTCGTCCTTGGGCGCGGCTACAGCGCACTATAGCATGGAGTCATTTGGCTCTTCAGGCATGCCAATGGTTTATATTTAAGACCTGGGTGTCTCAGTGCAAATTTTGTTTGGGTAAAGTGTGATAGGTTCAATTATGCACCCTACCATGTTGGCCTGAAAACCAACAAGAGACAAGTTAAGAAATGTAACTTTTTACAACAAATGCTCTGATCATGTCATGATCCAAAATCAAATTGTCCTTGGTCAGGTTAATCTATAACTATCTACACAAGGCCTGGCCAGCTAACTAAAATACTATTTACATAGTACGACTGTATATACAGTTCTAGTACCTATCCAGGTTTCTTATTATTTTACTATATCAGATTATGTAATAATTAACTATATATTTTTACACAATGTTCTCTGAGCCCTACCATCATTTAGCGTTCGTCATTAGCCTGGTCAGTGGTGCCATCAACAAATGACGTGGCAGGCTCCTGACGGCATCCCACCATCACGGTGTAGCAGTTCCGGGTACACCATGCATCCAGCCCAACATATACCCCATGTGGGAGTCTGGGAACAGCAGTGATCACACATAACGTAGGGTTGTCTGTGCCTCAGCCGAGGCCCCGACCTGATTGCCCGCCAGATCAAGCATCGGCCACTACTGGAAAATCTCTAGGCCACTGCGAGAGTCCATCTACTTCACCTCAGGTGTTGGAGCTTCTCTGTTGCTACTCGCAATGGCACTCACGCCACTCCGCACTGCTCTCTCTGCAACACTCTCCTCTTCTCCTCCACCCTTTCATGGGTGTTTCTCGCTCTCTCTGCTGTCGGCCATACCAGAGGTTGGAGCGACCAGGCTTACTGGCAGAACTCCTTGGCTCTCCGTTGATACCAGGGGAGGACACAATTTTTGGCGCTCTGTGCTGGCCCATCGCATGATGGGAAGCTGCAGCACACCTCCTGGCCTGCACATGGCATCAATACATGGCAGTCACTATTACACAGTACATTAGCCATAGTCTTTAGGCGTACGGGACCCGGTGTTAGCAAGGGTCCGAATCCTGTTTGTGACGCCAAATGTGATGCCCATCAGGGCTAGGGAGTACTCGGTAGCCAGGTCAGTCAACTTTCTTGGGGAGGTCATGGTGGCTGCGACCCGGCTCCGTGGCCCTGGCCATGCAGTTATGGGTTATTTACAGGGGATGAACGTGACACCACCTGTGGTGTTAAACTAGGAATAGCCGACGCTGCAGATTAGGACTGCTGGGGTGGATGGTATCGCTCCCCACAGGTAGAGCAGGGCCCCAGGGCACATGGAACAGTCAATAGCAGGGATGGGGCTCTGGTGGTGTAGATAGTAACGTTGCACAGAAGGATCAGACAGACAAAGTTTGGAAAGTTCACCAGAGTGCGGCACGGTCAGCTCCCAGGAGATCAGGATCGCTCTGCAGAGACACCTTTCGTGGGCCTTTCCAGGTTGCTCTCTCCCTGCGCTGGATTCTTGCCTCACCTGCCCTGCGTCTTCGTGAACAGGGTCCTAAGCTGGTGGCTGCAGGCATTGTCGTGTGACCGGCAATACCTCCTATGACCCTAGTTCTAGCCAATGTACTGCAGATTGTCCACAAATTGTAGCCACTGCTCCAGCAGATGCAGTGACCTCTGATTTTCCTGATGTAACCTTGAAGTGTGTGCACCAGATCGGGGCCAGTTCCCTCTGGCAACCTGTCCCTCAGGTCGGGACCAGATTTGGGGCCCACGAGTAGATCCTCTACTCCACTATCCCCTGGGACTCCTCCTTTGTATGTCCTCTCCAGACACCCTCCTCCTCCTGTACTCTTCTATGATGTTCTTCTTGTCTCTCTCTACACTCTCTCTACCCCCTCTACCTTACCTCTCCTCCAGCCTAAAGATGGGGCCCTCCCTGCTTCTGGTCTGCCCAAGATATCCTGGCTTGGAGTTGGACTGGTGTTGTATGCAGGTTTTTGTGTCTCAAGTATGCGACCCCTCTCACCTGAGAGCGGTGACACCACACATGTGGAGTAGGTGCAGCATCACTGTGGCGACCAGTCCACAGGAGCGCCACATTATTATGCCCCTATGGGTGTGATAACATGTTTTGCAAGAAACGGTGTCACCACCAGCACTTTACAGATCTTATGCAGCTTTGTTCATTCACATCATTGAGCCTCTGAAGCTGGGTGTATACGTAGGGGTCTCAGACTGCGCATGACCAAATGTGTAGAAAATTAGATCGTTTGTTCTCATGCTGATCAACACTCTTAAGGGCTCGTTTGACACTTCAAAGTCCCAGTGATGCGACCATTGATCCGACTTGACCTAGATCGATGGAACATCGTTAATTGATTGCTAGTGAGGTGTCACACATACAGATATTGCGAACGATGTAGCAACGGTTCCGCGACAAGCGAACAACACTTGCGGTCATTTGTTCGCCTACATCCTTCAGTTCTGAATAGGTGAAGTCGTAAACGACATCGTTATCAATGTGTCACACACACCGATGCTGCAGGTTGGATGGACGATCAATGAATGATTTAAGGTCGTGATCATAAACCTCCGATTAACGATCAGCCGACTTATCGTTGATCATATGTACGTGTCACACGCAACGACATCGTTACGGCGTCGTAGCAATGCCCCAAAAGTCGTGACGTATCAACGATATCGTTAATGATATCGTAGCGTAAAATGGGCCCTTTAACCTATGAGAAATCCCCTGAAGCTCTGTCATTTGATGGAGTGATTTATTAAATCTGGTGACATTGAAGAATTTAATTTACTTTACTCCGTTGAGATTCAATGTGTTTTTCAAAAAATCAAAATCACACATCAAATGTGATACTTCAAACAGGATAATTATATGCTGCTGTTTACATAAATTAATTGAATACTTCAGAGGACAAAGAGCTTTCTCAAAAAGCCATTCTTCTATTTGTTTACTTAGTACATAAATAATGAATAAAACTAATGGGTATCTAATCCAAGCAATAGGGATGTTTAAAACATTTATTTCACAGTAAACCCATTTTTTCCCAAAATATGATCATTTAATTGCTGTAAAAAGATTAAAATATGTAGCGAATATGTGAAAGTCATGGTTGGTAATTCCACCAGGAACATTACTACTTAATTACTGCAAGGTCAACTGATTTCCAGTAGTAAGCGTTTTATTGGCAGAGATTTTACTGTAATTTACACAGACCTTCATAGAGACCACTAGAATCCTCCTCCATCCTCTATGACAACATCACTGAGCTGGTGGATGTTAAAAACTTTGCAGTCCTCCACCTTCTGCCTGTGGATGCCCCAAAGATTCTCAACAGGGTTGAGGTCTGGAGACATGCTAGGCCAGTCCAGCACCCAGCGGTGTAACTAGGTTTCATGGCGCCCGGGGCAAAGATCCATTTCGGCACCCCCCCATCCCCCCCCCCAGAGTAGGTGAGGAGCAGGGATGGGGGGGGATGTGCTGTTGGCTGTCAGCCCCGCCGCCCCTGCAGCCTTGGGGGGGTTTGTGCGACACTGGTACCTCCACATGGGCTCAGAAACTGTCCACGTTTATCTCTCCATACTCTTCATCTCTATCTCTGACCAGGATATAACATGCCCTGTGCCCTATCCGAAAATAACTGTGCACCATCCACAGTTTGATGGCACCCTCGGGTTACTGTGGCCGGAGATACGATAGAACTGTGCCCTATAAGATGCCCGGTCCCGGCAGGATACTGAGATCACACTGCATACATCTGTCAGTAAAACTACAACTCCCAGCAAGTGGTGAAATCCTGATGTGACTGCATGCTGGGAGTTGTAGTGTTCCCCATCTGGAGCGCCCCGCACCCACCTCTGGGCTCCGTCCTGTACTAGTCAAGTCGAGCTCCGAGCTCCGGGTCGTCCCCTGGGGCGCTCATGTCTCCCGGGCAGTGACCGGCGGTAGTGAGTGAGGCTGGCAGGAGGGCACGGTGCAGGAGGCGGCTCCTCGCCACGGACCTGTTGCTGAGGCTGAAGCTGCCGGTCCCTCCTCCTCCTCCCGTTATAGTGCGACTTCCTCAGTCCTCTTGCCGGGGGCAGTGCGCTTCTGAAGGTCACAGCAGGATGGTGGAGTTAAGTGTACTGTGCGCCCTCCCATGCTGCTAGCACTGGTTACTTTACCTCTACAGCATGAGAGATTCAAGCACTTAAGTATAGAGCCCGTGAGCAGTGCAATCACCTAAGTATCTGGTCACTTTGACCATGAAGGTGGCCGGTAACCTAGGGATTGAGCGGTACACTAGAGTATAGCTCCTCCTGTGCCCCCTCACCGGCGCCCCCTCACTGAGTTGCGCCCGGAGCAAAGGATCCGGCTGCCCCCCCCTAGATACGCCCCTGCCAACACCTTTACCCACAGTTTATTTAGCAAGACAGTGGTCATCTTGGAGAAGTATTTGGGGTTGTTATCTTGTTTGAATACTGCCCTGTTGCCCAGTTTCTGAACAAATGCAATCATGTTCTGCTTCGCTTTGTCACAGTACATGTTGGCTTTCATGATTCCCTCAAGAAATGAAGCCCTCCACAGCTGGTATCACATTTGCAGCCCCAAATCATGACACATTCACCATTATAGTTCACTGTAGGCACACTTGTTTTTGTCGCCCACACCTGGTTGTCACCATACATGCGTAACACCATCTGAACCAAATACGTCTATCTTGGTCTCATGCAACTACAGGACATGGTTCCTGAGAATATGATACTGCGCAAGTGCACTCAACTTATTTAGTCGACCATGGTGAGGCCTGGTCTAAACAGAGTTTGTCTTGTTAAACCATTGTATAATCTTGAGGAGGTGAAGAGGATTTCAGTGGCAATCTGTGAGGCTTTAATGATCTCCATGCTGAAAAGTGTTAAGACAGTGCCTGAAAATAATGATGGCCACACAAAATATTGACACTTTGGGCAAATTGTGACCATTTTCACTCAGGGGTGTACATTATTTTTGAAACACAATATTTTATGCTATATATGTAAAAATGTTAAATGCTTAGAAGCAATTTTTCATGATTTCCAACTAAATTTACAAAACCTATGATGTTATTAGGAACCACTTGACATTTGAAGCAACATTTAGGGATCTATATGTCATACAACACCCCAAGAAATAAAATAGTTGGAGCGCACATAGAGTGATTTCCTCTTAGTTTAGCCACCAGGTGTCCCCCTTCTATGGAAAGACTCACCTGGTCAGGTTGTATGAGTCACAACCAACTTTGACAGCTCTCTCCTCAGGTCGCAGCTGTGCTCAGCCAGGGGAAGATAAGATGAACAAACAGAAAGCGCTGAGTTGAAAGAAATCACCGCGCTGACCTCCAAAGATGACAAACAGAGTAATGGTGTACACTCTGTTTATTTAACCAGTTGCCTACGCGTTTCGTTGTGTAAATACAACTTCATCAGGGCATCCCTGATGAAGTTGTATTTACACAACGAAACGCGTAGGCAAGTGGTTAAATAAACAGAGTATATACCATTACTCTGTTTGTTATCTTTGGAGGTCAGCGCGGTGATTTCTTTCAACTCCGCGCTTTCTGTTTGTTCATCTTATACAGCACCCCAAGTGACCCCAGTATAAAAACTGCTGCCTCAAAGTATTTAAAGCCAGATTTTGAACATTTGTTAATCCTTCAGGTGCATCACAGGAATTTAAAAAAAGTGGTAGTAAAAAATGAAAATGTAGTTATTTTCCTGAAAATGTTACTTTAACCTTAATTTTGTCATTTTCACAAGGGTAACAATATTTATTGTTATAAAAGGGTAACAATTAACATCCCACATTTTGTTGTGCAATTTCTCCTAAGATTAAGTCTATCCCATATTTGTTTGTAAACTACTATATGGGCTTATGACAGGGCACAGGAGGTAGGGAGTGCTACTAGAATTTTTGGAGCTCACTTTTGGCTAGAATAGTTTAAGGCCAGCTTCACACCACGGCAGCATCAGGTCTGGGGCTGTCCGATGTAAACCTGACAGCCTCGGACCCGAATTTGACATAATACAGCCCTATGGGGCCAGATGGAACCGGATGACAGCTATGTGCCTTCCGGTTTCTATGTGTCCAGAAGGATTCGGCCTCGAGGGCTGCCAACAGTGCAGGTTTTCAGGATTTCCCTAGTAATGCACAGGTTACAATTGAATCACCTGCACTAGCGATGATTCCAACCTCTGTACAATGCTAAGGAAATCCTGACAACCTGCACTGTTGGTGGCCCTCGAGGCTTTGAGTTCCCCACCTCTGCTTTAGCCTATTTTTCACAAGACAAATAGGAGAAAATGGACCATACAATTTGTTTTGCAATTTCTCCACCAATATTGAACATGTGGTTGGAAACTATTGTTTGGGCACACAGCAGGGCTCAGAAAGTAAGGAGCACTATTTAATCTTTGGAGTACAAATTTTGCTTGGATAAATTGTGAATGTTACTTCAAATTTGGAGATTCCCTTGTTTTGTACATTAGACCCCTCAAGAAATTCATCTTGGGGTGCAGTGATGATTTTAAACCCAATGTTGCTTCAAAGAATTTTAAAATATTGGGTTGTGAAAATTAAATATTACGCTTTTTACATAAAAATACTTTAACCACAATTTTTTCTATTTCATAAGGGTAACAGGAAAAACTGGTCCAGACATTTTTTGCGCTATTACTCCTGACTACACTAGTACTGTTTAGGTAAACAGAGAGGATAAGAAGGGAAGGAGTACCATTTGAAGCTTTGTGTCCATGTTTTTCTAGAATAGATTGCATGAACTATGTCATATTAGGAGAGCCCTTGAGATGCCATAACATGAAGCATCACGCCCAAGTGACCTCATTATTTGAAACTACACCGCATTAAAATTCATTTACATATGTAGGGATGTTTTGAACTCCATGAGTGAAAATTCAAAATATGTCATTGTACACATTGCACAATACATGGTAGTGTTCAATAAATTGTGCCCAGATTGTACTTCAGAGATGCACACTCCATTAATTAAGTAGGCTGTCTTACTACGGTAATGCCAAATATGTGAACTTTAGCTGGGGAATAAGCATACTGTGGGGCTCAGAAGTGAAAGGGGCATTTGAATTTGGAAATGCACATTTCTCTGGATTTTGTAAGTGTGAAGCCATGTTGGTTTTCTAGAACCTTTGTTCTACCAATAGAAAATTGCAGATGTACAGCAATATCCTTCTTGGAGATCAATGGCTTTCTTATCGCAATCTCTTTGTTCAGCATCCACTTAGCTAAAGTAAAAAAAAGGTCTTTGTCGCAGTTGATGAGCAAACAGACATTGGCCAATGTGTGTACCAAGAACTTCAGAAATAAAAAGATAAGATTTTGACTTTTTTGAAAACAACATAAGTTTTTAAACTTTTTTCTCATATATATACAGCTTGTTAGCACATGTACATCACTGGTAGTAGCTGAGTGCTGCAGAGTATTTTTTTCTAGTTATTTGATCCAGCAGCCCTGCTGACACCGGTTCACATTAGTCTGTGAGTGCTGTGCAGTTTTTTTTTTTTTCTGTTTTCAATCTATCTATCTATCTATCTATCTATCTATCTATCTATCTATCTATCTATCTATCTATCTATCTATCTATCTATCTATCTAATATACAAATGTGATGTGAGCAGCACAGAGCTTACATGAGGGTGCCAGCAACCAAACCTCTTCCTGCAAAGGTTTCCAACATAAATCTCCAATAAAGTTGCAGCACTCCAGTCCTTTTCTTTGGTGCAAAAAGGTTTATTTACATCACAGCATGGGCAACAGCGACGTTTCGGATATGCAAACCCTTCTTCCAGACTGATGTAAATTGCACCAAATAAAAGGACTGGATTGCTGCAACTTTATTGGAGATCTATCTATCTATCTATCTATCTATCTATCTATCTATCTATCTATCTATCTATCTATCTATGGCCATGTTCACACACATGCGTTTTTTTGCCCATCCCTGCGTTTTTTGGGCTGTTAAAAAAAACGCAGGTGCGTTAACGCAGGGTACATTTGAGTGTACATGCGTTTTTGAGCCAAACTTGCGTTTTTTTCCCCCCAGTTTTTTCCCAAAAACGCATGCCTTTTTAACATGGGACCCAATGGGAAACGCAAGCGTTAACGCTTGGCACATATAGACACAAGCGTTAGCGCTTGTGTTTTTTGGAAACGGCCCAGCAGTTTGTGGAAATTTTTTTTATTTCCATCAGCACCCCCCACCCTATAAAAGCAGGAAAATGAAATAAAAATTTTTATGATAGCACCCCCAAATCCCCCCTCCCCCTTCCCCTTGGTCGGCAGGAAAACGGAAAAAAAAAATTCCTTCAGCAAAAACACATTTTTTTATGCCATACGTTTTTTGTTATTTGGGTGTTTGGTGAAAAAATGACTATTTGCAAAAACGTTTTCAATGCTTTCACACACACAAGGCACATTTTTTGGCACTCTTAAAAAAACGCAAGTGGTTTTAGGAGTGCTAAAAAAAAACGCAAATTGTGTGTGAACATGGCCCATCTATCTATCTTGCAGCAGCAGGGATGCACATTCAGAGCAATCCGGTTGCCGGATTCCGGCTTAGGGACACAAAATGTGTCAAAATTGAGTGTGAATGCAATTTCGATTACTGCATCCGGATGTGGATTCAGTAAACGCAATTGCACTTCCAAGTGTGATCCTAGCCTGTATGTAATAAATACCCTATCTGTTTTTTTCTGCACCCAAAAATGTTCCTAGGAGGTTTTTAAACCCAAAAACGTTGGTAGGGACATTTTTGGGTGGAGTAAAAAACAGATATGGTATTTATTACTTATAGGCTAGGATCACACTTGGAAGTGCAATTGCGTTTACTGCATCCATATCCGTTTTTTACTGCATCTGGATCTGTTTTTTAGAGCATTGTTTATGTAAAAAATGGCAAAGTCCCAAAAACGTTCAGGGAACAGGAGGCACAAAAAGCAGCCTAGGAAAAACGGATTTGGCATGGAAAACTCTTCCAAAAAAAAGATTGCTATGTGTGGCCCTAGCCTAACATGGCCAATTTCTAAATTTTTTGCTATAGTTTTTATGTTGTTCTTCCAAAAGCCATAATGTTTTTATTTTTCTGCTCATATAGATCTATGGAAGCTTGTTTTTTGAGGAATAAGTTGTAATTTTGAATGTCACCATTCATTTAACCAAATAGTGTACTAGGAAATGGGAAAAAGAGATCCAAGATGGCCGTGGACCTAGGAGGCTGTAAGATACACAGCTCCTGCTGATGGTACCAGGATCCGGGGCATCCTACTTAGGAGACACCTAAAAACTGGCCAGAACCATCACCATTGCCTCACCAGCACTTCTAAGACCCAGTGGCAGCGAAGTGTGGACCCGGACGAGGATTATTTATACCCCCGCGGGTGAGACACAATGGACCCCTAGGACCTGCACCACGAGGCCCCGATCAACGTTACCCGCCGCAAGAAATCACCTGCCTCCTGACACCGCGGCTTCTGTCCCCGGACTGCCTACCCTGCACAGACAAGCGGAGATACCGTCGCCCCCCCCCCCCCCGCCCGAAAAGAAGAAGCGGTGGAGCGGTGTGACAAGTGAGAGCCGGCGAAGACATTAGAGGAGGTACCAGACCGGCGCCACCGGGACTAACTGCACATTAACCAGGTGACACCAGGGACCTGCGGGAACGGGCTGGCGGGAACCCGGCTATACTGGAACGTGGGAGCCGCCGACCACAAGTAAGCAGCAGGGGACTTGGGGAGATAGGCTTGGACACCCTGCACCCAGCCCGGCTGACATTACAGGCTACTGAGAAGGGGAACCCGCACACTGCAGCTCAAACAGCGCTGACTCTGTAATACTCACTTTGAGACTAGAACCGGGTCGTTCACGGCCAGTGCAGGTCTGGGGACACTTCCATCACAGTTGAAGTGCAATTGCCTTTGTGGGGGAACGCCGGTGGCCCTGGAGCAGTGGACGAGGGGCTCCCCTGCCTATTGTGTACACGCAGTGCTGGAGGAGAGCAAACTCCTTTGCTAGTAAAATACGCCACATATAAATGTGAAATAGTGACATGTTCATGCTTATCTCATTTCTCTCTATTTCTCTCCCCATTACATCGCTATCAACCCTCTCTCCCCCTCTCCCCTCCCCTGAACCTTCTATACCTCCTCCCACCAGGTACGACCAATTCCATCCTCAAAGCACTTATCAATGAACAAGCATCCCGGATGACCATGGCTGACGGTAAAAAACTAACTTATACATCTCTTAATGCACACGGTTTTAACTCACCAGGCACCAGGCACCCCACATTACATACCCTTAAGAAACAAGGGACAGATGTCCTTTTTGTCCAAGAAACCCACTTCAAACCAACTAGGATTCCTAATTTCGAGAAATCGGTATTTGATAAGTGGTATCATTCTGCATCCACCCAAACCGGGGCTAGAGGCGTATCAATAGCATTCAGGAGAAACACTCAATTCCAATTACGGGAGTCCTTGATAGACCCACAAGGCAGATATATTCTAGTTAAAGGCTTACTTTAACTAGAATATATCTAGCTCACTAGTAACACTTGGTAGCCTTTATGCCCCGAATAAAAAGCGGTGAAATGGATACTAGTCACAATGAACAAAATAGAGATATTCAGAGACGGCTTAGTTATCATAGGTGGTGACTTAAACATAGCGCTGGAACCCCTACTGGATACTACCAAACAAATGAGTTCCATCTCAGGTAAAGACTTATCAAGAGTGCATGCATGCTTACAGTCCATGCAACTGATAGATTCCTGGCGGTATATAAATCCGTCAACAAGGGACTACACTTATTACTCTAACCTGCATAGGTCTTACCACAAATTGGACTATATTCTAGTATCGAGGAGAGTGCTACCAGATGTGCAGTCTTCAGTGATTAAACCTAGCCTCTACTCAGATCATTCAGCGGTATTAACCACGATATCCACCCTTAAACGCCACTCATCGTGCAGATCTTGGCAATTAAACAAATCACTATTAGATTCTCCCCGACTTGAAAAAACGTCTTGCAGAGAAACTCCAACAATACTTTCAATGTAATCAAACAACGGATATATCCATACAATCCTTGTGGGAGGCACATAAGTCTGTGATCCGAGGAGAACTGATATCTATGGCATCCTATCTTAATAAGAAGCGACACACAGAAACCCAACAACTATACGATGAGATCGCAGAATTAGAGCTTCAACACAAAAAATCCCAAGACCCTGCTATACTAACCACATTAACGTCTAAACGGATGCGCCTGAAAGACCTAATTAATATATCCTCAGCGAAACAATATAGAAAATGGAAAACCAAAATGTATACCCATGGAGATAAAGCCTCTAAATTTATGCTCTCCTATGTGCGCAAACGCCAGTCACGCACGCAAATACACTCAATCAAAAATGACAGAGGTATAGACTCGCAAGATCAAACCCATATCGAACAGGCCTTCCTTAATTACTACACCCGTCTATATAATTTACGTCCTAAAGACTCTGCTAACGATATCCACCAGAGGAGCCGAAATGCAGAGGTCTTCCTGAAAGACCTGCAACTTCCGTCCCTATCCGAAAAAGACCAACAAACATTACTGCAACCTTTCACGCTTCGGGAGCTCCAGTCCACCCTGTCGCTCTGCCCTAAGGGGAAAGCACCCGGTCCTGATGGATTCTCTGCTTTCTACTATAAGACTTTCTCCTCTCTGCTCCTACCACACCTCCTGACATTATGCAATGCAACACTTACGGGCCAACCGCTATCTTGTCAGATGCTTGAAGCCAGAATCTCGCTGATTCACAAAGAGGGAAGGGACCCAACCCTGTGTGGCAATTACAGGCCTATATCTTTATTAAATGTAGACTTGAAATTCTTAGCTGGAATGATTGCCCACAGGTTGTCAACATTTCTACCACATTTGATCTCAACGAATCAAACAGGCTTTGTAAGGGGTAGAGAGGGGAAAGATAATGCCCAGAAGATCCTACATCTAATACAATATGCAAAAACACGTAAACTCCCTCTGATCCTTTTGGGCACAGATGCGGAGAAAGTGTTCGACAGGGTGGACTGGACCTTCTTGAAAGAAGTCCTAATAAAATTCAAACTACCCGCCACTTTAATTACATCAATCATGGCGATGTACCGCCATCCCACAGCACGGATTAAAATCAATGACTCCATAACGGCGACATTTCCTATTAGCAACGGAACCAGGCAAGGTTGCCCATTGTCCCCATTACTTTTTGTATTGGCAATGGAGCCTCTTCTGGTGGCGATTCAAACTACTCGTGATACAAAAAGGGCATCACAATAGCTGGGGAACAAATCAAAACTGCAGCATTCGCAGATGACCTCTTAATATTTTTAACAAATCCCATGAGGGGGCTCCATGCTCTTATGAATCTTATGGACCACTATGGCAACCTATCTAACTACAAAATAAATATCTCTAAATCTGAGGCTTTGGGGATACAGATTAATCCAGTTACTCTTAAAAAATTGAAAGCCCTCTACCCTCTATCCTGGCCTAAACAATACATCACATACCTGGGAGTGAAAATAAGCGGAAACCACCGTGACTTATGTAAATTAAACATTCTTCCTCTTCTTTCATCCACAACAACTATTATTCAATCTTGGAGAGACACATATCTCTCGTGGATGGGGAGGAAGAATATGATAAAGAGCCTGATACTGCCTAAATTTAACTACCTTTTCCAAATGCTGCCCATAACAATCCCGACTAGCTTTCTATCAAAGGTGAATTCACTTTTTATCGGCTATATGTGGAAAGGCAAGAAACCCCATATATCACAACGTACACTCTCACTTCCCAGGCACCTTGGTGGCATGGGGGCCCCAGATATTAAAACATACTATAGAGCAGCACAACTCTCTAGAACAGTGGACATTATTAGGGGAACTAGAGACAAACAATGGCTGAAAGTTAAAGACGTCTTAGCGCCCTATAACCTCGGGTCACTTTTGCTCATACATTCCAATGCGATACAAAACACACCCTTACCAAACCCTCTTACCAAGGCCACACTAAAGATATGGCGAAAGGCCGTGACGAACTTAATGCCACCTCTTACCCCATTAGCTAATCTTAGCGACTTACTTGCCCACCTAGAGATAACAAGAGATATAGGCCAAAAACCATACCATAGACATTGTACATACTCCGTGGACCAATTACATCAAGATGGTGCCATTATACCTCTTACAGACTTACAAACTTTACCGGGCCTGACTAACTTAAATTTTATACAATATCATGCTCTACGGCAGACTCTCCACCCGCTTTTGAAGAAATCGGACCTCAATAGAAGTCTGACAGAGTTCGAAAATCTCTGTGCCACAGTGACGAGACCGAAGCAGATATTCTCCAAAATCTATCAGTCATTACTGGCTACCGAGATTAACCTCAAGAGGGCATTCATTACACTCTGGGAAAGAGACCTGGGGTACAACTTTTCACCTTCACAAGTTAGATACATTTATTACCATTCCCATAGTCCGACACAGTGAGTGAGAGCTCAAGAATCCTCATTCAAGGTGGTCACGAGGTGGTACCATGCCCCGGACCAGACCCGGTTATGGGACACTGGCCACTCATCTGACTGCTGGAGATGCGGAGCTAAAGAAGCCACTTACTTCCATATATGGTGGAGCTGCCCGACACTGTTGCTGTTTTGGAGACGGGTGGAGAGACTTGTCGGGGCAACCACAGGCAGATCACTTCGACTAGGACCTGAAGTGGCTTTGCTTCACTTCCCAATATGGCCCAACCATGAACTATCTTCGCTCCTTGCACAAAATATAACGAGTGTAGCAAAGCTATTGATACCGTTACACTGGAAATCTCACGAAACACCTACAATAAATCAGCTGGAAGAGAAAATTCACTCTCTACACCACGTAGCTGAAATCGCGGCCTCTGGGAATAATACCATATCAACCCACCTAAATATCTGGCAGCCATGGTTGTCCTACATTTACTCCAAAAAGAAAGTATAATGCCATGAAGTAGACACATTTTTCAATGTCCTTATCAATCAACAGTGTATGTCTGGTATACTCCTCCCCCCCCTCTTCTCTCCTCCTTTATCATTTCCTTTCTCTTCCTATTCACTATTTCTATCTTTTTTTCTAGCATAGTTTAGCTTAATCTTAAGTGTTTACATTATATTTGATTTAACGAATACCAGTGAATGGAGCTATTACGGTGTAACGGACTACAACCTTGACAGAATCTACAACCGTGATCTACCAAAGGTTTTTTGATCCTGTAATGCCGATATATTATACCCCTGCAACAGCTACTTCAACGCATATTGATATGATTGATTCTATGCATGTATTCGGCTAGATATAACATTGATTTTATTATGTACACCGATATTAGTATTCGTTGGAACTTTGAGCTCTGTTCATACCATTTGTATTGCACTGATGTTTCTACTGTTGCAAAAATAATAAAAAGAATTTTGAAAAGAAAAGAAAAGGAAATGGGAAAAAAAATAAAGTGCAGCGAAATTGCAAAAAATACTACTCTGCCATTAATTTTTGAGCATTGTTTTTAGGGCGTAGATTGGGTAATAAAAATTATCTGGCAGTATGATTTTCGTCTTCAGTCCAGTAATTATTAAACCAAATTTCTCCAGATTGTAATAATATTATTCATATAAGAAAAATCAGAAATTCAAAAAAAAATATTTATTTGAATTGTGTCTGCATTTTCCAAGACCTGTGATGTTTAAAGCTTTTGATTAATAGAGCTATGTGAGAGCTAATATCTTTTGGGGGTGAGACAACATTTTTCTGATATCACTTGAAGCCATAGGCTATGTTTCAAAGAAGCTCCATAATGACTGACATAGAGGTCATAGAAACAAATTGTCACAATTTCGCTGTTGATGTTATTGTCAGAGTTTGATAGTGGCATTAAAGAGGTTAATAGTTGTGGGTGGAGCAACATTCCACACTCAGCTTATAGAAGAAGGTTCTGGCTTTGACACATAGCGATTATCTACCGGTATTGATGAGCGAGTAGTGAACTATTTTGATTCAGATAGCCCTATCCAAATAATTTGAAATGTTTCGGTATACGGATCCGAGTGAGTTCCCTATTGACCTTACCATAGCAAATTCAGGTCAGACGACCATTACACTCAGTGCTTTGTGCAGCTTTGCCCAGGTTATAAAGAAAGGCATCATAAATGAAGGACACCAGCCCCAATCACTAGCAACCTCCTTTCTCACAGAGGGAGTGATCACTGGTTGTCCTGCAAACAGAATGGGATTCATATAGGGCGCAGTTCACACAGGTTTGCATAGTGTATGCCCAGCCTCTTATGGTGGGTTTACACACACCAATTTATCTGTTCAATATCTGAACAGATCTCTGGTTGCAGTGAAATCATGGACACATTGTTCCATTGTACACAGCCACAAAATGGAACTATGTGTCCATGATTTCACTGCAACCAGACATCTGTTCAGATATTGGACACAGAAATTGGTGTGTGTAAACCCACCATTACATTAGCCCCCATCTCAGTAGGCGGGCTGTTATGGCATTCAACACTGCTACCTGCCAGAACAAACGCACCCATATGGCCCAGCTACACACAGCAACAACAAGAGTGCAAGAGTGGTCTCAAATATAGTCACAGATCAATGCAATAAAACAATATTAATGGTAATTGACTCAATACAAAACCAGTACCTTGTTCTAATACACTGAAATGTCATCCAATAATTATCATTTAATGACAACTAGCCAGAAAACCTAAACGTGTCCTCCGTATACACGGGCCGCGGCTGCTAAATCCCGGGTGCCATTTCCTACTGACCAAGGGAACACAGGACCCGGATACACCGTAAGGTTTTTAATACTGCTAGGTATGGACTGTCTCGATGGGGTCATTGTGTCGTTGTGGGACAGCTTGATCAAAATAATGTAACTAAGTACCCTATTGATTTTATGCACAATAGCATTTTACTTATTTATTTTAGGGTATTTGCTCATTCTTTCCTTGTTGTTTTTTTTTACTTATGTGGCCAGTGTGAATGTGCACCTACTGCATGCTTAGGTTGGTTTCACACTGCGGTCAGATCAGGTCAGGTTCGATCAGGTTTTGTGTTTCAAAACCAGGAGTGACTCCAAAACCTAGAACAGGTGTCAGTGGCCATGTTCACACTCACCTGCGTTTTTGGCACTCTCTGCGTTTTTCTGCAGTTTTTCAAAAACACAGGTGCGTTAACACAGGGTGCTATTGAGTGTAGCTGCATTTTTCAGTTCCATTTGCGTTTTTTTCCCCCATTCCAAAAAACGCTGCATGCAGCGTTTTTTGAGTGTTGGAAAAAAACGCAGGGGTGGTTTCCCAAAAACGCATGCGTTTTTTTAACATAGGGCCCTATGGGAAATGCATGCATTAACGCAGGACACCTATAGGCACCTGCGTAAACGCATGCGTTAACGCTAGCGTTTTTAAAGTGCTCAGTTAAGCACCCTTTTTCCTGCGTTTTTGGCCAAAAAATGACTAAGTCCAAAAAAGTGTCAAATCCTTTCAGACACTTTTTGGCACTTTTAGAAAAACGCAGGTGTTTTTTTTCCTGCTAAAAAAAACGCAAATCGTGTGTGAACAATGCCAATCTTTCAATTATAGTTTTTCTCTGCAAGTTCCTCTCCTGGTTTTGGCACACAAACCTGATCAGTGAAAAACCGCAGTGTGAAACCAGCCTTACATTTGAGTTCCAGCTCTGGTTTTTGTTTCATGCAGTGGATATAGAAGAATGCAGTGTGATGATATTTTGCATTTATTCATGTAAAGGCCCAGTTACACACACAGATATCTGTTCAAATATTGGTCACATATCTCTGGTTGCAGTGAAATCATGGACACATTGTTCATTTGTACACAGCCACAAAATGGAACAATGTGTCTATGATTTCACTGCAACCAGAGATCTGCGAACAATCTCTGCACAATTATCTGTGTGTGTGACGTGGCCCTAAGAAAGATATTCCATACATACCTTATCCCTAGCCTTGTGGAAGGGTACAATACCCAAAAGATTGCTTCATTTTACGCTGTAATCTTTTTTGGATAGGAGGGTAGAAAAATAAAATGCATTCATGAAAACATCCAATTTTTTACCTTCATTGGTGTGCTTTTCCTCTATATTTAATCATTTTCTGTTTTATTTTAATTCATCTGTGTTCAGTCATGCCGACCCCACCCTCCAAACATTCAGTAAGGCTCCCTTCACACTGCGTTTTGCAGGATCTGTGTCTAGCCATTTTGAAACGGATAGCCAGGGATCCATTTGGATCCCTATGGGCTTGGATTGGTCCTATATGGCCATCCGTTTGCATTATTTATGTCAGGGATCTGTTTGTGTATGCTTTTGTCATGTACCCAGAATCAGAGACTGCTCTGATTTTGGGCTACCTTCAAAAAAGCAGACACAAACAGACAGAAACGGATCCATCGTGGTCCGCGTCAAATAACATGGGGGTCTATGGAGACGGATCTGTGAATAAAACAGATCAGTAAAACAGGCCTGTTTTGCTGTACTGAGCATGCTCAGAAGCAAGGAACAGCTCCTCCCAGCCCTATCTCTGCTAACTGATGAAGGATCCATTAAAAAAATGGTCCATGGACATCAGTTGGCATCCATTGGCAGAGATCAGTGCCTGTCCGTGTGATCCTTGAAATTCAAGGATCCACACGGATGTGCAAAAAACGCAAAGTGAAGGGGGCCTCTGTGAATAATGGGTTAATTGTTCTTACAGCCGATGCTCCTAATGTAAGTCTGATATGTCTACAATGTGGTGATGTGTAAGCCATGTCATGTACTTTCTTTCCCCACTAATGATACCCATGATATGCCTAGAGGCACAGCTAGAAGCATGATAATGTCTCTGTTTTTTGAATAAGGATTTGTGATACTGAAAAAAATTCACTACGCTCAGTTGTCTCTCACCTGCACTTCTTCATTATTTATTATTGTTCATTTGTCCAACATGATTTATTCATGTTTTATCATTGAATTTGCATCATTTTTATTTAATAATAATAACTTTTATTTCTAGAACACTATTATGTTCCACAGCACTTTACATTTCAGAGTGTATGGACAATAAAGATATTACAGAGTAACACATAAGTCAACAGGAATTGAGTAAAACATTAAGGTTATGTTCGCATAGTGCGTTTTTGCTGCAGATTTAGGCTGCGGATTTGCCTTGATTTTATCTAAATATATGCTAATCCTTTCCTGCGTTTCTGGTTAACATCAAAACCTATGCGATTTAAGAAAAAGCTGTCCACAAACATTGTTTTTTTTTCTTTTGATGCAAAAAAATAGAAACAACCACAGGTTTTGCTGCGTTTTTGAAAGAATGAGCATGTGAATTCTTTTCTGAGTTTTTGCTATAGTTTCTATTGCAAATCTGGAGCAAAAATGCAGCAACCAAATCCACAGCAAAAGGACTGCAAAAACTCGGTAAAAACGCCACAAATCCGCAGTAAAAAACTCAGCAAAGCTCCTGCCGAAAAAAAGCAACCCCTAGAATTTGCTGCAGATTTGCTGTTTTTTTGCAAAACAAAGAAACAACGTGTGTGGACTTAGGGTACCTTTACACGTCGCAACATTGCATGCAATTTCTCTTGCAACTTACTGGTTGCAGTGAAATCATGGACACATTGTTACATTTGTACAAGTCAACAAAATAGAACAATGTGTCCATGATTTCACTGCAACCAGTTGCAAGAGAAATTGCATGCATTGTTGCGATGTGTAACGATACCCTTAGCCTAACGGTGTTATCTACTTTACCATATTATGGCGGCCGTCACACGCTGAGATATCTTGCCAGATATCGTTTAAGCGATCTCCTTTTTGATCGCTTATGCGATATCGGGCAAGAAATCGTTGCATGTAAACAAGCGATTCACGATGTGAAATCGCTTGATCGTGACATCGCTGATCTGAGGTTCGGTTCTCAGATCTAGCGATGAACGATGCAACGATCTGCATCATCGTGGTGTATGACACCACGATGATCCATCTCCCAGCGACCGCGCCTATGCTGGGAGATGGTAACTATGGTACACGTCGGGTAACTAAGCGACGCGCGGCGCCTAGTTACCCGATGTGTACCATAGTAACGAGCGAGATCGCGGCTCCGCATCGCTGGTGAGTCTGTCTGTGTGACATCTCACCAGCGATGTGAGCGATATTGTAAGCGATTGCGCGTGCACGTGATCGCTTACAATATCGCTAAGGATATCTCAGCGTGTGACGGCCGCCTTATAACACATTTTTGGACAAGATTTTATGATATTTACTAATTTATAGGTATTGCGGTTTCCCCTCTCACCTGAAAAACTGCCTGCTTGTTAGAGCAATGTCTGTCATTTGGAAGAGGCTGTGGACAAGTCGGGTCAAACGTTCCTTCATCAGCTGCTATTCTGAGGCCTAGTTCACATCCAATGCAGGATTGCGTTTTGATTCATTTGCGTTTTCTATGCGTGTTTACCACTAAAAACACATCCAAACGCATGCGTTTTTGCCCCCATTGATAACAATGGAAACACATGCAAAAACGCATGCAAAAACGCATGTGCATTTGCCAAACGCAAAAACACATGCGTTTTTGCAAACGTAGTAAAAAATATTGGCCAATGCGTCTAGGGCTGTGTTTGCAAAAATGCATGCGTTTTTGCATTTGAAAAATGCGTTTTTGTATGCCTTTTGCATGCGTTTCCATATAAATCAATGGGGCAAAAACACATGCAATTGGATGCGTTTTTAATAGTAAAAACACAGAAACGCAAATGAATCAAAATGCAGACCAGGCTTAGATGTGAAAAGGGCCTGAGAGTTTGAGTACTTAGCAGTCTTTGAGGAAGGCTACATTAATGGCAGAATCTTAGGCCGGCTTCACACCACGGTGAAATCCGATCCGGGGCTGTCAGGGGTGAACCTGACAGCCCCGGACCGGATTTGCAAACAGAACCGGAGAGCAAATCTGCTTTCCGGGCTGGTGTGCAGCTAGATACTGCAGAGCTCAGCTGTCCCCTGTGAAGTGGTGCTGAACCACTTCACAGGGGACAGCTCCCTGGTGCTGAAGTTCACCGTAGCTCACGCTGAACTTCAGCCGCAGGTGTCCGGTTTCGGGATCTTCCCGGATTGGGGCAATCAGGGCCCATATACTCCCATGTTAGGGAGCGCTGGATTGCCCCAGATCCAGGAGGATCCCATAGAATCCAATTTGGGGAGATTTTTCTCCCCGGACACAAAAATGCTGCATGTTCCGTTTTTGTGTCCAGGAAGAAAAATCCGATTCCTCCCGGATTCTCCTGGACACATGGAAACTGAATAGCAGAGAGGGTACTATGGGGCCAAAATCTGGTCAGGGCTGTCCGGTTTACACCAGACAGCCCCGGATCGAATTGTGCCGTGGTGTGAAGCAGGCCTTAGAAAGAAAGTGACCGATTTTAGAGTCATTTAAATCTAACAAAATTAATTTCTGCAGATTTTATTGCATTAGGTAAAAATTATGATGATGAACAATGTATTCATTACTATTCGCTATTCGCACGAATTGTACAGTATTCGCATTACTTGTTATTCTGCGAGTTTTTGTGTACTCGCCTTGCTATATTCAGATGTCCCATCTCTACAGCCACTAACCATGCTGAGCATCTTAACCAATCACAGTAATACCGCAGACATCTTGATTATGGCATTACTGTGTTTTGGCTGGCCGCCCAGCGTCATAGGGTCTATTTAAGCCCTGCTTCCGCCATTTTCCCTGCATTGCATCTGGAGCCTGCATTCTACAAGCATAGGGAGAGTGTTAGGCCTCTTCATAACACAAAAGCCCTTTTCAGGGCTACCTGTAGTGTATACCACCTCAGAGTAGATTAGCAAGGGATATATATTGGAGCAGTGACAGTTGAAAGGATCTATTCTGCAGCTGCATAATACCACCAAAACAATAGCTCTTTTAAGAGCTAAAGAGACACAGTACAGAGTTAGACTACAGGGAAGGCAAGTTACTCCAGCAGAATCAGTGTAAAGCAGTCCAAACACTTCCTACTGCCTACAGGCAGGCTGCACAATTGTCCATCAGCATAAGTAAGCAACTTTTCCTTATGTTACACTGTATAGGAATAAGGGGGTAACCCGCCAAGAATTACAGTTAACACTGGAATAGGAGTGATCGGAATTAATAGGAGTGTGTATTATAATTAAATAAGGAATCTCTGGGACACTAGTACCTATAGTAGTAAATAGGCTTTATTTCTCCTGATCCTTATTTACCCTTGAAGTTAGGCAACAATTAGCTAATGGTAATTGATCTGTACTTGAAGGATTACTTCCTCTTGTTGGCTAAAGTGGTAGCAGGTGTCTTTTCCTGGGACATATTTGTTGGCTGGCTTAGGGCCGCTTCACACTGCTGCATGATCCGGTCCGGTTCTGTCCGGGAGGACCCAGACAGCTGCAGACCGGATCAGCACACAGGAGTGGAGGGCTATTATGACCTACAGTCCTGTGTGCAGCACACACAGCTGCAGCCACGGACAGGTCGGGACCGCGGGCGCCGCAGTCCTGAGCTGTCAGCGACTGCAGCTGCGCGCACTGCACACAGGACCGGAGGGCATAATAGCCACCCAGTCCTGTGTGCTGATCCGGTCTGCAGATGTCTGGGTCCTCCCGGACAGAACCGGACTGGATCATGCCGCAGTGTGAAGCGGCCCTTAGTGTAACAGATTACACTGTGCCTTTCCAGATTAATCTCTAATGATAATCCCTGATGGGGATGTTTGTAATTTTTAATGTGTGATGAATAAAATTGCAGTTATTGAATACCTAAGAACTCTGTTGGTGTTTTACACTTATTTAAACACATTACAGAAAGGTGGTTTGTCTAATGCTAAGCAGCACTAGTCCAAACATTTCCTACAGCCTGCTACAAATCTTGCATCAATTTATTTAACATGCTGGTGCTTCTGTCCACATTACAAAAAGGCGGTTTGCCCAACGTTAAGCAGCAGTAGTCCAAGCATTTCCTAGTACCTGCTACAAACCTCGTACAAGGCCATTTAACCCACTGGTTCTTCTATCCATATTACAAAAAGGCAGTTTGCCAATGCAAAGCAGCAGTAGTCCAAATATTTCCTACTGCCTGCTACAAATCATGCACCAGGCCATTTTCTCCACTATATTGGCTGTGAGTGTGACAGCCAGGTTGGCGTGTGCCATCCACACATGAAAATTTGTGAACAAAACCCAAAATGCCAAAAAAAACTGTTGTTAAGAGACATGGACAAGGACGTGGTTGTGTCAGTGGTGTGCTAGAAAGCACTGAGTCTGTGTCAGGTCAGAAAAATAAATATTCATTCACTATGATCCTGGAAAAATTTTCCGAACTGGAACGTAAACGTCCGTAGAAGCCAGAAGACCAAGAACAGATTCTGTCTTGGATAGCACACACAGCCTCCACGCATTTGTCAAGCAGCAACAAATCTTCCACGGCCACAAAGTCTACTGTCGATACACAGAAGGCAACACCCCGAAGCAGCTGTCTGTGGATGGATACCTGGTCTTGGTACTCCCTTGTCATATCTTTAAGCTTGTAAAGAGCTGGATATTGACTCAAAGGGCCACTTAATATGGTGGTTATGGTGGTCTCCTCAAAGAGCCACACCATGGTTAGGTTCTTACCTGGAGGGATATCTGGCTAGTCCTGTGTTGAGACTCCTAAACGAGGCTCCACAGACTCTAATTGCATATTCATAATTCCCAGGGGGGAATGCTCCTAGGAATTCACTGTGTTGAGCGCTTTAGCTGGCTGCCCAGTGTTTTCTTGGACTGGTCTCCCTGAGATCAGTGATTGCTTCGTGTTGCTGGTCTACTTGGCATTGCTTCCACCTAGCCAGAATCCTACTCCAAATTGATGAGGGGAAACACCCCGAAACAGCTGTCTGTGGATGGATACCTGGCCTTGGTATTCCCTTGTCATATCTTTAAGCTTGTAAAAAGCTGGTTTTTGACTTAAAGGGCACTTAATATGGTGGTTATGGTGGTCTCCTCAAAGAGCTACCCCATGGCTAGGTGCTTCCCTGGAGGGATATCTGATTAGTCCCGTGTTGAGAATCCTAAACAAGGCTCCACAGACTCTATTTGCATATTTCTAATTCCCAGGGGGGCAATGTGCTTAGGAATTCACTGTGTTGAGCGCTTTAGCCGGCTGCCTGCAGTGTTTTCTTGGACTGGTCTTCCTAAGATCAGTGATTGCTTCGTGTTGTTGGTCTAGTAGGCATTGCTTCCCCCTAGACAGAATCCTACTGCACACTGATGAGGGGCAACACCCGAAACAACTGTCTGTGGATGGATACCTGGCCTTGGAATTCCCTTGTCATATCTTTTAGCTCAAAAAGATCTGGATATTGACTCAAAGGGCCACTTAATATGGTGGTTATGGTGGTCTTTTCAAAAAGCCACCCCATGGCTAGGTCCTTCCCTGGAGGGATATCTGGCTAGTCCTGTGTTGAGACTCCTAAATGAGGCTCCACAGACTCTATTTGAACACACAGAAGGCTGGCCCATCTAATCCTGAAGCTTATTCTCCTTCCTCGTGCTCTTATTAGTCACAGGAGACATATGACCCCAAGCTTAGTCAATCAGAGGATCTATTTGGTATACATCAATTGGTTGGCTCTGGCCTATCACCATGCAGCATCGAAGAGGGATGTGAGGAGGTGTCATGCATTGATGCTCATCTACTTGAGGAGCTATGACCAGATGAAATCCACTTGGAGGAACATCATTTACTGTCTCCAGAGGTGGAGGCTGATGATGATGAGACACCATTGCCATCGGGTCAGCCTAGAATTTTAACTGGGAAGGATGATGAGATGGAAGATGAGGTGGTCAATGATGAGTACACTGATTTGATCTAGACCATTGGCATGCATATCCATGACAGCAACACAGAGGAAGATGGATATGTAGCACCAACACAGGCACCAAGGGATCATCGTGGTTTGCCCAGAGTGTCAACTGGGTCAACTGTTCCCAAGCTGTGGGCCAAGTCAGGGCAAGGGGCTATTCAGATGCTGTGTGAATTTTTTTTTTTTAAAGTCCTTTAGAGAAAAACTTTGTAGTCTGTAGGATCTGCCATACCAAGCTGAGCAGAGGCCAAGGCAAAGGTAGCCTCAGCACCACCAGTATGTGAAACCACATGGCAGACAAGCACCTCAAAAGGTGGACAGAACACCAGGGTACCAAATCTGCGTCTGTGGGTCAAACCACTGCCATGTCACCTGGGCTACGTCCTTCAGAATCTGCAGTTCAGGTAGTTGACGCTCATAACTCCTGCCCACAAGCAGCGGTTGTTCACTCACAACAAACATCAACCACATCCACTTCCTTGTCCCAGCAAGCGTCCAATTGTCCTTGCTTGAGACCTTGAAAGGAAAGCGTAAATATACAGCCACACACCCAGAGGCACAAATACTAAACTTCCACATTGCCAAATTGCTAGCTGTGGAGACTTAGCCGTTTTGGCATCTTTCCATTATGTCACTGTGGCTGCCCCATGATACAGTGTTTCCAGCTGCCACTATTTTGCCCAGTGTGCCATCCCTGCATTACACAAGCATGTGTTAAACTATCTGAACCATGCTCTCACCAATACCGTAACCGGGAAGTTACACCTAACAACAGACACCTGGAAAAGTTGTTGTGGACAGGAACGATACATATCAGTCATGGCACACTGGGTGAACCTGGTGGAGGGTGGGATAACAGCACAAAGTGTAACATCGCACATAGGGATGAGCGAGTACCTTATTATTCGTGCTCGCTATACTCGCAACGAGTAGTACTCGCTACTCGTTGCGAGTATAGCGAGTACGAATACTTTCTCAGTGTATCTATAGATACACTGCAAAAGTAGCCTAAAAGTGAGTAAAAGGTGTTAAAAAACAATAAACTTACATACTCACCTGTCCGACGCCTGCACCGGGACCGGAAAACCTCACCTCTGATCGCTGGACAAGGACCTTTCACTACCAGCCAATCAGATAGTACATCTAGGACCTTGCAAATTGGCCAATCAGGTGGCCGCTAGCGATCACGTGGTTGTAACGTGGCGCCATCTGATTGGCCAGATCGCTACCGGCCATCTGATTGGCTGGTAGTGAAAGGTCCTTGTCCAGCGATCGGAGGTGAGGTTTTCTGGTCCTGGTGCAGACGTCGGACAGGTGAGTATGTAAGTTTATTGGTTTTTTAACAACTTTTACTCACTTTTAGGCTACTTTCGCAGTGTATCTGTAGATACATTGCGAAAGTATTAGGACTAATCGCTACTCCCGAGTACCATAAGTCCTTGGAGAGTAGCGAGTAGCCCGAATACTGCTACTATTCGGCGAATACCGAATAGTAGCGAGTATACTCGCTCAACCCTAATCGCACATCCTACCTTTGCCAAGAATAGCAGGCCCAACTTCTGTCAGAGATTTTGCCTCTTCATATTGCACTTCCCTCTCCCCTTCTCCTACTCCTCATCCTCCACAGAATTACCCTCCCCATCAATGCCAAGCTGGAACATGTGCAGCAGCGCATCGACAAAGCAGCAACACGCTCTGCTGAAGCTGATCTGTTTAGGTCAGAAACAACTGCAGCAGAGCTGTGGCAACCTTTAAAACAACAGACTGATCAGTGGCTCTCCACGCTGCACCTCCAACCTGGTTTGGTCATCTGCAATAATGGACATAACGTGGTGACCGCTTTAAAGGTTGGCAAACTGGTACACATGCCATGCATGGCTAATGTGCTAAAGCTAGTTGTACAGAAATTTCTGAAAACTTACCCTGATTTGCCGTACCTCCTTGAGTAGGTGCGCCCATTTCCGCCATTCCTCTACCGCTTTTGCTGCTCTTACAGTGTTGCAAAAGCACTTGAATTTGCCAAATAACCGACTCATTTGCGACCTGCCCACACGGTGGAACTCCAACTATCATATGTTGGAGAGATTTAGTGAGCAGCAGAGTGCAGTAGCTGAATACCAGCTTCAACATGCCTGTCAGATTGAGAGTCAGCCACCACACAACTGTTGTGTGGGTGTGGATCTCAGACAATTGTGAGGTTCTTGAGAAGTTTGAGTACTGCACCAACCTTGTGAGCGGTGGTGAGGCTATTTTCATCATAATATTCCAACTGGGATTTTTTGACAAGGTCACCAACACATTCAATGGAGCACAGCAAAATGGCGACAAGAAGAACAAAGTCTTAGACTTAAAATGTATCTTTTACTAGTAATCATAGAAAGGTGTAAAAGCTAGTAACATTTAAAAACAGTGCACAAGTGAAAATGGAATACCTAGGGTGATACTAAGCTCAAAAATGCAACCCAGGAGTACCAATAGAAGATTTGCTAGAGCATTAGGTTATCACACACACAAATTTCTCAATCACTATTGTGTTTCTCAATGTCAATTTTCCTTGATGACTCAAATGACATAATAAGAATATGCCCTGTAGAAATCTAGCAGTTAGTTTTCAGAGCGTTCTCACCCATCTTGTATTCGTTCTGAATGACAGATGCTTAACTATCTTGCCTTTTCACATTGGAATGTGTCTTATGTCTGATGTGCGTGGTGTCGCCTGATGCATATCTATACTGTGCACGTCATCAGGGGAGTTATATTGGGTTGCTCACTTAATTCATGCTGTAGCAAGAGAGTCTAGCCCACAAGTGCTAGAAAAAAGAAATCTGAACACTACTCAACTGCCATTCCAACTATAGTGATAAACATACCAAGCTGCCCATGGCTGTTGTGCCCATACCATGTGTTGACACGGGTAGTGGGAGGCCAGTATATGTGAACTTCCCTATCTACGTCACCGGCGCTCCACACATATAACAGCCCACCACTGCCCGTGTCAACTCACTGTGTGGGCACAACAGCCGTGGACACATGGTAAGTGGCGGGAGGGACCCCTGGACTTCAGCTCTGTATGTTAATCACTATAGATATAATGGCATTTTTACAAACCCTATGCACATTGTGCAGAGGACAAACCAGGACAGTCTTCCTTCTCCAGCCTAACTACTATTTGTGATTGGAGGCATTTGGGATGGTGACTTCTTGCATCAACCTTCACTCGGCCCATAGGGCTAATTTTTACAAACCCTATGCAACCCAGTGCACAAACTAACACAGTATTCCTATTCCAGTATGGCTACTATTTATGATTGGAGGCCATTGGGATGGTGTCTTCCTGCATCAACATTCACTCAGCCCATAGGGCAACTTTTTACAAGCCAGTCTAGGACAGTATTCCTACTACAGCTCAACTACTATTTATGATTGGAGGCCCTTGCCACAGGTTGTCCCACATTGTAACTGAGATAGGGAATACAAATTCAATAGAAATCTACAGTCAGTCACTCTATCTGGCAAAACAAAGGAAGGTTTTTGTGTTACCGAGATTCCTCCGCGCTGAATTCCCGGTAACACAAAAACCTTCCTTTCTTCTTTTCCTGGACGGGATCTGCAGCGACCCTTTACGTTTACAAGGTTGGTTGTGAACCCTTCACAACCTGAGTAGGTGAGTGGATTACTGCTATATTAACCCCTTGTATCCACATTTATTGCTCTATTGTGCTCTCCCCCTCCCCTTATATATTTATCTGGCAAAACAGCATGTCTGGCTTGTGCCACATTGTGACTGAGATAGGGGATACATATTCAATTGAGATTTACACTGACTGTTGATGACTGACTGATGGCCCTCTGAAAACTTGAATTGAGGACCACAACTAATACTAATACAGTTGTCCATCGCAGATAATGTTTGTCAAGGGAGGATCTTGTTATGGTATCTTCCTGCACCTATGTCACAGCCCACAGGAGTAATTTTTGGAAATTTTGATGCAGATTCTGCAGTGAACCAAGTTGTACAGTATTAAGAAGTGTTCTCTTCCTGTATAAGCTGGGGAATATTGTGAATCACAATCTCTGAGCAATTTAGAGATGCTTCACTAATCCATCCTGGAGGGGGGGCCCCATATATTCTTTGTGCATTGACTTGCATAAAAGATATATTTGAGCTCGGCATCCACTTGACTAGTGCAGCTTTATTTTTCTGGTTCAGAGTTCAGCCAAACCTGCGGATTACAGGCCGCACTCACTGCTACCATCTATTATTCCATGTCGCTTGCCTTTTTCACATGTAGTCTCTGCCCTTTAATAAGTAAAATAACAAAGTGAGGGCCCTACCATATGAATAAGCAGGAGCAGTGTCAAATGTACACAAGAGGGACCTACAAAATTTCTACAGAAGGGCATTTCCATACGTATGTTACAGGCCCACATGACAGCTCTCACTAAACTCATGTTTCTTGCCTACTGCAGGCCCTTTGAACATTTGAATGTAGGGCTGCAAAATGTCATGGAGGTTGAGGAGGAGTAGGAGGAGAAAGATGAGGAGGAGGAGGAGGAGGAGGAGGAGGAGAAGGAGAAGGAGAAGGGGGGTGAAACCCAATGCTACAATGGGCACATTGTAAACTGCTATGGAATATGTATTCCACTATGAGTCTCAATGGGAAAAGGACCACCCAAATGTCAAATTAAGAGCAGTCCCTCCAAAACGTATGGTACAGGACCACCTGAGACATCTGAGGTCAAAGATCAACATACCTACTGCTACATTCTAGCTGGCCTTGTAAAGTGCTGGGGAATAGCTGACTAAAAATGATGTATGACAGAGGGACCGTACAAATGTAGAAGTCAGGGCTCTCCCAATTGTAAAAGGCAAAAAAAAAAGCCACAACACTATGTGGGAACAAACGCTAAAAATGTTTTTGCTTCTCTGGTTTATTTATCCTTGTATACAAGTGATTATGTAGGAAAAACTGTTTCTGAATCTTTTTGGTCTGCTATATGTGATTTAGGTTAGGTTTGGGAGTTGTTCTTGTGTATCTGTAACAGTGGTTTAACACTGCAACAAAGCTATTCCCGCAAACCATGAGTCAGAAATTCATACAGGCATATTCTCCAGGTTCTTCCAATTCTGTTTCATCACTTTCCCATCCATTTCAGCCTTTTCCTCAGGCCCAGATCCCTTTGTAGAGTCCAGCAGAAAATTACTCGCATTTCCCATTGACTTACATTGTACTCGCTATTCAGAATGAATATGTGATTATTAGAAAGTACTCCTAACGAGTATAGCAATAACAAATATTACGGTACTTGCTCATCACTAGTAAGAATTCAATTGATATTGAACCTGCCATGAGAACCTGCCTAATACACTGTGAGGTTTCTCCAAGCTCCAAAAGCTGAAAATTATTCCTTCTTGTATCCTTGTTCCCCACTTTCTTGTGTAATGTATCACAAATGACAAGGGACTACTCGGCGGAAGAAGACAAAATAGAAAAACCAAAAAAGATAGAACCAAAGAGAACATCTCACTCTTCTCGAATAAGCTTGTAATTTCCTTAAAATAAGTGTCACTTTTGTTAAAACAAATGAATCATGTCTGCCAACTATTCATCCCAGAAAATGGTGAGCACTGAGAGGTTAAAAACCTCTATGTTCTTACATTACAATGTTTGTGAAGAATAATCCATTCCTTATGCTTTAACTCATAATAAGATATTTTATTTCTGATGTTATTTTACCAAAAAGACAACAAAACTAACCCCTTGAGTCTAGCGTAATGTTAACCTTCACAAAACTTTCATGTTAATGAAGACAGTGTAATAATTGTACCAGTTTTGAGATAGAGAAGAGATATTATATGAAGCAGACGTAACAGCTCTATAGAAAACATGACATTTTACTTCATATAATTGTATATCTCACAGTGAGACACTCACAGAGAACATTACAAGAAGTGCTGAAAGCTTTATGCTCCTTTTGTCGAGGCCTGATAACATCTCTACAATATTGTATTGTGATTATATTTTATTGAATCTATTGTCCAGACAATGACCATGGCTCAGACACCACAATTTCACGCATCATTGAATTACTCTAATAAAGTATTTTTCTAACTTTACTTTGATGGACTAATCATCCCCATACCACAATACAATTTCTATTTTTTATCAAGTACAGATGAATTACGGTAACTTATTACTTTACAGCTAATATATTTACTGAATGTTCTAAATGTGACAACATAAATATAAAAGAGAGTACAAAATAATAAGTACAAAGACCTCCAATTATAGATAGCAAAGAGAGAGGCTCATTTTATTCAGATTTCTTTTACATTTTTACCCTACACGCAGCTATGAATGTACTTTTTTATATGCAAATTTACTCTTCAAAGACGACTTGAACTCTAGTGCCACCTATCAGAAGGAATAATCCTAAAAGTCAATATCTATCCTTTAATGAGACCTTTCATATGCATTTGCAGACACTGTGTTTTAGGATGTCTGTACCTTGTTAGTGCTAAGTATGAGATCTGATTTGGCTAGGTGAGAGGCTGAGGGTACTGTTACACGTCGCAATATCGTTCCGATATCGCATACAATTTCACAGGAGAGCGCACGTTTTTGGCACTTGTCCAAGATCGCACTGTAGATGTCACACAGGGAGATATCGGCAGGCAACGCAACTAGGATGTTGTCCGCAACTTTTGTGCGCTGGGTTTCAGCAACACAGGGACCGATCATTAACATTGTAGTGAATAGGGGAAGTTGCAAACAAGATCATAGTTGCACCGTCACACAGCACAATTATGCCACATCGTATATGCAAAATTGTACAGTTGAAGTAGCTGCGATTTTTTTCCCATCGCATTGCCCATATACACGACACAGCGCACGAACGATATCAACTGCAATGACTGTACCACGTAACTTTTTTTCGATGTTGCATTGCGATATTGCAACATGTAACGGTACCCTTAAGCTCCCGTAACACACAACGACGCAACAGCAATCCCAACAATAACAATCCTTAGGCATCGCTGTTGCGTCACTTTGGGATCGCTGGTGAGATGTCAAACAGTCAGATCTCGCCAGCGACTCAGCAACGATGATAGAAGGTCATTGGGAATTGTCACTCTCGGGCGTAGTATTGAGATCGTTGGTCATTGTCCCTTTCAAACACAGCGATGCAGCGTTCCCAGCCGCAGACCAACAACCTAAAAATGACCCATAGCACTTTGTAATGATCAGCGATCTCACAGCAGGGGCTTGATTGCTGCTAAGTGTCACACATAACGAGATCGCTGTTACGTCACAAAATCTGGGACTTAACAACGATCTCGCTAACGATCTTGTTATGTGTGATGGGGGCTTAAGACTGGGGTTTCAAGGGAAATCATTTCTCCTTAGGCTGGTTTCACACTGTGTATTTTTACCATCCGTGGCTGTCCATTTGATTTTCAATATGTGTTAGGCGGCCGTCACACGCTACGATATCTTGAAAGATATCGCTTGAACGCGCCTGATTAAACATCGCTTGAACGATGTCTGTGCGTGTGACGGCAAGATACAACGAGCGAGAAGTGTTCAAATCGCAAGATCGAGATCTGAGCTCCGGACCTCACATCTTGCAATGAACGATTTTACAAACAGCTTCATCGTGGTGTATAGCACCATGATGAACGATCTCCCAGCGGCAGAGCCTATGCTGGGAGATGGTAACTATGGTACACGTCGGGTTACTAAGCGATGCACGGCGCCTAGTAACCCGATGTGTACCATAGTAACCAGCGATCTCGCTGGTCCACATCGCTGGTGAGTCTGTCTGTGTGACAGCTCACCAGCGATGTGGGCGATATTGTAAGCGATCGCGCGTGCACGTGATCGCTTACAATATCGCTAGCGAGATCGTAGCGTGTGACGGCCGCCTTACTTATAGTATAGCTCCAGGTGGAACTATGTTTAGATCAATAAGACACAACAGTCTTATCTGAATTTTATGATGAATGATCATGTAAACCTATGTTTATTGTATGTATTTTGATTTCTTACAGTATCAGTCACTTTGAAAAAGGCCTCAGCCGAAACGTTTGTTTTTGGACTGATAAAAATAAAAGACATTTGCTTGCATCATAACAGTTTCAACCACTCATTTTTTCTTGAGTGCCGAAGTTATCTTAGCGCGGTCGTCACACGCTACGATATCTTGCAAGATATCGCTTGAACGCGCCTGATGAAACATCGCTTGAACGATGTCTCTGCGTGTGACGGCAAGATACGACGAGCGAGAACTGTTCAAATCGCAAAATCGAGATCTGAGCTCCGGACCTCAGATCTTGCGATTAGCGATTTCACGATATGCCTCATCGTGGTGTATAACACCACGATGAGCGATCTCCCAGCGGCAGAGCCTATGCTGGGAGAGGAGATGGTAACTATGGTACACGTCGGGTTACTAAGCGATGCGCGGCGCCTAGTAACCCGATGTGTACCATAGTAACCAGCGAGATCGCGGATCCACATCGCTGGTGAGTCTGTCTGTGTGACATCTCACCAGCGATGTGAGCGATATTGTAAGCGATCGCGCGTGCACGTGATCGCTTACAATATCGCTAGCGAGATCGTAGCGTGTGACGGCTGCCTTATATTCATTCTCTGGAGCAGTGGGGACTATGTTACCCTTTGCAATGTGCATACAAACAACAATCCACATGATATCAATGAAATTGGATTAATGAGACCAGAAATCCTTTAACTGCTCAATGATCCAATTCCAATTCTCACATTACCATTGTCGGCATTGGATGATGGTCAATGGAGCTGAGCAAATCACCTTAAGTTTGATTCACTCAAAAGTAAGGAATAATCATCACATAAATTGATTGCAAATTTTGCTGGAAAAAGCTACAAAAACAATAAACAGTTTTATTCACTTCTCCTCCATCTTCTCCATACCTGTCCTGCCACTCCCTGTGGTTCCCCTGATTGTGTGTTCTTCTCACTCTTCCAAAAGACTGTGTTGCTGACAAGGCCCCAGGCTGTCAAGTGGGTTGGAGCACATGTCAATAAAGGGCCCCATACTCAAGTGACAATAGTAAACCTAATTAGCAGGGATGGATGTTGCTGGAAGTTCAAGGAAAAAGAGAAGATAAAGGAGCCAGTTAGAAGACCAGGCGGGGGGGGGTGGTGGTGTAACAGGTATATAGAGGACTTTGTAAAGGTGATTATAAAAGGTTTTGCAACCCCCTTTCTCAGCCCTATAGGGTATTTCACACACTGCAACATCGCTAGCGATATCGCTGAAACGTTTTAGGTTTTGTGACATAACAGCGAACTCTCCAGCGATGTTGTAGTGTGTGACACGCATCAGCGACCTGGTCTCTGCTGTGAGGTCGCTGATCACTACAAATAGTTCAGGACCATGTTTTGGTCCTTGGTCTCCCGCTGGTCAGCACGCAACGGCGTGTGTGACAGCGAGAGACCAATGATTAGCGACCTCCCAGCCAATGCCCAGCTCTGCACATTAGATGCTGGGCACTGGTAACCAGGGTAATTATCGGGTAGCTAAGCAGGGTGCTATTTAATCTAGTTACCAGCGTCCTCCCACTTTGCCCAGCCTGTAAGCGGGACGACGCTGATAACCAGGGTAAACAAAGGGTAACTAAGCAGAGCGCGCTGCTTAGCAACTCCATATTTACCCTGGTTACCAGCAATCTGACTGCTGACTGGTCGCTGGTGAGTCTGCCTGTTAGACAGCCCACCAGGGACTGCATAGAGACTTTCCCGCGATCCCGGCCAGGTCGGATCACTGTTGGGATTGCTGGAAAGTCTCAGCGTGTAAAGGGGCCCTAAGAATCTAGCAAATTGGGGACCAGTAGCCCACATTTTGCTGCTATTATGTGAAACAAATAGCTCAAAATTTGGATTTTCTTACAATATTTTCTTTTGAAAAATTCTAAATAAAGACTTTTGGGTTAGAGTTCAATTGACTCAGCTTTTGAAGGTATTGAATGCTTCCTCTAAAGGAAGAAATTAAGGACCTATGTTTTACACCCTTTTGTTAGAAGCAGCATTACCTTTTTTACCAATTTTTGCTATAGTTTCTCTTCTGTGAAATGTTAATGGTTTATCAGTTGTACTTTCTTGAACAAGTAGATACTAATAGTTGTAAATAAATGTTTTGAAAAAATCCACAAGACATGATTTTGAAATTCTCTAGTCCACTTGTCTAGTCATCACATCGATGGCTCTGGTGAATTTGACAAAAATACATAAGCTTGGCCTCTTTTACGTGTATGTAAAATATCATGTTTGAACTGCCTATGCCCCAAGTTGTAGGTAATATAAGATCCCCATCTGAAGGTACCTTTACACGCCGCTACAGAAGGTTGAAAACAACCGGGTTTCGGACACAAATGTATCTTGCACCGTCAAATCAAACCGAGGTAGTGGCGTGTAAATCAGGTTGTTGCCACCGGTCACTGTCGACACCTGTTTCAGAGCAGTGCTCTAAAACAGGCTGGTTTCAACCCGATGGTAGCGGCGTCTAAATAAGGAACAGGAGGGTTTTTTCGCCACCTAGTTAACTCCCTGGGGCGTGACTCAGCCTCCGGGAAACCGCCCCCCTTCAGCGATCATTAGTGGAAGCTCCTGCGTTACGATTAGTTGTCGCTGCATAGGGCGGCATACTTAAGGAGCTGACCAGTCACACTACACATTTGCTCTAGCGTCATGTATTAGCCAGCCTTCCTGCGCTGGCTGGCCAATCATGATGCTATTGCTTTGTCCAATCACCTCCGGGAAACCGCCCCCCTTCAGCGATCATTAGTGGAAGCTCCTGCGTTACGATTAGTTGTCGCTGCATAGGGCGGCATACTTAAGGAGCTGACCAGTCACACTACACATTTGCTCTAGCGTCATGTATTAGCCAGCCTTCCTGCGCTGGCTGGCCAATCATGATGCTATTGCTTTGTCCAATCACCTCCGGGAAACCGCCCCCCTTCAGCGATCATTAGTGGAAGCTCCTGCGTTACGATTAGTTGTCGCTGCATAGGGCGGCATACTTAAGGAGCTGACCAGTCACACTACACATTTGCTCTAGCGTCATGTATTAGCCAGCCTTCCTGCGCTGGCTGGCCAATCATGATGCTATTGCTTTGTCCAATCATCGTACGAGCATCTCGTAATCCACAACTCTGGCACGCCTATGTGTTGTCCCTGCTGCACCATGTCCTCCCATATTACCTTCTGTAGCGGCATGTAAATGAGGGACGGTGCTCTACAGAAGGTAACTTGTGGCACCCTGCGGTGCCTCCAGGGATAGATGAAACCTTCTGTAGAGCACCTTGTAGCGGCGTGTAAAGGCGGTATTGGGTACCGTTTGCAACCGTTGGTACGTGCTCGTGCACGTGAAACACCCGGTTGTTTCCAACCTTCTGTAGCGGCATGTAAAGGTACCTTGAGGTGTAATGGTTAACCTTGTGGAGAGTGACCTGCCAGGTCTAGCATGCCAGCATGAGGAGACTTAAACACCACAATGTTTCTCTGGGAAATATCAAATTGTTCAGAGATATGCCACCTATTGGAAGTAGCAATCCTAAAAGTCAATATCAAGCCATTAACCAGCCTTGCTATATGACTTTGACTAAAAAGTCAAACCAGAATGTCAATTTGCAGACAGTGTTCAGGATTTTTTTCCTCATCAATGCAAAGTATGAAATCTGATTTGGTTGTGTGAGAGGCTAAGGGGTACTTCACACTAAGCGAGATCGCTAGTGAGATCACTGATACGCCACAGGTTTTGTGACGCAACAGCGACCTCGCCAGCGATCTCGCTATGTGTGACAAGCAGCAGCGACCAGGCCCCTGCTGTGAGATCGCCGATCGTGTTGGAATGTCCTGGACCATTTTTTAATCATCGGGCTCCTGCTGGGCAGCATGCATCACTGTGTTTGACGGGGACAACGACCAACAACCTCAATACTACAGGTCTGAGTGACAGGGTCCAACGACCGCCGTATAATTGCTGTTTCGCTGGTGAGATCTGAATGTTTGACATCTCACCAGCGACTACGTAGCGATGCACCAGCGATGCTTACCAGTTTGTATCGTTCTTGAGATCGCTGGAGCGTCGATAAGTGTAACGGGGCCCTAAGTCATATCTAAGGGGTAAGGTTTCTCATTACGGAGAGTGAGATTCCTGAAAGAGATAATTTGCATAAGACTACATACACATTAGATAAAGGATGCTTTAGCTCATAATTCTCATGTTATCAGGTAATTATCTATCTTCTATGAGGGGTTATACTATGTCCAACCAAAAGAAGAAGTAATGGAAGTTAAGCATTTGACACTTAGAAATTAAATACTTAACTCTGTTGTTCTTGATAAAAATAGCTGGTGGCAGAGGATTCTGGGATCCATGTCTTTCTCTCTTGCCAATTGTCACGAAGACTTAATCAGGACCTGCAGCTCTCTGGCGCCCCCTTATCCTGCGGGTCACATCCGGTTTTGCCGGAGGATAAGAAAAGAGCCCTGATGCCCTAATTTATGTTGTAGACTGCGACACGCGATGTGACAGGATGTATATATACCACCAGTTCCTGCCAGAAACGTATATATACTTCGATCCAGTCACCCTCAGGCCCACAATATCACATAAATACAAAAACGTTATGCTGCCACCACCGATCTCTTTAAGGTGGATCAGTCACCTGCTCTGGTAACGTGTAAAAGCGGGGTTTGCGTGTCAGATAGTCATAGAACACGAAGAACGAAACTAGTAAATTATAATATTTTACTCTCAAAGTTGGCAGTGCTTATAAAAAAGATATACAAGATATTACATAAGAGACGATGTACAGATACAGTTGTCGTCAATAGTATTGACACCCCTGCAATTCTGTCAGATAATACTCAGTTTCTTCCTGAAAATGATTGCAATCACAAATTCTTTGGTATTATTATCTTCATTTAATTTGTCTTCAATGAAAAAACACAAAAAGAATTGTCCTAAACCCAAATTGGATCTAATTCCACACCAAACATAAAAAAGGGGGTGGACAAAAGTATTGGCACTGTTAGAAAAATCATGTTATGCTTCTCTAATTTGTGTAATTAACAGCACCTGTAACTTACCTGTGGCACCTAACAGGTGTTGGCAATAACTATATCACACTTGCAGCCAGTTGACATGGATTAAAGTTGACTCAACCTCTGCCCTGTGTCCTTGTGTGTACCACATTGAGCATGGAGAAAAGAAAGAAGACCAAAGAACTGTCTGAGGACTTGAGAAACCAAATTGTGAGGAAGCATGAGCAATCTCAAGGCTACTATTCGTCGGCGTCTGAATGATAAGGAACTGTATGGTAGGATACCCAGAAAGACCCCACTTCTTACCCCGAGACATAAAAAAGCCAGGCTGGAGTTTGCCAAAACTTACCTGAGAAAGCCTAAAACGTTTTGGAAGAATGTTCTCTGGTCAGATGAGACAAAAGTAGAGCTTTTTGGGCAAAGGCATCAACATAAAATTTACAGGAGAAGAAAAGAGGCATTCAAAGAAAAGAACACGGTCCCTACAGTAAAACATGGCGGAGGTTCCCTGATGTTTTGGGGTTGCTTTGCTACCTTTGGCACTGAACTGCTTGAACGTGTGCATGGCATTATGAAGTCTGAAGACTACCAACAACTTTTGCAGCATAATGTAGGGCCCAGTGTGAGAAAGCTGGGTCTCCCTCAGAGGTCATGGGTCTTCCAGCAGGACAATGACCCAAAACACACTTCAAAAAGCACTAGAAAATGGTTTGAGAGAAAGCACTGGAGACTTCTAAGGTGGCCAGTAATGAGTCCAGACCTAAATCCCATAGAACCCCTGTGGAGAGATCTCAAAATGGCAGTTTGGAGAAGTCACCCTTCAAGTATCAGGGACCTGGAGCAGTTTGCCAAAGAAGATGGTCTAAAATTCCAGCAGAGCATTGTAAGAAACTCATTGATGGTTACCAGAAGCGGTTGATCGCAGTTATTTTGGCAAAAGGTTGTGCAACCAAGTATTAGGCTGAGGGTGCCAATACTTTTGTCTGGCCCATTTTTGGAGTTTTGTGTGAAATGATCAATGTTTTGTTTTTCCTTCATTCTCTTTTGTGTTTTTTCATTGAAGACAAATTAAATGACGATAATAATACCAAAGAATTTGTGATTGCAATCATTTTCAGGAAGAACCTGAGTATTATCTGACAGAATTGCAGGGGTGTCAATACTTTTGGCTACTACTGTATGCATAAACAGTTTTTAAAATAAAAGGAATAAAATATGAAATTGCCAGACCTAGCCACGCGGTGACAAACTTAGATCCGTTGGGGGGGGGCGGCTCCCCAGAAATGTATGATTCCTCCACACAGCAATAGGGTCCTGCTGTGTACGTGCCCAGGGTGAAATCAGCCTAAACATTGCTGCTCTAGTTTTAATAAATGCAGTAAAACTTCAGCCCCCCCTCGTAGGTTTTCCCTCCCTGGTCGAATGCTCCGCTGGGTCCCTCCTCTTTCACTATGCTTAATAAACCTTCATTTTTCATATCTGGGTATGGGGTGGGCCCACATTGATGATACACACCTCATGTTTACTTTCATTTAATTCAGAGAATATTGATGCCAAATATGACATATTTATGATGCTCAGAACGCTAGAACTCATTTCAAGTTCCTGAGTGTTACATAGATATACAAGACATATCATTAAATGCACAAAAATATGAGTAATCTAAAAATATGAACTATGTTTGTGGTAGGAACGGGTCTTCTTAAATTTGACATTCACAAAACTATCTTTCAAGACAAAGAACTTTTTAGAGGGACAGATAGAAGCTTTAGCTCTACTTCAGGTATTTATTGCTCTGTGGTTGTAAGTACTGGATAGGCGAGGGGGAGAGAGAGAGAGTGGGGGATTGCATGTAGAATTGGATCTACAGAAACCCCTCATGTGAGAGAAAGCCTTATGTATTGGTTTTGGCTGATTTTCCAACCTCTTACCATAATGAAACAAATTCATACTTTCCTGACACCAATGAAAACATGAGCCAAGTTTTCATTTGTATGGGTGATGTGTAGGGTGGGAGTGATAACTGTCAGCTGAACACTATCACATGTCTATGGCTGAGCTAAGCAGAAAGATGTCCTGTACTTTACTACATACCAAAAATGCAGTAATATACCCATTTATGCTTTTGATAGGGCATTATTGTATGTGCAGAACTACATGTACCAGCATGCAAGGAGCACTAGGCCCAGAGATTATAACATTTTGATGATGATTGAACATGTTGCTATTGTACCTTTTTCACAGAAATGTCATCCTGGCCTTTATTATATTTTCAGATATAGCATGCCATACATACTATACATACACAATATGGGTCTCACCATCCACATATGGATCAAAGGAGTAAAGGACATGTGTTGAGTGCTAAGAGGGACACCAAAAAGCTACTCTGTCAATGGCTAAGTGCAGATCTTATTTTTGGTCTTGGTGTGAGTTGACAAAATGTCAGATCACTTCAAACCAATGTTGTTCTATGGGGCTGTGCATGAGTCCGGGTTTTTACTCAGACCAAGTCAGAGGAAAAAATCACAGCATACCAGAATTACCTCTGTATATTATATGTAAATGAATGGGTCCATAGAATAAAATCAGACCATGCTTAATTACATCCGAGTGTTGTTTGATTGTTGTGAACTGACATAATGGTGAAGATAGAGAATTTTTTTTATGTTTTCCATAACAGTGTAAATTAGACGCGCAGCATAATAGATTGATATTCTCAGTTGAGAAACCATATGGTCATCCGCACCTAGCCTGTGGGTAATTAATTATATACAGGGCTGAGATAGTGGCTTAGATCAAAGCACTTCTGTGACATTGTTTGAAGCTATATGATAAATATATTATATGTATCTTTGCTGACCTTTTAAAAAGATATGCACTTGTTTTTTGTTGAATTGTAACTTTTTGCTATTCTTTACCAGAGCAATATATTAATCTAGGGATTCTGAAATAATGCAATATTTATAGCCATAGCAGGAGAGACATGGGGCCATAAGGGATACCTTTTTCCCTCAGGCATTCTGAAACAAGCCGCAATGCAAAATTTCCAATCAGCAGAAAACTGAACTCATAAAAAATGCTTTTATTCTTTCAGACCATGGTATGTCTCAGCTGAGATTTGTTTGTCAGCTGTATTGAGCCCAAGTCTTCTCAATGTAATGTAATATCTGATCAAGAAGAAAGAAATATGAATTGAAAGCTACATGAAGATAATATGATGTGAGCTTTTTTTTCAATCTGCAAAGTGTATTTTCAAAAAAATAGATATAACTACTGACAATACATATAAGCCACTTAGCAAAATTAATTTAGAAATATATAAAGTATCTATCTGTCTATCTATCTATCTATCTATCTATCTATCTATCTATCTATCTATCTATATCTATGTATATCTATCTATCTATCTATCTATCTATCTATCTATCTATCTATCCATCCTCAGGGGAATAACAAAAGCTCTCACCATTAATGATAACTCAATCACAAAACATCAATGTAGACAAAGTAATGTAAAACGAACTGCTAAACATTGGATATAGGAGTCAAGTAAAGCTTTGCCCTTTACCTTTGTCCCGTTTCAGACACGGATGGATCATGTCCTGGGAAAGGCACAAACGTTGCACTACATGGCACTAATCGGGGGGACATGTTGGTCTTCTGCTCAGTAAAGTGTTGCAGTGATTCTAATTTGCTTATAGCCATGTCTCTTCTTGTAACCTGCTGGTTTTGGTTGTCTTTAATGTTGGTTTACTCATGCTTAGATTTCCATATAAATTAAAAATTGTCTCCTTATAATACAGACTCCTGCCTGATGTGTTCATTGCTGGCAGGGCTCGCTCCATGTCGCCTACTAACCAGGCTCACTGGGAACAGGAAGAGCCGTGTTCTGCTTAATATGATTACATTACAAATCCCTGTTACATTCATTAATACGAAGCAGATTGCCATACTGTCTCATTATAGTGATTTTTCTTACTAAAGATCTTTTTGCCCACTTAGAACCTAACTTTTTTCTCAAATTAATTTGCCAGTTAAAAAAGGATTTCTTTATATCCGAGCTCCTCAGAACAATTTTGTTTCATCATTTTTAAATACTTGTAAAAAATGCTGTAAACTTCAATCACTTTCACAGACATTGTTACAAGTGTTTTAAGGTGTTGCTGTTGTTGGTGTTTTTGTTGTAACTAAAGTTATCGAATCTTAGGAAACTCGAATTGACGGGTTCTACTAATTTTTTCAAAAAATTTGATTTGCAACTTAATAATTTTCTGTAAATCTCAACGCTTCAAAGCCCAAATAAAATCTGAAATCTTCTAGGAATGTAGCCCATATAGCCCTAGTAGTGTCCAAGTAACCTCAACATATCTTGGTAAGGATAAATGGGGGACTAAACAGAGCACTGCAGGGAGGAGGAAAGCAAGGGTTGAGACAGTGCACTGCAGGGAGAAGGGAAGGGGATGAGAAAGTGCACAATGGGGAGGGAAAAAGGGGTGTCTGGAGATCCTTGTGTACACAACATTGACAGTCACACGCCTAAAACCACCATCATCAAAGTCACACTTTGTTTCAGGGAGGAGCAGAGGCTGTGGAAGTGACTGAAGCCTCTGCCCCCTGATGATGTTCTGTGTGAATATAACCGCACACACTAAGGCACTCACACAAAACATCATCAGATCAGGAAATAGTAAAAAAAAACAGTGGTGTTAGGCCAGCTTCACAAGATCCGATCCGGGGCTGTCAGGGTTGAACCTGACAGCCCCAGACCGGATCTGTACACAGAACCGGAGGGCCAATTTTGCCCTCCAGTCTGGTGTGCAGCCGGGTGGCTCCTTTGCAGCTGCAACTGCTGGTAATTCAAGATCCTGAACTGTCAGCAGGGGACAGCTGGAGGTGCTGAAGTTCAGCACCGGCCTGTGCTGAGCTTCAGCACCCTGCGTCCGGTTTCCGGGTGCAGCTCCGATGCGATCCGGCGCCATCGACCCCCATGTTAGGGAGTGCCAGATCGCACTGGACCGGGAGGATCCGGGAACACTGGCTTTTTTCCCCTGGACACAAAATTGCTGCATGCATCATTTTTGTGTCCGGAAGAAAAATCTGAATCGCTGCCATCCAGCTCCATCCGGCCCCATAGCATACTGTGGGGCTGAAATCCAGTCCAGGGCTGTCAGGTTCACCCCTGACAGCCCCGGATCAGATTTCACCATGGTGTGAAGCCGGCCTTAGATAATGTAGAGAGAGAATGATAGGGAAATCGCTTAAATGAGCTTATGTTATAGGAATACATTAAATAGGAAGTTAGGAGAAAAATGTTGGCCTTGGATTAAACTTTCAATTCCCAAAATCTGTAGCACAATCCTAACGAGGTTTATTTCAGGGAACTACACCCAATCCAAGACATCATTAGTTATAAGAAATAAAGTTGAGGCTTTTGTAAGGAATATTGCATTAACACAATACCAGGATTTTTTTTTTGTTTGCTAAGTTACAGCAATTTTTGTGCCTTATACTGCAAAGGATTTGTCTTACCCAAACAGGGAAGATTCTCTAGCATTTGCCCCCAAAACTGAGTTGTCCCTTCAAAAAAAGAGGAAGAAAGTTTGACCTAAAGAAAATCGGGAGCCCTTGAAATGTATCAATTTCTTTTTTTGGTAAGATATGTTTCCCTTTATGCCCATTGCTATGCAGTTGCCCAATTCTGCACAGACTCCTATCTTCGAGATTTACTTTAGATGCTGAACCCCCCGACAAAAGTAAAAAATATAATAATTTCTCTAAAAATAACAAAAATCTGAGACAGACTAAAAATTTGAATCACAGAAGACACATTTTGCTTTAAAAAATGTTATTCTGTGTGGTCAACTTTTCTAGTTGTAACCAGTTGACTATCATAAAGTAGTATTGCTTATCCCAAGCAAATGAAGGTGAAAAATAGCTGCCATTAAAGCAATTTTTGTCTGAATAAGGCAGGAGACATTATTTAAGGATAACAAGCAGTAAATGATGATTATGGCTAGGGTCACACTTTTTCATAGAATTGCGTTCACTGCATCCAGATCCGGATGCGGTGAACGCAATTGCGGTCCCACACATTTTTTAACAAAAATGTGTGGAGGGAACCGCAATGCAGTAACCGGATTGCTCCGGATGTGTAATCCGGAGCAATCCGGTTACCATACAGTTTGCTATTCCCTGCTGCCGCAGGGATGAGCAAAGTGTTATCAGTGTTTAAAAATAATAAATCTTATTAATAATTGTGGCCATAATGTCTCTAGGGCGTGCCCACCCCTCCAGAGACATACCACCCACTCAGCTGCGCATATAATGTGTTAATTCCTGATGTACAGTAAGCCGGCTCATGTCTGCTCTGTACATTTTTATGAATGAAGCCACCTGCTCCCCTGTGAGCAGCGTGCATACTATACATACATTACATATAGTATGTGCACTGTCCGAGGCTCTGAAGGCTTTTACAGTAGATCTATGGTGCTGCGCAGCCCATAGATCTACTGTATAAGTCTACAGGACCCTGGACAGCGCACATACTATATGTACATTACGTATAGTAGGCGCACCGCCCACAGGGGAGCAGGCGGCTTCATTCATAAAAATGTACAGAACAGACAGGAGCCGGATTACTGTACATCAGGAATTAACACATTATATGCGCTGCTGAGTGGGTGGTATGTCTCTAGGGGGGGTGGGCACCCCCTAGAGACATTATGGCCGCAATTATTAATAAGATTTATTATTTTTAAACACTGATAACACCTTGCTTATCCAGGCGACAGCCGGGATAAGCAAAGTATATACGGTTACTGCATTGCTCAGGATTACACATCCTGAGCAATCCGGTAACCGCATTGCGGGGCACAGAACCACTCTGAAAACTGCAGCTTGTATGATTTTTCACACAGGCTGCAGAGCCGGAGGCGGTAACCAGATTGCTTGTAAAGCAATCCGGTTTTTATAATGGGCTCCTATGAGGAGCGTTTCCTGCTCCGGTTTTGAGCTTTTTAAAAGCTCAAAACCGGATCAGGTTTTAAAAAAAAAAAAAAAAAATGCAAGTGTGAATGTAGCCTATGTCATGACTTTGGCCAGATCCAACTGGGGAAATTCAGACCAATCTAAGGTGGAAATCAGGCTACTATTCACCCAAACTGCAAATAATGGCATTATTTATCATGTAAAAAAAAATTTTAAGACATGACCACAACTGATTTTTTGGACAGCTCAGTGATTAGAATGACAAGTTATCTTGATCACCAAATTTGAAAGAATGTTGAAAGGACTGTAAAGCACATTAATAAGATAATAGGAAACAACAGGTGTAAGCCTACAGTCTTATGAAAAAGTTTGGGCACCCCTCTTAATCTTACTCTTTTTTTTTTTTTTTTTTTAAATTGTTTTTTTGCAACAGCTATTTCAGTGTGATATATGTAATAACTGATGGACACAGTAATATTTCAGGATTGAAATGAGGTTTATTGTACTAACTGAAAATGTGAAATATGCATTATTTAAAAAATTGACAGGTGCAAAAGTATGGGCACCTCAAAAGAAAAGTGACATTAATATTTAGTAGATCCACCTTTGGAAAAATAACAGCCTCTAGTCGTTTCTTGTAGCTGTTAATGAGTTCCTGGATCCTGGATGAAGGTATTTTTGACCATTCCTCTTTAAAAAATGACTCCAGTTCAGTTAAGTTTGATGGTCACCGAGCATGGACAGCCCGCTTCAAAACATCCCACAGATGTTCAATGATATTCAGGTCTGGGGACTGGGATGGCCATTCCAGAACATTGTAATTGTTCCTCTGCATGATTGCCTGAGTAGATTTGGAGCGGTGTTTTGGATCATTGTCTTGCTGAAAGATCCATCCCCGGCGTAACTTCAAACTTTGACACTGATTCTTGAACATTATTCTCAAGAATCTGCTGATACTGAGTGGAATCCATGCGATCCTTAACTTTAACAAGATTTCCAGTGCCGTCATTGGCCACACAGCCCCAAAGCATGATGGACCCTCCCCCAAATTTGACAGTGGGTAGCAAGTGTTTTTCTTGGAATGCTGTGTTTTTGTGGTGCCATGCATAACACATTAATGTATGACCAAACAACTCAATCTTTGTTTCATCAGTCCACAGGACCTTCTTCCAAAATGAAACTGGCTTGTCCAAATGTGCTTTTGCATACCTTCGGCGACTCTGTTTGTGGTGTGCATGCAGAAACGGCTTCTTTCGCATCACTCTCCCATACAGCTTCTCCCTGTGCAGTGTGCGCTGTATTGTTGACCGATGCACAGTGACACCATCTGCAGCAAGATGATGCTGCAGGTCTTTGGAGGTGGTCTGTGGATTGTTCTTGACTGTTCTCACCATTCTTCTCTGCCTTTCTGATATTTTTGTTGGCCTGCCACTTCTGGCCTTTACAAGAACTGTCCTTGTGGTCTTCCATTTCCTTACTATGTTCCTCACAGTGGAAACTGACACGTTAAATCTCTGAGACAACTTTTTGTAGCCTTCCCCTGTACAGCTATGTTGAGCAATCCTTTTTTTTCAGATCATTTGAGAGCTGTTTTGAGGAGCCCATGATGCCACTCCTCAGAGAAGATGCAACTAGGAGAACAACTTGCAAGTGGGCACCTGAAATCGCTTTTCTTATGATTAGATACACCGGGCTATGAAGTACAAAGCTCAATGAGGTTACCAAACCAATTTAGTGCTTCAGTAAGTCAGTAAAAAGTAGTTAGGAGTATTCAAATCATGAAAATCAGAAGGGTGCCCATACTTTTGCACCTGTCAAATTTGAAATAATGCATATTTCACATTTTTGGTTAGTACAATAAACCTCATTTCAAACCTGAAATATTACTGTGTCCATCAATTGTTACATATATCACACTGAAATAGCTGTTGCAAAAAAACAATTTTAAACAAGAAAAAAAGAGTAAGATTAAGAGGGGTGCCCAAACTTTTTCATATGACTGTATATAGACTGACTTGCAAAAAAGCAATGGTAAGCACTATGGGCAGCAAAAGATTAATGATGGTGGCCGTTGGATAGGTGAGTATGTTATTTTTTTATTTTTAACACCTTTTATTAATTTTTATTTCACTTTCGCAGTGTATATAGATACTCTGCAAAAGTACTCACATTTCCCATTGACTTACATTGGACTTGATACTCGTAACAAGTACCCGAATATTAGGACCTACTCGTTATGAGTATAGCGAGTCCGAATATTTAAGATAAACATTGGGTTGCTATGGGACCTGCAGTTCAGGAAATGACGCGTTCGGCATCATAGCACAGGAAGGCTGCACAGCAGAGTGGAGCGAGACAGGCTGGGGGAGCGAAATTTGATTTCAATATCACACCCATTGGACAACAGTAGTCCCCCCGGTTCAATAACATATGCCCCACTAAGTTATAAATAAATTTTATTACACACTCACAAGACACATTTAGCATAGAAAGGGATAGTTAGAGTAGTAATAGGAAGGTGCAGGGTTAGGTAGTGATAGCCTACGGGGCTTTATCTTGGTGACAGGTTTCCTTTAACTTTTAGCCATAATTTAAAAATACATATGGTATATGTGAGGTGTTTTTTTTATTTTACAAATGGAGGAAGAAAGTGACTTATCCAGTGACTCTGGAGATGGAAAATGCCATACAAACTGTGATCCACTGGGAACCACTGATCTGTGATGACACAAGTACTAACCAGCATTCTGCAAGGTGTAATAATCCAAAAGATGTTATAGCTGCAAGACATTATGGGGAGGGCCACAGAGAAATGCAAAATTACATTAGCCTACTCTCTGCAGCTTCGGCAATGTGAGAAATGGTACCAAAGTTTTATTTTCTTAGAACCACAAATCAAATGTCAAAATATTAAAATTTGTGTGAAACTGCAAATTTCAGGAAATTTAACTGAATCCTAGTCCTTTATTTATAGATACACGCATCCCCAGCCATTATGCTGATCTTTGATGTGCATGAAGCTGAAACGTTTCATCCATTAAAGAGCGAGCATGCTTGCCACTGCTCTATACTCAATAGAGCATCAGGATTCTCAGAAATGCTTGTTACTCAATCAAGAATCATGGGTGCTTGGGCACTATGCTTGATCCCTGCTCCCTCATGTTTTGTGGATTTTAGACAGCCAATCAACATCCAAGGATTGCCTGCCATATAGGTAAATGCTGCAGCAAAGTTGGCTATTGACATTACTGTGATTGTCTGGCTGCATTGCATCATTGAGTCTTTTACGGGATCAAGGGGTGTGATGCTCATCATACTCTTCTCTGGATCAGTTCACCGAGAGTTGATCTAGGAGAAAAGCTTAGATTAAAGCAGGGTTTGTACACTTGCACCCTTTAAAGCCTTTCAAGTGGCTCTAAAGGCTGTTTTTATCCTTTTTTATCTTAATGAACTAATAAATAATTTAAAAAATTGATGTGGGGTTCCTCCATTTTTGATAACCAGCTAAAGTATAGCAGACAGCAGCATGCCTATTTTATCAGTGTTGGCCTTTTCCAGAATAAAAATACCATCTCAAGAGTTGATACGGTATTAGTTATGTTTTGTCAGTTGTCATCCATTTATGGTGTTCTAAGAGATGTTTATCAGATGACCCCCAATTACTAACCCAGTAGGAGAAAAAAAAAGACACACAGTCAATTATATTATTTTAATAAACACCACCAACTCTTGCTGTTCTTCATTAATTTATTTAAAAAAGGCATGAAAATCAAAAATAATCCACTGAATCCAGTGTAGTGCCCAAATGGCAACCTAAGGCCACGTGCACACCCTGAATATTTGATGAGTTTTTTACTTCAGGATTTATAGCCAAAACCAGGAGTGGATGATTAAATAGAGAAGTGGTTCAGGTGTTTATATGAGGATGCCATCACACGCATCAATCCTGTGAGCTATATTTTTAGCGATCACATGCATGCGCGATCGCTAACAATATGGTTCACATCGCTGGTGAGCTGTCACACAGGCAGACTCACCAGCGATGTGGAGCAGCGAGATCGCTGGTAACCATGGCACACATACAGTTACTAGACGCCGCGCGGCGCTTAGTAACCTGACGTTTACCATAGATACCATCTCCCAGCATAGGCTCTGCCGCTGGGAGATTGTTCATCGTGGTGTCACACACCACGATGATGCAGATTGATCACGCAATTATCACTTGATATGAGCTCCGGCTCTCATATCTGCGATGTCACGATCAAGCGATTTTACATTGTAAAATCGATTGATTACACGCAGCGACGCACAAACGATATCGTTTAAGCGATCAAAAAAGCAGATCGCTTAAGCGATATCGTTCAAGAAATTGAAGCGTGTGACGTGGTCATTAGACGTTTCCTCTGACTGCTCCACTCCTGGTTTTGTCTACAAACCCTGAGGTAAAAAACTCATCAAATACTCAGCGTGTGCACATGGCCTAAGAGATACATATAAAGAGGGAAATGAAAACATGACAAAGCCCCTCATTCACCAATTTATTACCAAGAGAAATCCCTGCAGTTCAACGCTATCCATGCTGCTCCCACAATGTCCATTGTTCTGTAGTACAAAATATAGAGCCTCTTTCTGAAAATGACGCTTCATAGGTCAATCCTGGTCAGGCTGCGCTCTGTGGTATCCAGTGACTGTGATGATTGGTAATTAGATCAGTAACATTACCACTCAAGAGCGGTCTTGTCACGTTGCACTGAGACCACCAAAACAGACCAGCAATTCCTCAAGGGGCACTGCTGATATTGCTAGTGAATTATGCACTACACACTTTAAATAGGCAAAATAATTGTTCTCTTTATTATTAGATTACATTTTTTTTTTTTTTTAAAAACTGTTATTTCTTTTTACATGTTACAAGGGCATACTGCACCAAAATTATTACATTGCATAGAGATAAACAATCTAATTGAGAAAAATGTTCTACGTTTCCTGCAAACAACGCAGGGAACTTAGAATATTGCAAGTGTGACCCTAGCCTAAGAGGTAATGGTCGATCCTAATACTAGCGCTGTCTATTTAAGAGGGGATAATCAATCACACTCATCAACACTAGTTGGGCTGTACAAGATATCAATCATAATGTGTATGTATCTATTTATAATCATTTATTGTACAGCCTTAGTCAACTTCCTGTTTCTTCTGCTTCCTGTCTTTGAATTAACATTAGTGGAAAAAAAATGCATGTGTCAAAATTGTGACAAAAATACATGGGCAAAAACTAATGCAAAAACACATAAAAAAAATGCAAGTGAGAGGAGGTGTGGTATTCCTACAGAAATTCAGCTGTGTGAAAATCTCAACAAAGGCTAAGGTCACATTTGTGTCACCCCCTATGGCTGATGCAAGCGCTAAAAACTTAGACATTTTCCCTGCAGTGCATAGCGTTAACACTATGTGCAGCCAGAGAACGCTGCCCCATAGAAACCCTTTGTTTACCTTAGCAGCGGCCACACAGGATGTGCACTTTAGCTGAGCGCACAGGAAACTGCAGCATTTTCCTGTGTGCTGTGATAAAGCGCACTCCCTGTGTGGCCGCTGCTAAGGTAAACAAAGGGTTTCTATGGGGCAGCGTTCTCTGGCAGCGCATAGCTTTAAGGCTATGCACTGCAGGGAATGTTTCTAACTTTTTAGCGCTTGCATCAGCCGTAAGGGCTGAAGCAAGAATGACCCTAGCCAAACACTGATCATGTGGACATACCTTTAAAGGGGTTTTTCACTACTTTTTTCACCCCCTGCCATATATCATAGCTCTTTAAAACAAGTATATTAGTTATTTATGGCTTGTATCAGCACATCTCAACAGTGGTCGCATGGTATTGAATTGTTATGAAGATTCTTCCTCCTCTGTTTTATCTGACACTTCCTTTTCCTGGCACGGAAAGCATTCAAATGAAAGGAAGTTGTCACGGTGCTGCTGATGGTGGGTGGATATGTTTGGAGTGAATGACAGCTTACCTGAGCATGCCCCATGCAGACACAATTAGTCTGCCTCATGGCTGACTGTATCCATTCACAGCAGTAACAGCCGGGGCTGACGCCTTTGCTAATGCAGTGCTTAGATCTGCAATTCAAAAGTAAAGTATTTAGGAAATCCAATCAGCGCTATGGATCCCTGATAAGAGCTGAACTTAGCATAACAAGCTCAGTGGCAGAGCAGTACAGTCCATCTGACAATTGCAAGATGGGCTGGTCTTCTTTAATGTTAACTCTTTTTCCTACCATTCACATTAGGCAGTAAAGACTGGGAGAAGAGATGTTTCCTCAGCCAGTAATATGAAGATTTTCTGTGCATGGCCAGCCTAGCAAGAGCAGGCTATGACATGTAGCTCCAACACACTGAACAGCAGCAGCAATCACTTGTCATTGGTACATTACCCTCCTGTAGCTATTTCTCTGTATCTATCTACTTTAGAAATAGCCCTATCCAGCCTGTTTGTCTGTCTATAAGTTTGTTCCGAAAAAAGAGCCACCTATAGGACATTGTGGGCATTACAAAAGGCAGTTAAACTGGAATGTGAGAATTTAAACTATGTTCAGGGCCCTTTCACATCAGCGTTTTTCGTAATTCGCGGCAGATGCGGTGAAAAAAACGCATCTGCCGCGTTTGCCGCATAACCGTTCCACTTGCGGCGCGTTTGCGGTTTTTTCTATGCAAAGTATAGGCATACTTGCGGCAGGTGCGACAAGTGCGGTTTTGCACTTGCGGCAGGTGCGGCCGCGAAAAAAACCGAGGCTTACTGCGGTTTTTTTCGCGGCCGCACCTGCCGCAAGTGCAAAACCGCACTTGCCGCACCTGCCGCAAGTACGCCTATACTTTGCATAGAAAAAACCGCAACCGCGCCGCAAGTGGAACGGTTATGCGGCAAACGCGGCAGATGCGGTTTTTTCACCGCATCTGCCGCGAATTACGAAAAACGCTGATGTGAAAGGGCCCTTAGTTAATCAGTCATGTTTGGTTGGTCACTCAAAATCTACACTAAGATGAGCCATACCAAGAAGTATAAACATGATATGGAAAGGAAAGCAGCAGCACAATGGAAAAGGCAATGACACGCAAACGAGACTACTGAACAAAGAAATCATTGTCTTCATCAAGCCACTACACAGAAGTGCATACTTGTCACACATTACTTCCCCCAGTTCAGACCTATTAGATTGGAACAGGATGCCATTTTGCAGTGACAGCACCAACAACAGAAATCTCCAGTGTCAAGATCAATGAGACACTCAGATGATGCTGCATCACTGCGAGAATGCCACGTGGGTGAGTCTCCAACATCAAGGTCTAGGAGGTTGACAAATAATGCAGTATCACAACGCAAGTGACGTGCAGAAGATTCTCCATTGTCCAGATCTATGACACTGTTACAGGATACTTCATTAAATCATCAGCACCATGACAATGAATCTCCGCAATCTACAACAGTGAGACAGTAACAGAATGCAGCATCACACAGTCAGCACTGTAATTACGAATCTACGGAGTACAGATCTATCACACTGTCACAGGTTGCTGCATTTCACCAACAGTACCGTAATGATGAATCTCCGGAGTCCAGACATTATCATCGTATTATGTGTTTATTTTCGTTGCTCCACCATGAATGGCAGCATTTTCCTCTGTAACATGCTCATGATATTTATGAACATGTATTAGAAACTAAGCAAAGCACTGAATGCAGCATGTCTGCTGCATTCACGCAATGGGTCCCCTATGCTTCTGTGGGGCTGCTACCCAGATATATAGGCTTATAAAAACTTAGAGTAAAAATCTAGGACTACAGTAAAAATCCATGGGGGCTGGCCCTTGTGCTTGAGACAGCTCATCCACGGGGGCATTTCATGCCCCCTGCACCTCTGTGCCGCCCATGTCCTCGCCGCCTCACTCGTGCCATTCATGAAATCTTCGAGGTTGAGGTGCAATCCCCGTCTCCCGCTATGACTTCCTCTCATTTCCCCACCCTGCTCCGTGTTGTCCTATGGAGCAGGGCGGGGAAATGAGAGGATGTAATAGCGGGAGGCGGGGCATGCACCTCAACCTCGCTCTGTGCTTGTGTCAACACCACAAAAACACACAGAGTGAGGATTTCATGAATGGCACGAGCAAGGCGGTGAGGACATGGGCGGCACAGAGGTGCAGGGGGCGTGAAATACCCCCATGGATGAGCTGCCTCAAGCACAAGGGCCCGTCTTCACGTCTCCATGGAAAATTACTGTAAGTTTTTATAAACCTATATATCGGGGTAGCAGTCCCACTAAGCCATGGGGAACCCCTTGCCTGAATGCAGCAGACATGCAGCATTCAGTGATGGACTTAGATTCTAATCCATGGGGGGTGACAGGTCCTCTTTAACATACACATACCTACTTTGTAGCTTGTTTGTTATACAATTTACTGCTATCACTTTATTTTAAATGCACCTATTTTTTATTTAGTTTTCTAATGTAAATGGTAGGGGGGTGAGGAAATAAGTAGCAGGAAAAATAAAGGGCAGGATATCTGAGAAGCCAATATGGCCCTATGAACTGGGGGCCCTAGCAGCCCTTGCTCCCAAAGGTACCTATTATTGTGAGGAGGTTTGTGCCACCACCCATTTCCTGCTCCTCACCTGGCCCTGGGCTGTCTCCCCCTCACCTCAACCCATGAACCAGAAATAGCAAAATCACAAATTGAATCCTAAGGTAGCAATAGCAAAGCTTCAGCAGCAAACATGAGTGTCCAACTACCAAGCCATTATTTGTTGAAATAAGTAATGGTTTGAAGGTTTCGGAACCTCCTAAAGATTCTTCCGGAATATTCAAAACAGAGAAACAAAAAGAATATTATGAAAAACATAGAAAATCTTTACAACCAAATTCTAAGTTAAAGAAGCACAATACCGGCAGAGAGGGTATTAAGAGGAACCCCCTAATAATAATACCTGAACCAGTGGAAATGTCAATGGTAGATGACAGCACATCGCCATTGTTATTTCTGTCACAAGAACTTATTCCCAAAGCCCCAAATGACGATAACATTTTAGGAACACTAACTCCACAATTAGATTTTGGTTTGAATAGAGAAAACTCAACATGGCTCGATTTGTCACTTTTAACCCTTCATCCAGATTCTCAGGTGGAAACAGTTCAAACCGAGACCCAGAAAAGCAATATTTTGGGCACACCATCACAAATATTAGAGGCTACTACTTCTGATAAATCTCATTTCCCGGGATCGGGGGATCAAACTCCAATAAGTGGGTTATCAATAAACTCCATACCCAACATGGGAACACCACTTCCTGTGGGTGTTAAATTGACAGAGGCACAAGTGGTCGATGGTTTAATCAGCTCTGAGTCATTGACTACACCCTTAATCTTGTCACTTGAGCAGGTTCCATCAGTGGATCTCTTCATCTCTGACCCCTCCGATTCTGAAAAATTGAGCCCCACCGAGCCCGCTGATGAAGTTGAGTCAAATACAACCTTTGTTAAACACCCTCCCCCGCCTATTAACGTATCTTCCACGGTAGAATTATTTCAGCCTATTTTGGAACATGTAAGGAACAAAGATATACTGTCAAACAGTAATTCTGGAAAATTAAGTAAATTAAGAAAAGATATAGGATCAGTTAGTCTGAAAGATTCAAAAATAACACATTTTTTTCAGATAGCCCCGGGACAACATCCAAAAAGAAAAAGACTAAACGTGGGTGTAGAGGGGGAGGAGGAGGAAAACAATCTAAATCAGGGAAAGGAAGATTTACAGAACCCGAAAAAAACAAAGGCAAAACATCAATAGAACCATTAAATGAGGCTCCTGGTTATGAAAAAACAGGAATTTTTAATCTTTCAAAGCATAAACTCACCATAGGAGAGACATCACTACTCCGAAGGGGTTTGACATTTTGTCCAAATGCTAAGCTGGATACTTTTGAGTTATATTTAGATCTTAATGAATTTATTAGAAAAATAACGATTAAAAGACATTTTGCACTTGAAAGAAGGGCCAAACCAATTGAAACATGAGAGGACATAACATCTAAACCTCACAATATGGAAACTACCACCGTAGTCTCCTCCTACCAACATGTACAAGTGAAAGGAGAAAACAAAAGCTTCTACCCCCTACATCATAAAGGCCCCCACATTGAGACGTTCCAGCAAGTAATGTTGAAGGAATTACGTTCTTTCTCACATTACAAAAAATCTGACAACTTGACCCCTGAAGAAAGAGAAGCAATAACCTCTTTAAGAACAAATACGAGCATAGTGATTAAAAATGCGGATAAAGGGGGGAGGGTTGTAATAATGGACAGAGACCGGTACATTAATGAGGGTATAAGAATCTTAGGTGATTGTGAATACTATCTCAAATTGGATTCTGATCCCTCAGTAGGTATATTCCTAAAATACAATGAGCTGATTAAAAGAGCCTGGGAAATGGGAATCCTAAATAAGGAGGAGAGAAGATTCCTTGATATTCCCAGATATAGGGTTCCTTTTTTCTATTTTTTACCGAAATTACATAAAGATCCAAACAACCCCCCAGGGCGCCCCATTATCTCGGGAATTCAGTCGATAACGGCCAATTTGAGCCATTATATAGATTTGTTCCTCCAAAAATTTGTTATCAGTTTAGATTCTTATCTAAAAGACTCATCGGAGCTGATTAGACTTTTAAGGAATGCTCCTTCATTTAATAAATGCCTTCTAATCACGATGGATGTAACTTCTCTATATAGTAATATCCCTCATAATTTAGGGATACAGGCCATTGAAAAATATCTAAGATCAGATTAATCGTTACCTGAGGAACAGCGATCTTTCATTCTCGCTGCCATTAATTTCATTCTGGAGAATAACATTTTTACTTTTGAGGGTGTTTTCTATAGACAGATCAGGGGCTGCGTGATGGGGACGCGATTCGCACCCAGCTATGCCAACCTGTACATGAGTTGCTTCGAGTCCATCCTCATTGCGCAGTCCCGGTTCGTGGGCCAAATAAAATTCTACCGACGGTACATTGATGACCTGTTGTTAATTTGGGATGGCTCAAGGGCTGAAGCCTTAACATTCATAGAAGAACTTAATACCAACCCCTGGGGTTTACAATTAACTGCAAATATGTCAGATATAACAATTCATTTCCTTGACCTCCAGATTGCCCTTGACCAGCTGGGGAGAGTGTCCACATCCACGCACTTCAAGCCTGTTGATGTTAACAGTTACCTGAGATTTGATAGCGGACACCTCCCCGGCTGGATCAAAAATATACCCTACGGGCAGTACTGGAGGATAAGGAAAAATTGCTCCAATGATGTAGATTTTCATAAAGAATCGAGTATTTTAAAACAGAGGTTCAGACAGAAGGGCTATCCTAACAAAATCCTTGTTGATGCATACTCTAAAACAAGAGTATTATCTCAAGATGCATGTTTGGGGAAAATTACAGCAAAACAAACTAATGATGAGGATAATTTAAATGAAGTAAGGCTGATTACTACTTTTAACCAATCCAGATTGGGAATCAAAAAACTAATGGATAAATACTGGTTTATCCTGAAAGCCGACCCTATCCTGAAAAAATGTATACCTGATAAACCTCTCATTACGTATAGAAGAAATAAAAGTTTGAAAAATATGGTATCTCGCAGTAATACAGAAATGAAAAATGTAATAAAGAGAGAAGAATTGGCGACACCTCCCAGTGAGAGAGGAGGCTATTTAAAGGCCAGGGGCATGGTTACCTGACAACCTACAATTTACAACCTGCAGAGCCGTCTAAAGACTGCAGCAGTATCAGCAAACCAGCACTAACTGTCAAAGGAAATGTAACTCTAAGGACCCAAGAGATTATTTTTTTTTCTTTTTTTATAGATGTACTATCAGGACCTTGCAAACTGTCCAATTAGGTGGCCACTAGCGATGACGTAGTTGTGACGTGGCACCATCTGATTGGCCAGATCGCTACTGGCTATCTGATTGGCTGGTAGTGAAAGGTCCTTGTCCGGCAATCGGATGTCTTCTCTGCCGGTCCCGGTGCAGACGTCGGAAGGTGAGTATGTAAATGTATTATTTTTTAACAACTTTTACTCACTTTTAGGCTGCTTTCGCAGTGTATCTATAGATACCGCTACCTACTCGTTGCGAGTATAGGGAGCACGAATATTAAGGTACTCGCTCATCCCTACAATAGAACAATAAACATTAAATCTCCAACGTAAGAAAATCTTAAACCACAGGTGTATCATCATAATTACATAGGTGTATCTGTATAATCGTATAATCAGCAGAGATTCATCAATTGCACAATAATAATTTTATTATTCCAAAACGAGTTTTATTCTCTCCTGGAATATCAGCTTGGCCACAGGCTAATTTTTCATAGATTGTAGTATGTGTATTTTTTTTTGACTCGTTTCCACAAGGTTATCAAAACTACATAGTAGCACGACCACCGCGGCACCTGCAAAACCCAGAAAAGCCTAACTCCTCCGATGCAATCCATATTAAGGCGCACAGATCTTGTTGAACTTATTATGCGAGAAGGTCTCCCAGCTCGTAAGTTCCTCCAGTCTAAGAATTTCTTTCATTTTAGCTATCCATTCCTCCAAAGTCGGAGGAATTTGTTGCTTCCATTTAGAAGTGATCAACTACTTTGCTGCTCCCAGCATTAGAGGAGCCAGTTTATGTTTTTTAGGTTTGCAATTATCAGTAGGTAGAGACAGGAGTACTTCCGCAGCTGTGAGATCTGACTCTACCACTCCCAGAGTTCTTTAGATATCAATGACAGCAGACCAAAATGGTTGGATATTCTGGCATGACCAGAAGATATGTGCTATGGTACCTCTTGACATCCCACATCTCCAGCATAAGAGGGAATCAGCTAATCCTAGGTGAAAAAGATTTTCTGGCATATAATACCACTTGGAGAATAATTTATATGTCGTTTCCTGTAACAAGATGCATCTTGAGAAGCCATGTGAGTTGGAGCATATCTTTTGCCTATCTGACTGTGGTATGGAGATGTCAAGTTCCACCTCCCAAGAGTGCAAAAGTATAGGCGGTTTGGTGGGTATTGAATTTATAAGAATACATTTTTTAAATAATTTTCAGGGTAGGATGATGCATCTTTATTAGGATTTCCAGCTAAAGCCACTGGGTAGGGGGTGCAGTCAGTAGCTTAATCTGTGTAATAAAGTGTGAAACATGTAGCTGTTGCAAATAATTAATTGGCTTTTCTTAGCTTCCAAGGGCCACAAGTTTTTACATGGTATTCTCCCCTGCAATAGGTGAGAGATTGGTTTGTTTGGAAGAGAGGACCAAAGGTCATATAGGTCTGTAGAACTCCAGAGAGTTTTACATATAGACAGCAGCAGTCAACACGTGACAATAGTTCAATCTAATATATAAAACCCGAAGGCTCACTTCCATCACTTTAGCCAGCACTTCCGTCACTTTGGCGATGACAACGCTACACCCATCCAGGGTGGACCAACATGCCGGCTCTAAGCGGAGCGGGACTCAGGCAGTCCCGCCACGCTTACGGCCGCCCCTGCACTGCCTAAAACACACATCACGGGCGGGAGACGACCACCGTGATGTGTGCAGCCTGGAGGAGCAGAGGTGTGCTGAACGGTCATGTCGCCGCTCCAGCCTCCTCTCTCCTCACCCCTCCTGTTGCATCTCCCCTCACCCCTCCTGCCTCACCTCCCCTCACCCCTCCAGCGCCACTTCTCCTCACCCCTCCAGCCTCCCGCCACATCATACTCTGCTATCCACAGAGCCGACTTTATGCTCTGCTACCCACAGAGCTGCCTGTATAATCTGCTACCCTCAGAGCCCCCTGTATACTCTGCTACCCACTGACCCGCCTGTATACACACAATTCATTTCACCGTGCTCCCGATGCAATTGCATCGGGCCCCTGACCACTGCACTCTGGCCCGACCACTGCACTCTACCCCCACCACTGCACTCTACCCACACCACTGCACTCTACCCCCACCACTGCACTCTACCCCCACCACAGCACTCTACCCCCACCACTAGACTCTGCCCCTGACCACTGCACTCTGCCCCTGACCACTGCACTCTGCCCCTGACCACTGCACTCTGCCCCTGACCACTGCACTCTGCACTAAAGCAGACTATGAGCCACTGAGCCTCCGTATACTCTGCTAACCACTCAGCCACTGTATAGTCTGCTAACCACTGAGCCCCCGTATACCCTAATAACCATAGGCTAGAATACCCGATTCTTTAGAATCGGGCCGCCATCTAGTAGTATATAATAATAAACATTGCAGAATTGCACAACGCGATACAATCAGGCCCCTGTCTAGTATATAGTATGTGTGCACATACTGTATGACCTGAAATGTGTTAGAAGATAAAAGATAAGGGGAAAAGATAAGTGTTGATAAGCATAGCTTTGTGCAATAATTGGTTGATACTGTTGTACCTTTTTACACTGATATTATCCCATTCACTAGAGATGAGCGAACCCTTTAACCCCTTAGTGACTGAGCCAATTTCCACCTTAATGACCAGACCGCTTTTTGTAATTCTGACCACTCTCCCTTTATGAGGTAATATCTCTGGAACGCTTCAACGGATCCTAGCGATTCTGAGATTGTTTTTTCGTGACATATTGGGCTTCATGTTAGTTTTAAATTTAGGTCGATACTTTTTGTGTTTATTTGTGAAAATATAAAAAAATTGGCAAACATTTTGAAAATTTGACAATTTTCAAATTTGTCATTTTTATACTGTTGAACCGGAGCGTTATGTGACACAAAATAGTTAATAAATAACATTTCCCACATGTCTACTTTATATCAGCACAATTTTGGAAAAAAAAATTTTTTTTTGGTTAGGACGTTATAAGGGTTCAAAGTTCATCAGCAATTTTTCATTTTTCCAGCAAAATTTACAAAACCATTTTTTTAGTGACCACATCACATTTGAAGTCCGTTTGAGGGGTGTACATGACAGAAAACACCCAAAAGTGACACCAATCCGAAAACTGCACCCATCAAGCTACTCAAAACTACATTCAAGAAAATGATTAACCCTTCAGGTGCTTCACAGCAACTAAAGCAAAGTGGAAACAAAAAATGGACATTTTAATTTTTCCAACAAAAATGTTCTTTTAGCCTCAATTTTTTCATTTTCACATGGGCAACAGGATAAAATGCATCCTAAAATTTGTTGGGCAATTTCTCCTGAGTACACCGATACCTCATATGTGGTCATAAACCACTGTTTGGGCGCATGGCAGGGCTCAGAAGGGAAGGAGCGCAATTTGACTTTTGGAGCTAATTTACCATTCAAAAAGTCAAATGGCGCTCCTTCTCTTTTGAGCCCTGCGGTGCGCCCAAACAGTGGTTTATGACTACATATGAGGTATCGGTGTACTCAGGAGAAATTGGCCAACAAATTTTAGGATGCGTTTTATCCTATTGCCCATGTGAAAATGAAAGAATTGAGGACAAAAGAAAATTTTTGTGAAAAAAAAGTACTTTTTAATTTTTACGGATCAATTTGTAAAGCACCTGAGGGTTCAAAGTGCTCACTATGCATCTAGATAAGTTCCTTGGGGGGTCTAGTTTCCAAAATGGGGTCACTTGTGGGGAACTCCAATGTTTAGGCAGACAGGGGCTCTCCATACGCGACATGGTGTCCGCTAACAATTTGAATGGAAAATTAGCTCCAATTGTTAGCGGACACCATGTCACGTATGGAGAGCCCCTGTGTGCCTAAACATTGGAGCTCGCCCACAAGTGACCCCATTTTGAAAACTAGACCCCCCCATAAACTTATCTAGATTGATGGTGAGCACTTTGAACCCCCAGGTGCTTCACAAATGAATCCGTAAAAATGAAAAAAGAAACTTTTTGTGGAAAAGAAAGTACTTTTTAATTTTTACGAATCAATTTATGAAGCACCTGGGGGTTCAAAGTGCTCTCTATGCATCTAGATAAGTTCCTTGAGGGGTCTAGTTTTCAAAATGGGGTCACTTGTGGGGGAGCTCCAATGTTTAGGCAGACAGGGGCTCTCCATACGCGACATGGTGTCCGCTAACAATTTGAATGGAAAATTAGCTCCAATTGCTAGCGGATACCATGTTGCGTATGGAGAGCCCCTGTGTGCCTAAACATTGGAGCTCCCCCACAAGTGACCCATTTTGAAAACTAGACCCCCCAAGGAACTTATCTAGATGGGTGGTGAGCACTTTGAACCCCAGGTGCTTCACAAATGAATCCGTAAAAATGAAAAAAGAAACTTTTTGTGGAAAAGAAAGTACTTTTTCATTTTTATGGATCAATTTGTGAAGTACCTGAGGGTTCAAAGTGCTCACTATGCATCTAAATAAATTCCTTGGGCTGTCTAGTTTCCAAAATGGGGTCACTTGTGGGGGAGCTCCAATGTTCAGGCACGCAGGGGCTCTCCATACGCGACACGGTGTCCGCTAACTACTGGAGCTAATTTTCCATTCAAATTGTTAGTAGACACCATGTCGCATATGGAGAGCCCCTGTGTGCCTAAAGATTGGAGTTCCCCCGCAAGTGACCCCATTTTGGAAACTAGATCCCCCAAGGAACATATCTCGATGCATAGTGAGCACTTTCAACCCCCAGGTGCTTCACAAATTAGTCCGTAAAAAGGAGAAAAAGTTTTTTGTGAAAAAAAAAAGTACTTTTTCATTTTTATGGATCAATTTGTGAAGCTTCTGGGGTTTCAAAGTGCTCACTATGCATCTAAATAAGTTCCTTGGGGTGTCTAGTTTCCAAAATGGGGTCACTTGTGGGGGAGCTCCAATGTTTAGGCACACAGGGGCTCGCCATACACGACATGGTATCCACTTACAATTCCAATTCCAAACTGCAGATCCAGTAACCCCTTGTGACCACACAGGAATGATGACCTGCAGTTAACCCCTTGTGACCACACAAGGGGTTAACTGCAGGCCGTCATCCCTGTGTGGTCACAAGGGGTTAACTGCAGCTCCAGAAACCCCTTGTGACCACACAGGGATGATGACCTGCAGTTAACCCCTTGTGTGGTCACAAGGGGTTAACTGCAGGTCATCATTCCTGTGTGGTCACAAGGGGTTACTGGATCTGCAGTTTGGAATTGGAATTGTAAGTGGATACCATGTCGTGTATGACGAGCATGGCATGGGGAAGACCTGGGGAAGGGGGGCTCTAATGACCGGAGGGGGAGCACAGCAGGGAGGAGGGGGAGCGCATCAGAAGGAGCTGGGGAGCGCATCAGGGGGAGCTGGGAAGGGGACCCGGGGGGGGAGCGGACCAGAGCGGGGGGCTGCAGATTGGAGGGGGGGGTGGGGCGGGGGTGTCGAGGGGATGGCATGGGGAAGACCTGGGGAAGGGGGGGCTCTAATGACCGGAGGGGGAGCGCAGCAGGGAGGAGGGGGAGCGCATCAGAAGGAGCTGGGGAGCGCATCAGGGGGAGCTGGGGAGCGCATCAGGGGGAGCTGAGGAGCACAGCAGGGGGAGCGGAGGAGGGGGAGATCAGGGGTGAGGGGGATGATATTGGGGGGCCACTAAGGGGACCAGTGGCCCCCCAGGAATGGCGGCATCTCTATGCGATCTGACCTGTCAGATTGCATAGAGATGAAGCGGAGGCGGCGGGTTTTGCCGCCGGCCGCCGCCATTTTTAGATGGTTAGGGGGTGGGGCGGGGTGGGGGGGGATGATCCCCAGTACTGGGGGTCTTGGGGAAGGTAGGGGTTAATGCTTTCACTTTGATCCGACATGTGTTTTCATGTCGGATCAAAGTGAAAGCATTTTTACCGGCACTTTCACTTTGTGTAATGTGATGATCGGTAAATGGTGCTTACCGGTCATCACATTACAGGTGCCAGTAAAACACCAGCCGATTCCTAATCTCTAGGATCTCAGCTACGCCCGGTAGCTGAAACCCCGGAGATTTTAGCTCCAGGGGCGTCAAACCAGGGCCCTAACAGAATAAGGACCCTGTTTTGACGACGTATGTATGCAGTGGGCCGTCACTAAGGTGCTAAAGGGCCAAACGGGCATATGTTCACCAAATAGATCATCAAACAGTTTGCCAAACTTGCAAACGTTATTCAATTCAATGGGAGGCAAAATAAAGGGTCTAGAATACACCTTCAAAGAGGCCCAATAGCTGCCAAATTCAACTCAAACTGTTTTTCAGTGGAGCCAACAGTTTTGGCACAGACATTATTGTCCCACACTATTACTTAGCAAGCTTCAGCGCTGCTGTCATACTCTCCATGCTTCCAACCCTGCTTAAGAACCTCAGACATCTTCATGACTTCCCTGAGGTTGTCTAAAGTTATTCAGCTGGTATCACGCAGTTTTATCAGCACTCATAACACTAGCTGTCTAGTGAGAGCTGTGATTTTGCACGACACGTAGCAGATATATCTTGCTGATATAAGACAGCGCATGTGAGGAACGGTGATGTCAGTGAGTGCAGAACAGTTCAAACTTGTAGGATAGCCCCTTTGTGACCTATTGTGTCTGTAGTGCAGTAATGTTTGTGATGGCATTGCTTGTCACACTTTCACCAGTGCCTGTGTGTCTGCTCTTACAGCATATGGGGGATGCTTTCTGTGAATGTAACCCAAACATATTGCTGTAAGGCCCTTTGCCCATAGTACATTGTTTGATGCTTCATTTGAAGCAGATTTTGAGTATCTACATCAAAATCTGAATGTCTATCCTGAATCCAGAAAAATTTATGAGAGTTCAGAAGTGCTGTGCCAACGCGATTTTTTTTCCTTGCAGATTTGGTGCAGATTTTGGGGCAGAAAAAAGAAATCTGAACCACATGTGCAAGGAAAAAAAAGGCAATGTGGGCACAGCACTTCTGACTTGTCATAGACTTTGCTGGCCTTAGGATAGACATGCAGATTTTGATGCAGACACTCAAAATCTGCATAAAAAACGCATCAAACAATGCACCATGGGCACAGGGCCTAAAAGGGTCCAGGGAGAGATCAGTTGCTGTGAAAGGGCTCGAAGATTCCTCTTGACACCTGACTACCTTCACGGAGACTTCAAGGGTTTGGGTGGCCAACTACAGTCCTCAAGGTCTGAAAACAGTGCATGTTTTCAGAATTCTCTTACTGTTGCATCTGCAGAGGTGATTATTTCGGCACCTTGTGCAATGCTGAGTTAATCAATCCTGAAAACGTGCAGTGCTTGTTGACTCTTGAGGGCTGCACTTGGCCAGCCCTGTTGTATAAGAGTGTCTGTAGTGTCTTGCATTTCCATACCTCAGACTATCAGAGGACAGAGACCTTCAGAGGCCAGGAGCCTTTGGCTTGTTCACCAGTCTCTGATGGGCAGTATAAAATCACCTCTTTGTCAAAACAGTGCAGAAGAAAAAAACTTACTGTAGCACAGACTATAATAAGTCTCAAACACACATATATGAATATGCACAGTATATGTAAGTCCCACAGGGATCAGGATTAGCAGACTCTATTACAATGGGGCAAAGACCATTAAGGTCTTTGAGGTGTAGCACAAAGGCTGTAGTGTAGTTAATCCAGCAAGGGGAAGAGCAAACAGCACTAAACTTGGAAAGGGGAAAAAATAGCAAGAAAAAGGCCTCAGTCTTTGAAGAACTGAAAAACAACTGAAAAAAGTACTTTTTCGGACAAAATGCCAACTGTGAGATTAGTCCACAACACAATACCATGCCTTTTTAAGGAAAGTCTATTTTAACTTGATTAATAACTGTCTAGCAGCTTTCTCATCGTTGCCCAGGATGAAGGTTAATGTTGTTCATGGTACTCCTGAAGGTCTGGAGGGTTTGCACTACTCTTCCAGGGATATTCTCTGCCACTACATGCCCCCCAGCACACCCCCCATCATGGGCACCGCTGGAGAAAAGGATTGTGGAATTAAAGGATCACTACTCCCTCAATGGCCCCTGTAGGTTTGGGTGCAGCTGTTTGGCTAACCAAGAGAAGCTTGACCTCCATCCGACACATCATTCTTTCCTAGTTGGCCTCCTTCTGGCACTTTTCGAACCGCAATCCACCCCTTGCTGCCCATCATATTAATGAAGGTGACCTCCTCCCCAACATAGATTGTGTGGAGTCTTTTGGGAAAATGGTCATGCAACAGGGTGTACTTGGTCACGTAGATGGATAGACATGGATGCCCAGTACCTTCTTTGGCTATGAAGATAAACCCCTTCTTTTGCATAAATGCCACCATCTTGCCTTGAATACATTGATCATCAAAGTCATTGGCCTTAGGCCCATGCAACCACTCCCAGGCAATGGCATCCGCTAGCCAAATGGGGTGATTCATGCCGTATTTGATAGCTACTTGGAGGTGGTAGGGGTTCCCACATGGCATTTTTCCAGTTGAAGACCTCTGGCAGGGTGATAGCCAGGGCTGAAAAAGGTTGGGAAAGGGGGCCTTCTGCCTCTACAGCCTTCTCCTCTTCTTTGTCCTCCTCAGCCTCCTCATTAAGCTCATTGTCCTGTATTTGCAGATCCAGCATCTGTGACACCAGCTGCAGGTGTAATAATGCCAGACATGCCGCAAGATCATTAAGAAAATCACTGGCGAATCCCGAATGTATATACAAAATCTTCAATCTTTATTTTTCCATTAAAAATCAGATAGGTTGGGGACACATCTCATACGTGTTTCTGGCATAAACGCCCTTAAACGCCCTTACTCATCGAGATATAAGTCCCTACTGATACATGGTTTAAAAACATTTAGTAACCAACCACTAATCGTATAACACACCTGTGTATAATCAATTACATCTGAAGACACATTCTTTTTGCAATCACAAGAATTTCACAACCTAAAATAATACAAATCAATATAGATGCAAATTATCACTTCTATATTTCATATAGTTCTATAGTTCATACCATTTGGATGTTTAGTGTCTAATTTTATTATTCAGAACAGTTCACGTAGGAGGAGCTTTTTCTGTAAATCTCCCCCTCTCACTGAACTGTGAAATTTTTCTATACCATAGAAGGAAACATTATTTAAGCTCCCATCATCTTTACTTACAAACTTTACAAGCAACTGAATATGCGGCATTTTTATCTAATATATAAAGCTGAATGTATGTATGTATGTATGCATGTATATCCGGGATTGGCATCTACACCGTCGCAACTACAGCCACAAAATTTTGCACAGTCACACGTCTCGACCCCGAGAGTTTCATAGGCTATGTTGTGAGGTGAAATTTTAACCCTGCGTGTTCCAGTTCACCAAACAATTTTGCCCCTATCTACATAATAGGGAAAAAGTGAAAGGAAAAGTATTGGAGGAAAATCGACAGCTGCCAGCTACAGCCACAAAATTTTGCACAGTCACACATCTGGACCCCGACAGCATCATAGGCTATGTTGTGAGGCGAAATTTTAACCCCGCGCGTTCCAATTCACCAAACAATTTTGTCCCTATCTACATAAAGGGGTAAAAGTGACAGTTGTGAATGAGAGGGGCTTAATGACAGCACCAAAGACTAACAGCATATACCAGCATAATATCACTAAGGTGGTGCCCCAACATGGGATATTTACCACGCACGGGGACATGTATACACCCCACACGAACACAAAGAGTAACAGCAAGTGTATAGTCGCTAAGGTGCAGCCCCAACATTGGATACTCACCACGCACCCGAACACACACCACAAAGAGACACACACAACACAAAGACACACACACATACCCTATAGCGACACATGAACTCACCCCACAGGGACACACACACACACCACAAAGAGACACACACAACACAGAGACACACACACACCACACAGACCCCCCACAGGGACACACACATAAGGTGCCGTCACACGCATCGATACCATGAACGATATTGTTAGCGATCACATGCACGCGCGATCGCTAACAATATCGTTCAGATCACTGGTGAGCTGTCACACAGGCAGACTCACCAGCGATCAATGGACCACAGACATCGTGGAAACGATTTAAATATCGATTCCACGATGTCTTGCTCCCACTGCCAGCCTGCGGTAAGCGGGAGCAGGCTCGTCCCCAAGGTAAACTAGGGTCCCTAGTTACCCGCTGTGTACCTTAGATACCAGCCGGGGAGCAGAGGAGGCTGGTAACTAAGGTATACATGGGGTATCTAAGCAGCGCGCACTGCCTAGATACCCGCAGTTTACTGTGGAGACCAGCTCCCAGCGCTTGTGAGAGGCACTGGGAGTCGGCTTATCGGTCATCTCCCGGTGTCACAAGCAGCGATGCTGCGTGTCCACCGGGCGACCAACGATTGATTTGAGGACAGGACCTCAAATCAAACGATGAACGATCAGCCAACTGATCGTTCATCGTTTGTAGTGTCACACGCAACAATGTCGTTTTGACATCGTTCAAGCGTCACAAAACATGTGACTTTTGAATGATATCGGCAACGATATCGTTATGTGTGACGGTACCTATACACACCCTATAGGGACACATGTACTCACCCCACAGGGACACACACACACCACAAAGAGACACACACAACACAGAGACACACACACCACACAGACCCCCCCCACAGGGACACACACATACATACATACCCTATAGGGACACATGCACTCACCCCACAGGGACACACACACACACACCACAAAGAGACACACACAACACAGATACACACACACCACACAGACCCCCCCACAGGGACACACGCATACACACCCTATAGGGACACATGTATTCACCCCACAGGGACACACACACACACCACAAAGAGACACACACAACACAGAGACACACACACACCCCACAGTCCCCACCCCCACAGGGGGACACACACATACAGTTGTGGCCAAAAGTATTGACACCCCTGCAATTCTGTCAAATAATACTCAGTTTCTTCCTGAAAATGATTGCAATCACAAATTCTTTGGTATTATTATCTTCATTTAATTTGTCTTAAATGAAAAAACACAAAAGAGAATGAAGCAAAAAGCAAACATTGATCATTTCACACAAAACTCCAAAAATGGACCAGGCAAAAGTATTGGAACCCTCAGCCTAATACTTCGTTGCACAACCCTTAGCCAAAATAACTGCGATCAACCGCTTCCGGTAACCCTCAATGAGTTTCTTACAATGCTCTGTTGGAATTTTAGACCATTTTTTTTGGCAAACTGCTCCAGGTCCCTGATATTTGAAGGGTGATTTCTCCAAACTGCCATTTTTAGATCTCTCCACAGGTGTTCTATGGGATTCAGGTCTGGACTCATTGCTGGCCACCTTAGAAGTCTTCAGTGCTTTCTCTCAAACCATTTTCTAGTGTTTTTTGAAGTGTGTTTTGGGTCATTGTCCTGCTGGAAGACCCATGACCTCTGAGGGAGACCCAGCTTTCTCACACTGGGCCCTACATTATGCTGCAAAATTTGTTGGTAGTCTTCAGGCTTCATAATGCCATGCACACGGTCAAGCAGTCCAGTGCCAGAGGCAGCAAAGCAACCCTAAAACATCAGGGAACCTCCGCCATGTTTGACTGTAGGGACGATGTTCTTTTCTTTGAATGCCTCTTTTCTCCTGTAAACTCTATGTTGATGCCTTTACCCAAAAAGCTGTACTTTTGTCTCATCTGACCAGAGAACATTCTTCCAAAACGTTTTAGGCTTTCTCAGGTAAGTTTTGGCAAACTTCAGCCTGGCTTTTTTATGTCTCGGGGTGAGAAGTGGGGTCTTCCTGGGTATCCTACCATACAGTCCCTTTTCATTCAGACGCCGACGGATAGTACGGGTTAACACTGTTGTACCCTCAGACTGCAGGGCAGCTTGAACTTGTTTAGATGTTAGTCGAGGTTATTTATCCACCATCCGCACAATCTTACATTGAAATCTCTCTTCAATTTTTCTTTTCCATCAACATCTAGGGAGGTTAGCCACAGTGCTATGGGCTTTAAACCTCTTGATGACACTGCGCACGGTACACACAGGAACATTCAAGTCTTTGGAGATGGACTTGTAGCCTTGAGATTGCTCATGCTTCCACACAATTTGGTTTCTCAAGTCCTCAGACAGTTCTTTGGTCTTCTTTCTTTTCTCCATGCTCAATGTGGTATACACAAGGACACAGGACAGAGGCTGAGTCAACTTTAATCCATGTCAATTGGCTGCAAGTGTGATTTAGTTATTGCCAACACCTGTTTGGTGCCACAGGTAAGTTACAGGTGCTGTTAATTACAAAAATTAGAGAAGCGTCATATGATTTTTTTAACAGTTCCAATACTTTTGTCCACCCTCTTTTTTATGTTTGGTGTGGAATTATATCCAATTTGGCTTTAGGACAATTCTTTTTGTGTTTTTTCATTGAAGACAAATTAAATGAAGATAATAATACCAAAGAATTTTTTATTGCAATCATTTGCTGGAAGAAACTGAGTATTATCTGACACAATTGCAGGGTTGTCAATACTTTTGGCCACAACTGTACACACCCTGTAGGGACACATGCACTCACCCCACAGGGACACACACACACACACCCCAGGGACACACACACCACACAGACAGACACAGATGTGCACAAATCGCCTCACATAACTCTCCTCATACGTGTGCTATCTTTAATTTCCAAAAATAAACACCTGATTAAAAACAGCCAATGTGCAACACATGTGCCATATAGGGAATTAAGGCAGATGTCAGTCACATGAGCTGTCTATTATGTGTATGTGTGAGGTAACATATACTGCCCTGCTGGGGGGAGGTTTTACTGTTGGCTGGAGATTTATCAGGCTGCCTATAGCAACCAATCACAGCTCAGCTTCTATTTTCCTGTCACATGACATATTCAAATTCTATTTTGTTATAGCTAACATCAGTTATTTATTAACCCGGGCGTAGCCGGGTACTACAGCTAGTTCTTTGTATTGGTGACATGTTCTGGTATTCTCTTCTTTAATTTTCTGATCGTACAACCTATATGTTTGATATTACAAGATTTACAGAAGATACAATATACCACGTAGTTCGTATTAGAATTTATGAACCTTGTTGTATCTGTTACTGCATCTATTTTACGTGTTTGCAGTGTGTATTGGCACATAGTGCATTTAGGGCATGCACGTTTATAAAAGCCTGTGCAGCTTAACCAGGTTCTATTGTTCATCTTTTGTGGAGTATATCGGCTAGGAGAGAGGATAGCACCAATTGATTTACCTCTCCTGGGAACACAGATCAAGCCATCTACCAATATTTTTTGAGATTTTGATCTTGATATAGTATTGAGGTGTACCGTTTAATAATAGCACGTATAGAATTGAATTGGCAACCGTATGGGGTACTGAATACTGTTTTTTTTGTATTATTAAATTTATCTCTCTTCTCCTGTTTATTATCACCCACTGCGCTATTCCTCATCTCATTTTTACCTATTACTTTATTCAGAGCTATATCCAATTGTTGTTTACTATAGCCACTATTCAAAAGTCTATTTTTCACTAACTCCGCTTGTTCTTTAAATGGATCATAATCGGAACTATTTCTATAAGCCCTGTTGAATTCTCCATATGGAATTGCATTGATTGTATGTGTCGGATGGCAACTGTCGGCCCTTAGGGTAAGTGCACATCAGTCGTTTTGTGGGCTGCTTTTGGACGTTTTACGTCGGCGTTTTCCGCTCCGTTTTATGTTAATTTATGTTAATCCAACCCTGCGTTTGGATTAACATGCTAGTCAATGGATTTTAGAAAACTCTGTCTTCACTAGAACGTTTTTCTTCTGGTCGTTTTCAGTCAAAACTGAGTTTTCTCAGTCAAAACTGAGTTTTATCACCGTTTTCCAAAAATAGAGCAAGTGACTTCTTTCCTCCGTTTTTCCACTGGTTTCAGCTGAACAAGTGCACTAAAAACTCAGTTTTCAAAAACGCCGAGAAAAACGCCGAGAAAAACGCTGGAAAACCCGGCGGAAAACGAGCAAAAAACGAGGGACACTGCTGAGCACAGAAAACTAAGTTTCTGCTAAAAAAACCCAGGTTTTTGGACGTTCTGCAGAGATGCACAAACGTCAGATGTGCACATAGCCTTAGGGTTGTATTCCCACTGATTGGTTTTCTAAAATGTTTTTTGTCTTCCATAAGGAAGAGATCTAAAAAACTGATCTCCTCCTGGGGTCAGTATGTGTGAATTTAAGTTTGACATCATTAAAATTTATGTAGGATAGGAATTGTGGAATTTTTCCTACATCTCCCTCTCAAATTATAAGGACATCGTCAGGTTTGATATATAGTCTTATATCTTTATTAAATTGATTATTCTCTGAAAAAATACTATTTTCCCCCACCAAGATACAAAAAGCGCCGCTAAAGAATGCTGCAAGATCCTCCTGAGTGTGAAATCTGGTGCTACAGCTGGCATGAGGAACGGCTTGCCTCATGAGCTCCTCAGGTTTTCCTCTGGCATCAAGCCCAGTGAATGATCTTGAATTCACTGCATATGAGTCCCAATGCTTTTAGTGCGGTGGAACTCCAGGTTATATGTGTACTGTGTGGGCTGCTCTGATTTTGGTGCTGATGCACCCTTTGCTCCTAGGTTGGTTAGGTAGATGACATCCCCCAGAGTTGGCATATCTTGTGGTGGATCCAACATTACATTTACTCACTAGCTGCATAAAGCAGGTACACGGTAGCAAAGTGTAGCAGCGTTGGACTGCACTACCAAGATAGCGCTGGGCTCTGTGGTGACGCCTCTTCCATGTGCCAGGACACAATCACACAATCACTTACAGGATGGTATTGTTAGCAAAATCTTGTTGCCTAGTTCCTCATTAACCCATCCATGGGGTGGGCTTCAGAAGGCACCTGATTTACATTACAAATGCGATCTCCCATGACACAGGTAACACCTGGGCTTGCAGTTGGGTGGAGTAGTTTTTGAAGCCTGACATGTGTGGAGGAGAAATAATGAAAACAAATAATTTAGTTCAGCCCACCACCAATTCATCTGGAATGCTGAAAAAGGCTAGTGTCTGCAATGCAAGGGCAAGTTAAATATTATTGATGCATATAATCAACTTGTGCACATGGCAAAAATCTGTATTCTAAGGGTGTGTACACATAATCAGTGTTTTTGCAGGGTTTCACATAGCTGACCTCCACTCACTTGCATTTTTTTAAGCACTTTTGCCATGTTTTTCATGCACGCATTTGCATCTCAATAAAGTTTTGAAAAACAGGAAGCAAATGAAACAGGAAATGGACCAAAGCAATGTTATGTCTTGCCTCATTACATGTTTACATTCGTATCCTCTGGTGGCTTTCATGTAGCACTAAAAGGTGTTGATGGCTTAACCTAATACATAGGTCCTTTTCATATCTACTGCACCTGTGCGCTTGGCTGCCCTGCCTGCCCTGCGCTAGTGCAAATGCCAGTGAAGGTGCATTTAGGGGCAGCTGCAGCAAAGCGCATAGGCACATGGATGCACTGCACCTGCGCACGGTTGAGCTCGATGCCCCCATTACCTTCTATGGCCGAGCGCAGCTGAGCGCAGGAACAGACATCCCTGAAGCGCGAGTGTGACTGTACTGATGTCATCGCGCATGCGCTTCTCCAGTGCATCACATTTACGGGTGCATATGGAGAAGCGCATGCGCTGTGACATCAGCACAGTCATACTCGCGCTTCAGGGATGTCAGCTCCTGCGCATGGCTGCGCTCGGCCATAGAAGGTAATGGGGGCACCGAGCGCAGATGAGCGCAGGAGCAGTGCATCTATGCACTGATGTGCTTGCCTGCGTTTGCCTGAAAATGCACCTGTGCTTGCATTTGCACTAGCGCAGGCCAGGCAAACGCAGGCAAAACCACAAACTCATAGATGTGAGCTAGGCCATAAATAAATATTTTAAAAAAGTGGCATGGGGTCCCCATATTTTTGATAAACAGCCAAGTTAAAGCAGACAGAAACAGGCTTATATTATCTGCCTGCGAAGGTCCATGGTCATTTGGTCCTTCCCAGCCTAAACATTTTAGCCCACAACCACCCCAGAATTGGTACACCCTTTTGAGGCTCTAGATATGTTGCTTTGCCTAGCTCATCACAATTACCCCAATGAGGTGACAATTTTTTGGGATTGATGTCAGCTGTGTAGTGTTAGCTGGTTCAAACCTAAAGGTTCGTAATGGGGAGATGTGTATCAGACACCCCCATTACAAACCCAGTAAGACAAAAGAAAAAAACACAGGAAAAAATATTTTATTTAAATAGAGACTCCCCCACAATATCCCTCATTCACCAATTTATTATCAAAAATATTCCAAAAAAGCTACGCCTTCGTTCTCCACATTCCATGCACGCTGCTTGGGCAACTGCAAATAGTAGTAAACTACAGCTATTCATGGGTGTGAGGTAGTAACAACAATCTTGAGTCTTCCCGAAGAGTGATGATAACGATAAGTCTCGCAAAGCATAGCATTGAGTCAGCAACTCTGATGAAAGTTGTAGTGTAGGAATGAGCGAGTAGTGAAATATTAGGACTCGCTGGAATCATAAAGAGTAGGGTCTAATACTCGCCTATTTGTTAATTAGTAGCGAGTACAATGCGAGTCAATGGGAGATGAGAGTACTATTCTGTTGGACCCTACAAAGCAGCCTAGTGGCCTGAGGAAAAGGCTGAAATGGATGCATGATTGTTTAAAAGCCGGGCGGTAAAAAGCTGGCCGGATTTTTAAACGATAAGCTGATGCATCAGCTGTGATCGTTTAAAAGCTGGGCGGTAAAAAGCCGGCCGGCTTTTTACCGCCCAGCTTTTAAACCCCCTTCTTATCATACCCACCCTCAGCATATCACCTCCTTATCATCATAAGCACCTCAGAATGTCACCCCCTTCTTGCCATACCCACCCTTAGCATTGTTTAAAAGCTGTGCGGTAAAAAGCTGGCTTCCATTTTTAAGCGATCAGCCCCCTCCACCTCTGCACCCAGCCTGGCCCCTCCATGTCTGTGCCCAGACTTCCCCCTCCACGTCTGTGCCCAGACTGCCCTCTCCACCCCTGCACCCAGCATGCCTTCTCCACCCAGTGCCAAGCCTGCCCCATCCTCCTCGACACCCAGCGTGCCCCCTCCTCCTCGGCACCCAGCCTGCCCCCTCCACTGTGGTATCCAGTCTTCCCCTCCACCCTGGGCGTTAAAAGCTGGGCAAACAAGGTCGCACCCTTGGTGGCAACATAGACGACCCCCTGGTATAGGGACGTATAGTGCCAAGCTAGATGGCTTTAGGCAGAGGGGGGGAATATGTGATATGGCAGCCAGCCATGGTCTGAATGGCGGCACTATATATGGCCAGTATGTTTCACACAGGCAGAAGGCTGATGCGATGTTTTTATGAATGTCTTGCCATGGAAGCCACAGTCTGCTTAACAGCATGGCAAGACTTAAGTTTGCAACTTGCTGGAGATGTGGGTGTGTCTCAGGTTGTTTTAATGGAGTCTGTGTTTGGCATGGGAGAGACTGAAAGACACTGAGGTATGGACAGTTCAGGTCCTGGAGGCCTGTGTGAAGTGACTACAGGCCGTGTGTGAGGTAACGGACTGTATGCTTTTGGAAAGCCATGTTGCACCATGTGGTTTATGTTGTCCTGAATAAACCAGCTGGACCTAATTCCTAGAAGAGACTGTTTGCAGTGTTTATGATTTTGTGCTGCTAAGAGAGTGTACCACGGCCCGCTCCGTGATCGATATATCACAAGTTCTCATATTGTAATGTCATTACTCAACATGGCCTCCATGTGTAGCAAAGCTGAGTTCATCGTGGGACATAGTGTGAATTACGGTGTTACCTGTATGAGTGTTTTGGGGCCTAATAAAATGATGAAAGAGGGTGTGTTATTTTATTTATTAAATAATTTTTGTATGTTTGTGTTTTTTCTCTTTATGTACAGTGTTGGTAATTTTAGTTTATCACAGACACCTCTCTTTTACCATCCATCGGCTTGATAGCAGCTGTGATTTTTGACAAATGAAACTGACATTTAGGCTACGTTCACACATCGCGTATTTTGTCGCGTATTTTTACGCATGCAGTTTTCTAAAGAAATACGCGCGTTTTTTTACGCGCGTAAAAAAAACGCATGTGTGTTCACACACATGCGTTTTTTGATGCGTTTTTTTACGGACGCGTTTTTTTCTGCATGTGTACTGCAAACACATAGAAATGAAGTTTGTTAAAAAAAAAAAAGAAAAAAAAAAGCCTTGTGATGTCATTTCCTTTCTTTTCCATTATTACATTCTCCATTGAAAAGTGAACTAGAGAATGGACAATCTACATGCTGCATTTTCTATGTCCAGCAAGGGTAACCCAAGCAGTGTATATGGTGGGTCAGTGGTTAGCACTGTATATGGTGGCTCAGTGATTAGCACTGTATATGGTGGCTCAGTAGTTAGCACTGTATATGAAGGCTCAGTGGTTAGCACTGTATGGTGGCTCAGTGGTTAGCACTGTATATGAAGGCTCAGTGGTTAGCACTGTATACGGTGGCTCAGTGGTTAGCACTGTATATGGTGGCTCAGTGGTTAGCACTGTATATGGTGGGTCAGTGGTTAGCAGTGTATATGGTGGCTCAGTGGTTAGCACTGTATATGGTGGCTCAGTGGTTAGCACTGTATATGGTGGCTCAGTGGTTAGCACTGTATATGGTGGCTCAGTGGTTAGCACTGTATATGGTGGCTCAGTGGTAATCGCTATACGGTGGCTCAGTGGTTAGTACTGTATATGGTGGCTCAGTGGTTAGCACTGTATATGGTGGCTCAGTGGTTAGCACTGTATATGGTGGCTCAGTGGTTAGCACTGTATATGGTGGCTCAGTGGTTAGTACTGTATACGGTGGCTCAGTGGTTAGCACTGTATATAGCGGCTCAGTGGTTAGCACTGTATATGGTGGCTCAGTGGTTAGCACTGTATATGGTGGCTCAGTGGTTAGCACTGTATATGGTGGCTCAGTGGTTAGCACTGTATATGGTGGCTCAGTGGTTAGCACTGTATATGGTGGGTCAGTGGTTAGCAGTGTATATGGTGCTCAGTGGTTAGCACTGTATATGGTGGCTCAGTGGTTAGCACTGTATATGGTGGCTCAGTGGTTAGCACTGTATATGGAGGCTCAGTGGTTAGCACTGTATATGGTGGCTCAGTGGTTAGCACTGTATATGGTGGCTCAGTGGTAATCGCTATACGGTGGCTCAGTGGTTGGCACTGTATATGGTGGCTCAGTGGTTAGCACTGTATATGGTGGCTCAGTGGTTAGCACTGTATATGGTGGCTCAGTGGTTAGCACTGTATATGGTGGCTCAGTGGTTAGCACTGTATACGGTGGCTCAGTGGTTAGCACTGTATACGGTGGCTCAGTGGTTAGCACTGTATATAGCGGCTCAGTGGTTAGCACTGTATATGGTGGCTCAGTGGTTAGCACTGTATATGGTGGCTCAGTGGTTAGCACTGTATATGGTGGCTCAGTGGTTAGCACTGTATACGGTGGCTCAGTGGTTAGCACTGTATATGGTGGCTCAGTGGTTAGCACTGTATATGGTGGCTCAGTGGTTAGCACTGTATACAGTGGCTCAGTGGTTAGCACTGTACAGTGGCCTCCTCTCCTCCCTGGTCTCGTCTCCTCCATGTCCTCCTTAGCCTCCCTTTGTGGGGGAGCTCCAATGTGGAGACACACAGGGACCCTCCAAACATGGTGTCCACTAACAATTTGAGCTCATTTTCCATTCAAATTGTTAGCGGACACCATGTCGCGTTTGGAGGGTCCCCGTGTGTCTCCACATTGGAGCTCCCCCATAAGTGACCCCATTTTGGAAACTAGACCCCCAAAGAAACATATCTAGATCCATATTGAGCACTTTGAACCCCCAGATGCTTCACAAATTGATCCGTAAAAATGAAATAATAAATTTTTGTGAAAATAAAAACTTACTTATTCCTTATTACGGATCAATTTATGAAGCACCTGGGGAAACAAAGTGCTCACTATGCATCTAGATAAGTTCCTTAGGGGGTCTAGTTTCCAAAATGGGGTCACTTGTGGGGAAGCTCCAATGTTCAGGCACACAGGGAGTGGCTCTCCATACGCAACAAGGTTTCCGCTAACAATTGGAGCTAATTTTCCATTGAAATTGTTAGCTGACACCATGTCGTGTATGGAGAACCCATGTACCACCAGCACAAGGGCAACTGGAAGAGTTGGGTTGCAGCACCAGAAAATGCCGCCTCTAATGAATGCGCTATTTTCTTGGGTGGCTGTGGGTTGCAATTTGCAGCGTGGGGGACCCACAACATTTGGGTCTCTCCACGCTGAGGATTCCAGTCAGCCAGCTGCCAAGTTGTACCTGGCTGGCTACCAAAAATACAACGAAGGACTTTTTTTTTTATTTCTAGAACTAATTCTAGAAAAAAAATGACATAGGGCTCCGCCATATTTTTGGTCCAGCCAGGTACAACTTGGCAGCTACAGACTGCCAGCAACCCCCAGCTGCCTCGTTGTACCTGGCTGCAACCAAAAATACAGCAAAGCCCATTTTTTTTTTTATTTCTAGAATTCTAGAAAAAAAAATGACATGGGGCTCCGCCATATTTTTAGTCCAGCCAGGTACAACTTGGCAGCTACAGACTGCCAGCAACCCCCAGCTGCCTTGTTGTACCTGGCTGCAACCAAAAATACAGCAAAGCCCATTTGTTATTTTTTTATTTCTAGAACTAATTCTAGAAAAAAAAAATGACATAGGGCTCCGCCATATTTTTGGCCCAGCCAGGTACAACTAGGCAGCTGGGGGCTGGAATCCTCAGCATGGAAAGGCCCAAGCGTTCTGGGCCCCCCATGCTGCGAATTGCAGCCCGCAGCCGCCCCAGAAAATGGCGCATTCATTGAAGCGCCATTTTCTGGCGCTGTACCCATGCTCTTTCAGTTGCCCTGGTGCCGGTGGCAAACTGGGTAATAAAGGGGTTAATGGCAGCTTTTTATTGGCAGCTGGCACTAAGCCCGAGATTCATAATATAGGGCCAATGTTAGACCCGCCATTAGGAATCTCTGGTAAATAGTCAGAAAATACACACATAGAAAAATCTTTTTATTTGGAAAAAAACACAAACAAAATTCGGACTCCATCTTTATTATAAAGATCCGACGTAGTCCACAACAAAGGTCCCACGACGCTCGATCGCCTCCGACGTAGTCCACAACGAAGGTCCCACGATGCTCGATCGCCTCTGCTCAATCCAGAGACTACAGCAAGGGATCAAGTGTCCTCTTCCTACAGTCTCGGGGGTCAGAGTTGTGGTGCACTGTATGACAATGATCTGTTATACAGTGCACCATGACTATGATCCCAGAGACTATAACAAGGGGACACTTGATCCCTTGTTGCACCCATCCATCCATCCATCCATGTATGCACCCATCATCCACGCACGCACACAACCACGCACATCCACACACACATCCACGTTCGCACACATCCACGTACGCACACAACCACGTACGCACACAACCACGCACGCTGACATCCTCGCACGCACATCCACACACACATCAACGCACGCATGCTGACATCCACGTTCGCACACATCCACGTACGCACACAACCACGTTCGCACACAACCACGCACGCTGACATCCTCGCACGCACATCCACACATACATCAACGCACGCATGCTGACATCCACGTTCGCACACATCCACGTACGCACACATCCACGTTCGCACACATCCACGCACGCTGACATCCTCGCACGCACATCCACACACACATCAACGCACGCATGCTGACATCCACGTTCGCACACATCCACGTACGCACACCACGTACAAACACATCCACGTTTGCACACATCCACGCACGCTGACATCCTCGCACGCACATCCACGCACGCATGCTGACATCCACGTACGCACACATCCACGTACGCACACATCCACGTACACACACATCCACGTACACACACATCCACGTTCGCAGACATCCTCGCACGCACATCCACACACACATCAACGCACGCATGCTGACATCCACGTTCGCACACATCCACGTACGCACACCACGTACACACACATCCACGTTTGCACACATCCACGCACGCTGACATCCTCGCACGCACATCCACACACACATCAACGCACGCATGCTGACATCCACGTTCGCACACATCCACGTACGCACACAACCACGTTCGCACACAACCACGCACGCTGACATCCTCGCACGCATCAACGCACGCATGCTGACATCCACGTTCGCACACATCCACGTACGCACACAACCACGTACGCACACATCCACGTTCGCACACATCCATGCACGCTGACATCCTCGCACGCACATCCACACACACATCAACGCACGCATGCTGACATCCACGTTCGCACACATCCACGTACGCACACCACGTACAAACACATCCACGTTTGCACACATCCACGCACGCTGACATCCTCGCACGCACATCCACGCACGCATGCTGACATCCACGTACGCACACATCCACGTACGCACACATCCACGTACGCACACATCCACGTACACACACATCCACGTACACACACATCCACGTTCGCAGACATCCTCGCACGCACATCCACGCACACATCAACGCACGCATGCTGACATCCACGTTCGCACACATCCACGTTCGCACACATCCACGTTCGCACACATCCACGTACGCACACATCCACGTACGCACACATCCACGTACACACACATCCACGTTTGCACACATCCACGCACGCACATCCACGTTCGCACACATCCACGTACGCACACCACGTACACACACATCCACGCATGCACGCTGACATTCATGCAAGCTGACATTCATGCATGCACTCATCCAAGCACACACACATACATACATACATACATACATACATTCACCCATCTATTCATACTTACCCACCGATGAGGAGGAGGAGCCCCTGAGAAGAGGAGGGGCCACACCGGAGACTGCAGAGGAGGCCGACGGTGCGGGCCGGTGCACCGGCGCGTGCAGCCCGCCAGACCGGAATAGGTGAGCAGGGCTGGGTACGAGCAGGGGGGTGGGTAAGAGCAGGGAGGAGGGGGCCTGCAGCTTGACCGGTGGGCGCATGAGCCCGCCGGCCGAAAAACTATAGGAGGAGGGCGCGGGTACCGGTATGGGAGGGTGCAGGCTGGACAGGACACGGGGATATGGACACAGGGGGGCTGCACGGAGCGGGGATATGGACACAGAGGGGGCTGGACGGAGCGGGGATATGGACACAGGGGAAGCTGGACGGAGCGGGGATATGGACACAGGGGAAGCTGGACGGAGCAGGGATATGGACACAGGGGAAGCTGGACGGAGCGGGGATATGGACACAGGGGAAGCTGGACGGAGCGGGGATATGGACACAGGGGAAGCTGGACGGAGCGGGGATATGGACACAGGGGAAGCTGGACGGAGCGGGGATATGGACACAGGGGAAGCTGGACGGAGCGGGGATATGGACACAGGGGAAGCTGGACGGAGCGGGGATATGGACACAGGGGAAGCTGGACGGAGCGGGGACAGGACACAGGGGAAGCTGGACGGAGCGGGGACAGGACACAGGGGAAGCTGGACGGAGCGGGGACAGGACACAGGGGAAGCTGGACGGAGCGGGGACAGGACACAGGGGAAGCTGGAGCAGATAATGGCCGGCGGGTGCAGCGGGACCCAGGGACAGCCACGGGAAAGCAGGAATCCCAAAATGGTGGGATTTCCTGTTCCTGTTTTCCCTGGGGCTGTTCCCGTGTGACATCATTTCCTGCACATACCCCTTGCCCCGCTCTGGAATGCGCATCGTCTGAATGACGATGCGTAATTCCAGGGGTTAAAATGGGGCCTATGGGAGAAGGCGCACGTAAAAAGACGGAAAGAATTGACATGTTCATTCTTTTTACGCGCGCGCTTTCTCCCATAAAAGCGCGGCCGAAAATTGCGCTGTGTGTGAACAGCAAAAGTGAAAGTACATTCACTTTGCTGTGACACGCAGACGCAGGTCCGCTTTGGGGGGAAATACGCGCGCAAAAAAGCGCAAATAATACGCGATGTGTGAACGTAGCCTAACTCCATATATTACTCCGATTGCCACCACACTAATGTGATTAGGATGTTCCAGATAAAGTGCCACAATTAGATGTGCCAATTGGGGGCAGCTGCAGGCTGCTATTTTCAGGCGGGGGAGGACTCAATGACAGTGGACCTTCCAAGTCAGAGAATACCTGTCCCCAATTGTCTGCTTTATCTCGGATAGTTATCAAAAAATGGGCAGGAGCCAATGTTGCATTTTATTATTTACCTAAACGATAAAAAAAACAGTGTGGGGGAGCCTGTTTGTTTGATAACCAGCCAAGATAAAGGACACAGCTGGGAGCTACAGTCTGCAGGTGTTTACATTATCTTTGGAGGAACATGCATGAAAGTAGTGTAATACTCTGACAACATAGTTCTCAGAAGAGACCTGTGAGTAAGAGATGCATCCAGGTATCTTCTCCATGCTATACGCATTTCACCACTTTTGCATCCATATTAGCATGTTTACAATGCCCTAAAACCTCCTTGTAGGGTCCATTAGAAAATCTTTTGAGTTTTCCTCTTGATTTGCAATAGCTTTGTTATTCATGACAAATAGTACGAAATATTCAATACAAATAAGGCTAGTGGCACACCAGCGCTATGGTGTGCTTCATCTTGTGATGTGCTTGGAAAAGCGTGAGATTTCAAACTCCGGCACTTAGATGGTGGTGTTTGCAATGTGTGCGGGGTTTCATCATCCATAAGTATGAATTGACAGCGTTAACACAGTGTTACCTTTCCGTTAACACGGCGCTAATGCTGCCAAATTTTAAGTTTTTCACGAAATTCCCCTGAACACACAATAACCGTGGTGTGACACTAGCCTAATTCAAACCTGTTCTCCTATCACTATTTATCATCTCTAACAACACATTTAGTTACCGTATATACTCGTGTATAAGCCGACCCGTGTATAAGCCGACCCCCCTACTTTTGCCCCCAAAACCTGGGAAAACCTATTGAGTCGTGTATAAGCCGAGGGTGGACCCCAGCACAGGTATAAATCCCCCAGCAGTGTGGTATACAGCAGCCCCAGAGGTATATACAGCAGCCCCAATGGTAGTATACAGCAGCAGCCCCAGTGGTATATACAGCAGCAGCCCCAGTGGTTAGTATACAGCAGCCCCAGAGGTGTATACAGCAGCCCCAGTGGTAGTATACAGCAGCAGTCCCAGTGGTATATACAGCAGCAGCCCCAGTGGTTAGTATACAGCAGCCCCAGAGGTGTATACAGCAGCCCCAGTGGTAGTATCCAGCAGCCCCAGTGGTGTATACAGCAGCCCCAGAGGTAGTATACAGCAGCCCCAGTGGTATATACAGCAGCAGCCCCAGTGGTTAGTATACAGCAGCCCCAGAGGTGTATACAGCAGCCCCAGTGGTAGTATCCAGCAGCCCCAGTGGTATATACAGCAGCCCCAGAGGTAGTATACAGCAGCCCCAGAGGTATATATAGCCCCAGTGGTAGTATACAGCAGCCCCAGTGGCAGTATACAGCAGCCCCAGTGGTAGTATACAGCAGCCCCAGAGGTATATACAGCCCCAGTGGTAGTATACAGCAGCTCCAGAGGTAGTATACAGCAGCCCCAGAGGTATATACAGCCCCAGAGGTATATACAGCAGCCCTTAGGTAGTATACAGCAGCCCCAGTGGTGTATACAGCAGCCCCAGAGGTAGTATACAGCAGCCCCAGAGGTATATACAGCCCCAGAGGTATATACAGCCCCAGAGGTATATACAGCAGCCCTTAGGTAGTATACAGCAGCCCTAGTGGTGTATACAGCAGCCCCAGAGGTAGTATACAGCAGCCCCAGGGGTGTATACAGCAGCAGTCCCAGGGGTGTATACAAATACAAATTTTGGGCTGAAAAACTCGGCTTATACGCGAGTATATACGGTATGTAAACTTTTTTGGTATGAGAAACAAAAAAGGAAATGACCTTGAGATAATCATAAATAACAAGGGCAACAAGCGAAATACATGCAATTACCTTAAAAGGAACAAGTGTGCTACTGCCCATACACTCCCTGACAGAAGTTATGACACTTATCCATGTTATGTAAATAAAAGCTTATAACACCCATTGGTTGTAAATTTTCACTTCAATGAAGAAGTGGATGAACTCTAGCACCACATTTAGGTGGCAATCCTCAAAATCATAGTCGACTCTTTAACAAGCCTTTTAATATTGCCAAGGATTTGTGCCAGATCACAACCCCAAACTACGGACCCTGCGTTTTGGGGTAACTGCCCCTCATCAGTGTGTGGGATATTCTGATCTGACTGTATGAGAGGTTAAGATGAGGTCTGGGGAACTAGCTATCTATCCATTGGTTGTATAAATTACTCTTTTGAAAGCTGAAACACTCCAAAATTTGGTTTAGGCTAAGAAAATAAATTGGCATCAATGCTGAAATATTGATCATTTAATGAACACAGATTGGACAGTTTTTAGCAAGACAAAAGTTTTGTCGCCTGGTCATATAATGCGCCCAATCCTAGTTTACATCCTCACCTGTGCTCAGTAAATGATCGGTTAATTAGTGGGTGTGTCTAAGAAGAAACCCAGCACCACAGACCTTCACTTGAACTGCAACTTGAGCTCTGACAACATGCCAAAAATCCACCCTGCGACCAAAGCCTTGATTATCAAGAGGCTGAAGACCAGTTCCACTGCAGAGGTGGCTGGCACCTTTGATGTGTCGCAGTGTCAAGTACAAAGAATGGAAAAAAAATTTGAAGAGACTGGAGATGTGTTTGACAAGCCCAGGTCTGGCAGACCCCGCAAGACAACTGCTCAGGAGGAACGTTTGTTGGTTAGAAAATCCAAGCCCTTCTTCCACTGCAGTAGAGCTCCAACAGGCCTGCTCACCTCAAGTCCCTCTGTCAGCTAAAACAGTTTGTAGGATTCTGTCTCAAAATGGCCTCCATGGTCGAATCAGTGCACAGAAGCTAGCACTAAACAAAAGGCAAATAAAAAACTGTGTGGCATTTGCAATGTCACACAGCCTGCTAAACAGATGGACACTGAAAAAAGTGGCAAAAAGGGGATTTCTCTGATGAATCTTCAGTAGAATTACACCACAGCTGCCGCAAATACTTCAGGAGACCTATTGGAGCCTGGATGGATACAAAATACACCCAGAAAACAGTTAAATTTGGTAGTGGAAAGATCATGGTCTGGGGTTACATTCAGTATGTAGGTGTGCGAAACATTTGCAAGATGGAAGGCAATATCAATAGCCTAAAATATCAAGAAGTATTAGCTACCTCTTATATTCCAAATCAAAAAAGGGGTCAAACTCTGCAGCAGGATGATGCTCCATCTCATACATCCATCTCTACAACAAAGTTCCTCCAGGCAAAAAAGATCAAAGTGTTAAAGGACTGACCAGCCCAGTCACCAGACATGAACATCATTGAGCACGTTTGGGGTAGAATGAAAGAGGAAGCTTGGAAGACAAAACCAAATAATCTAGATGAACTCTGGGAGGCATGTAAGACTGCATTCTTTGCTATTCCTGATGACTTCATTAATAAATTGTATGAATCACATAGATGTAGTATTTCAAGCTTATGGAAGTCACACAAAATATTAAATATGACTCTAATAGCACCACAACTTCATTCACCAATGTTGTGCAACATATATTTGTATTTTAAGTTAATTTTATCTTTGAAAATCACATTACTTTCTGTGGGCGAAAAAACTTTTGTCTTGCCAAAATCTGACCATTCTGTCTTCATTAAATGATCAATATTTCAGCATTGAAGCCAATTTATTTTCTTAACCTAAACCACATTTCGGAGGGTTTCAGCTTTCAAAAGAGCAATGTGTACAACTAATGGATGAATTTAATGTCACGTTATAAGCTTTTATTTATATAACATGGATAAGTGACATAATTTCATTCAGGGAGTGTATATAATTGTACCAAGAGGAGTCCACACCAGTATTCAAAATGCAATAGTATAACCTATAAGCCGTGTTTGAACGCTGGGTGATCACAGCCACCCTGTACTCACAATCTGCGGTGGGTGAAGGACGGCTTCTCCTTTCATTCACCTGATAGTTTTCTCTTTAAATTTCTCAGCATTAAATGAACATGCTGTGGAGAGGAGGAAGTCCGACAACCCGCACAGCAGGGGAAAACATGCTGCAGCGGGAGAAGCACAGTGAGCATGGGATTTCAAATCCCATCCACTGCACTTGTACTGAACAATGCAGCATTTTGGACGCAGCAGTGTGTGCGTGCTCCCTTATGTTAATTATTTAATAACAATAGTTGCAGCCATTGTTTTCCATTGTTAGGCAGCATATTTAAGTGTCTTTTCAAGGGTGGAGGTTATAACTGAGATTCATCTATGAGACAGTTTGCTTTTGTTTAATCTTGATAATAAGAAATAATGTGATTTAAGTAAAGAATTTACAATAATAACATGGAATGCTTGAAATTTGATGGTGAGTGGGAGAGTAGCAAGTTTATAGAAGGCTGAAGAATTATATAAACGCCTTTCATTTTTTTTAGGAAAGCTTGTATTTCATGTTAAGTAAAATGTTTGATTTGTTGAATTACTGAAGTTATTTCAATTAGTATAAAACGTAACTCCACTGAAAGGAATCTAACCTGCATTTTGAGTTTGTTCATGCTGTATTAATGAATGGCATCTGTTTGAATTGAGATGTGCTTCCAATGCAATATTTCTGGAGGCATCTGTTCATATTAATACTATAACTATATGTCTGTGCCCTAAACGAATGAATCCCCTCTCAGGAAAACGGATTGTCGAGAAAAGATTATCAACATTCGTTAATGCTTGAGAACTTAAAACAAACTCTTACTAAGCCTTTTCCATCTCAGTTTATTCGCAGAGGTTATTAAAGTCACCAAGAACATCTTACAGATTAACAAAGCTTGTCTATAACAGCTCTGGTCTAATTAGCAACATTATTAGATTTTCTGCCTTTCCCAGAACACAGTCAGGTCATAACATTGGTCTTTGGCATGTAGCACCCGCAGAGAAATGTCACATATTTTTTAATCATTTATATACATAAAAGGGTGGATTTATTTTAGCAAAATAATTAGAATATTTTAACTTAAAGCACCACTCCAGTGTTTTTTTTTTTATTTCACTAATGGAGTGCTACTTTAAAGTCTCCTACCCCTTGTCTTATACTCTCCCTCCGGCATCTTCATCTGTTATCAGGGTCGGCCTGCTCAGTCTTTTCCAGTTTTGTGACCTGCTGACCGTTCCAGTGTTTGGTGGAGCACGCCAAATGTGACATGTCAATACAACTCTAAGGGAGCCTTGTTCTGACTCTCATAGCGTTGTATTGAGACCTTGTTTCATAACTTCTGAGTTTTGTGCAATCAGAAGCTATGGGCAAAAGATTGTGCCTCAGGAACGGTGCAATAGTGGAAAAAGGTGAAAACGCTAGAGGGTGAGTATAAGCATAGGGTAGAGGACTACAGCAGTGAAACAAATGCTGAAATGGGAGTGCATTGGTGCTGAAGTGGTGTTTTAATATGAATTGCAGTCATTGTAAACAATATAGCCATATATTAGAAGTGGTATTGTTAGAATTGATAACTCTATTTTCTATTTATTTATTTACCATAATATTTTACGTCACACCTTAACCATTCAATGAAAAAGGGCATATCTATACATCCTTGGCTATGTTCCCTCCCTCTGACACGAGCTCACGTGCTGAGCTTGCATTATTTCTCACACATGTCACCTGATCTGATCAGCTGCCACGTTTAGATAATACCACTGATCAGATCAGTGATCTGATTGGCACTGTTAACTCTTTGTATTGCAATGTCAATCAGTGACTAAGAGATCCAAAGCACTGCGGTGGGGATCACGCTGTTGGTATCAGAAATGCCTGATCTATCAAAATATAAAATGAATTAATCAGATTTGTAAATTGTGTAATGCAAATAAAAAGTCCAAACGACAAAATTACATATTTTTGGCGGTCACAACATCGCAATAAAATGCAATAACAGGCGAACAGAACAGTGTATCTACCCAAATTTTGTATTATTAGAAACGTCAGCTCAAGACACAAAAAATAAGCCATCACACAACCCCAGATCCCGAAAAATGCCAATGCCACAGGTCATGGAAAAGGTGACAAAAGCGAAATTCCTTTTCTTTAAAAACGTCAGAATTTTTTTACCACTTAGATAAAAATAAAAGTATAAATGTTTGGTATCTACAAACTCATACCGACCTGAGGAATCATACTGACTCGTCAGTTATACCATATAGTGAACATGAAAAGTTTTTAAACAAATTGCACTTTTTTGAAATTTGACGGTACTTGGAATTTCTTTCCCGTTTTACAGTACACCATTTGGTAAAATTAATTATTTAATTATATTAATTAAAAAAAAACTTGTCCCATAAAAAACAAGCCCTCAAATGTCTATATTGGTGGAAAAATAGAAAAATGATGGCTCTTTGTAGAAGGGGAGGGAAAAATCAAAACTGGAAACGAAAAAAATCGTCCCAGGGTGAAAGGGTTAAAACATTCATTCTATTGATTTATTTATCTATGTAAAAAGGAACCTCAATTGTCATCCACCTACTTAGGAAAGGTGAATCTTGCGCAAATATGTAATCAGCGTTTAGTGATGAAATATGAACAGTTTTAGGGACAGCTTATACTGATATTTTATATTCTAGATTTATCTATCTATTATTACATGTCGTTGTATTTGCTTTTGCAGCTGCACTTTGACACTAAGTACCGTATATACTCGTGTATAAGCCGACCCGTGTATAAGCCGACCCCCCTACTTTTGCCCCAAAAATCTGGAAAAACCTATTGACTCGTGTATAAGCCGAGGGTGGACCCCAGCACAGGTATACAGCCCCCAGCAGTGTGGTATACAGGCCCCCCAGTGGTAGTATACAGCAGCCCCAGTGGTAGTATACAGATTCCCAGCAGCCCCAGTGGTAGTATACAGATTCCCCAGCAGCCCCAGTGGTAGTATACAGGAGCCCCAGCAGCCCCAGTGGTAGTATACAGCAGCCCCAGTGGTAGTATACAGGAGCCCAGCAGCCCCAGTGGTAGTATACAGGAGCCCCAGCAGCCCCAGTGGTAGTATACAGGAGCCCCAGTGGTAGTATACAGCAGCCCCAGTGGTAGTGTACGGGAGCCCCAGCATCCCCAGTGGTAGTATACAGCAGCCCCAGTGGTATACAGAAGGCCCCCAGGGGTACATATAGCAGCCCCCAGGGGGTACCCAGCAGCCCCCTGGGGGTACCCAGCAGCCCCCTGGGGGTACCAGCAGCCTCCTGGGGGTACCAACAGCCCCCAGGGGGTACCAACAGCCCCCTGGGGGTACCAACATCCCCCAGGGGGTACCAACAGCCCCCAGGGGGTACCCAGCAGCCCCCTGGGGGTACCAACAGCCCCCTGGGGGTACCAACAGCCCCCTGGGGGTACCCAGCAGCCCCCTGGGGGTACCAACAGCCCCCAAAAGCTGGCACTGTCCCCCCTTGTAAGGCCTCCCCCCCGCTGCTTATACATTACCAACCCGGTGTTCTGATCGGCGCCGCTCCACGGTTCTGCGTCTTCATCCTCCCGTCCGCGCTGGCTGCATCCAGGATCTCCGGCGGTCGCGCGATGACGTCATATCGCTGCGACAGCCGGAGAACCCGGATGGATGCAGCCAGCGCGGACGGGAGGATGAAGACGCAGAACCGTGGAGCGGCGCCGATCAGAACACCGGGTTGGTAATGTATAAGCAGCGGGGGGGGAGGCCTTACAAGGGGGGACAGTGCCAGCTTTTGGGGGGCCATATGCACTGCTTCCCCCTGCCGCTGATTGACAGGGGAAAGCAGTGCATATATAATGAGCGGCCCCACGTGACGGGGCCGCTCATACAGCAGCCCCCCCCGCCTCCTCCAGCCTCCACAGCCCCCGGGACACAGCCCCCCCGTATATGACCCGTGTATAAGCCGAGGGGGGGACTTTTCAGCCCAAATTTTGGGCTGAAAAACTCGGCTTATACACGAGTATATGAGTATATATGGTATTGCAAATTTGTTAACTGCCTGGAAAACACAGATTTCTCATTTGCTGTGTTACTGGCATTAATACAACTAACACTATCACTCAGATTTTACATTTCAGAATATTTGATCTGCCATTGATTTGCCCATATTATGCATGTGTTAAATGTACCTATAGTATTTCACACCTGAGTTGTAAATGTCACCAAGTTTTGTCTTTGTCATTTTATTTTCAGCATAAATGTAATCTATTTCTAATTACAAGATCATTCAAAAATCATTACAAAAAGAAGATGCTTATAGTACTGGATTGTTCAAATTTCTTTCTGATTTTATACCATGAATACTCCTTGTTACATGAACAGTATAAGGCCCCATTCAGACATCCTTGTTGCATGTTGTATCTATTTTTTACAATACAGAACAAACCCATTGTTATCAACGGTGCTATTCATATGATCAATTTTTCCCATGGATTGTTTATCCATGCAAAAACATGGAGACATGCGTTTTTTCCAGTATTATGGACTATAAGAACCAATATCTTTATATAGGTCAGTGAAAAAAATGTATAGCACACGTATCAAGGTACACAAACCACAGGGAAGGGTAGTTAGGCTCAGGTCCAGATCCAGGCCTCAGCGTGACCAAGGCCCTACAGCATCTCACACCCCGGCTCACTCCCCAATTGAAAAGTCCAGTTTACTGGTATCTTCACAGAGGGTCAATGTACACAAAGTGCCAATTAGTGTCAATGAAAGTTCTTTACTCAAACAGTCTCGTGTAACACGGGCACATTTCTTTAATGTTCAATATTGGGGCATATTTACAGTTCCTTCAGTTAATGCAGACTCCTCCCCCATTTCAGTACCTCTAGGCTAGTGTCCCGTACGTCGGACACCATGGTTTCTGGCCACAACCCACTTGAGTTCTCTCCAGATTTTACCATGTGGCCTTTATAGAGAGCTGCTAGAACCAGGGTTTGGGGCTGTTTCCTGGAAACCCGTTCTCCCACTGCCAGCACTGTATTCCTACACTTCCTGGAGTGTATGCTGTCGCACATGTAAATCTCCTGCAGGTGTTAGCGGCAAAGGTCGAATTGTTTAATGGTCACTGTTCCTGTAAATCCTCTTTTGCCTACTGGGGACACTCCTTTTCAGATTACTGTCTGCACTCCCTTTTATAGATTAAGCCCCTCTCATCAAGAGCACCAGTATGCACATTTACAGTATTAACTCCCGACTAACAGGGGAGCAGTCTTTATCTCAGCCCCTAGAGGACAACAAATACACAGTAACAGGCATACTTATATCACAGTTACCAACACATGAACTCAAGCACATTTTTTTAGAATGAGGGGGGCAATATACTCCCACATCCCCTTACACATGGATGGCATCCATCTGGCATCCATGTGCTGTAAATGTGTAACATTGCAATGTATAGGCGACGCTACATCATTCATCCATTCATTTATTTATCCATCCTTGAAAATAACCATTGACACACTGATGGTAAAAACTGACAAATGAACCAATCCTTGATCCAAAACACTTATCTAAAACACTGATGACGTCAGTGCCATTTTTTCACACATGTATTTAAACATGGATGTGTGAATCAGATCTTACTAACATCTAGATTTTTTTGTATCATGCCTTAAAAAGCAAAAATATTAGTTTGCATTGTCTAGATTTTTGTGAATCCAAGATGACAATCATTGATTAACAAATTATTTTTTGTTATATAATTTTACTGTTAAAAATATTTCAGGTACTGGACTTGTACAGCTCTGAACTGGGAATATCAGGGAGCAGAAGACTAGCTCTTACAGTATGGAGGAGCATATGTTAGGAGGTGGTCGTACTCCTGCCCCTGAAGACACAAACAAATCTGTGTACACAATGTGTTTATATTTTGCATATTGTATAAGAATATTCAGAGTGTGATAGGAATGTTATGTAGGATGTTGCAAGATAAGACTGTAATGTAGAGTGTGATAGTGTATAGCATAGTGCAAGATGTAGTAGTGTTAAGTTGTTACTAAGGCTAGGGTCACACTTGCAATATTCTAAGTTCCCTGCGTTGTTTGCAGAAAACGTAGAATATTTTTCACACTATGCAGCCTGCACGCACCCTTCACGCAGGAAAAATATTCTAAGTTTTCTGCAAACAATACAGGGAACTTATAATATTGCAAGTGTGACCCTAGCCTTAGGTAGGACTTGCCCTGTGCTAGGTGACTTCAGGGCAAGAAAGAGTTAAGTGTGGACTGGCCCACAAGGGGAGAAACCATTGACTAGGGAAAAAGACTGACTTCATCTTAGATTTCGACAGATTTTGACTACTGTACAGTTTGTACGTCCATATAAAATTATACTTTGAAGGCTGCAGTTAGTAGGTGATCTCATTTACTCTAAAGTCGCAGAATGACTATGAGAAAGTGTGAAGTCCCCTTAACATTTGGAAGTTTAGATGAAAGGACTAAGGGCTAATAATGGATGAATGGCCTCAATATTAAAGACTCTGCTAGTGGACGTACTGAAAGCCGTGTCTTTGACCCATCCGGTCAGGGGACAAATACCAACTCCGATGCAGCAGGCATCCAAATTTATGTGTGGAATCTTCGGCAGTGACTGTGATCAGGGAGCTCTTCACTTGAACTCATCTCTAACACTCTGCCACAATCCTCTAAAAGTTTTTGCAACTCTGATAACCTCATACCCATTCAGCCAGTCCCCACTCCCCCGGTCACCTTACCTGGAGCACTATGGAGGACACGTTTTGTCTACAACAAACTGTCATACATCCATGACCACTTTCTTATGGTGGATTCAAATTCTTTGACACCCCTCGCCCCACAACTAGCGTGCTGGAGGAGTTGGCTTGCTGCTGTCCGATTAGTGCTCCTTCTTCCCAATTCCACTACCACCCTCAGCTATTGTTCCCTCGTTTGAGCTGCACTCCGTCCGCATCTACTCCTCCAACGTTGAGCTGGCTGTCATCTACCGCCTTCCAGAGACAATCATCTCCACCTTCCTCGACCACTTCACCACCTGCATACTTCATTTCCTTTCTGCTGACATCCCCACTATCATCATGGGTGACTTCAACATCCCCATTAACACTTCCACCTTGGCTGCCTCTAAACGTTTATCACTGACTGCCTCCTTTGGCCTCACTCAATGGTCCTCTGCCACCACTCACAAAGATGGCCACACGCTGGAATTTATCTTCACCCAATTCTTTTCCCTTACTAACCTCTCTAACTCACCCCTCCCTCTGTCTGACCACAACCTACTGACTTTCTCTTCCCTCTCCACTCCTAGTGTGAAACAGCCACTCCACAAACTCAATCATCCTCACAGAAACCTCAAACACCTTAATTTACACTCAATCTCTGAGTCCCTTCTTGCTCTTACAGACATAGCTTCCTTACATGACACAGATGATGCTGCCACTTTATATAACACCACAATAGCAGCAGAGCTTGATTCAGCCATCCCCCTCATGCACAGCAAAACTCATACAATCAACAGGCAATCCTGGCTGATTAGCCTGACCAAAGGTAGCTGAGCAGAGATGGAAGAGATCCCATTCTGCCGAGCACTTTGTTGCATACAAGCAGCCCCTTGCCAACTTCAAGTCCATGCTCACTGCTGCAAATCAAACTTACTTCTCATTTCTCATGTCCTCCTTGTTTCACAACCCTAAACAGATTTTCAATACTTTCAATTCTCTCCTCCATCCCCCAGCACATCCTCCCTCTCCTCTCATTTCTGCTGAAGTCTTTGCCTCTTTCTTTAAGCAGAAGATTGCTAACATCAAAGGAAGCTTTTGCCCGCTGCCCCCTATTCCCCTCCTCATAACTGCTCAGCCCGGTTCTTCCTAAACCAGCTTCTCCACCATGACAAAAGATAAGCTTTCCTCCCTTCTGTCAACATCACATCTCACAAGTTGCACGGTGACCCACTCCCGTCCCAACATATCCTTAACCTTGCCACAGCCTTCATCCCAACCCTAACACATCTCTTCAACCTTTCACTTACAAATGGTGTCTTCCTCTCATCTTTAAAACATGCCTCAATCCCATCCATCCTCAAAAGCCCTCCCTCGACCCATCCTCTGTGTCTAGCTATTGTCCGATATCACTTCTCCCTCATATCTCAAAACTGCTGGAACAGCATGTCCACCTTGAACTGTCCTCCCATCTCTCCTCCTGCTCCCTCTTTGACCAGTTAGAATCTGGCTTCCAACTGTATCACTCAACTGAAACTACCCCAACTAAAGTCAACAATGACCTACTAACCACCAAAGCAAGCGACAGAACTCTGTCCTACTCCCCCTAGACTTGTCTTCTGCCGTTGACACTGTGGACCATTCCCTCTTGTTACAGAATCTATCATCTCTTGACATCACAGACTTGGCCCTATCCTGGATCTTATATATAACAGACCGGACATTCACTGTCTCCCTCTCTCACACCACTTCCTCACCTCACCCCCTCTCTGCGGGTGTTCCCTAAGGCTCAGTTCTAGGACCCCTTCTCTTCTGCATCTACAGCTTCAGCTTGGGACAGCTCAAAGAATCCCATGGTCTTCAGTATCATCTCTATGTTGATGATGCGCAGATCTACCTCTCTGAACCTGACATCACCTCCTTACCAACCAAAATACCACAATCTCTGTCTGCTATTTCATCTTTCTTTACTGCTTGATTTCTAAAACTGAACATGGAAAAAACAGAATTCATCATCTCATCTTTCCCCCATCTCACTCTACCCCTCCACCAGACCTATCCATCATAGTCAATGGCTGCTCACTTTCCCCAGTCCCACATGCTCGGTGCCTCGGGGAGATCCTCGACTCTGCCCTCTCTTTCAAACCACATATCCAATCCCTTGCCACCTCCTGCCGACTCCAACTCAAAAATATTTCCTGGATCCATATATTCCTTAACCAAGAAATTGCAAAAAACACTCATGCAAGCCCTAATCATCTCCCTCCTGGACTATTGCATCCTCCTACTCTCTGATCTCCCCCTAGCACTCTTGCACCACTTGAATCTATCCTAAATTCTGCTGCCAAACTAAGGGTGCCTTCACATTTGCGTATGGGAAAGCAGCGTATGCTGCGTTCCCATACGCAGTCAAACGCATGCGCACTGCGGTTCCTATGTTTAACATAGGAACGCATAGTGCCTGCGTTTGCTGCGTTCGGGTGCGGATGCGGACGATATCTGCTCCTTCCGGTGTCCAGCATCCGCACCCGGGACGCAGCATGTTGCATTTTTTGTGCGCTCGGGGAGCTTGGAAAATCGGCAAGCGTCCCCAAGCGCACAAAACATGCATTGTCTTCAATGGGTCCGCAGTGTTCAGCGCTTGACAGCGCGGGAGAACGCTGCGGACCCATTGAAAAATCTCCCGGTGGCCGCCGGTGATGTCACAGGAGCTCACCGACGGCCACCGGGAGATCAGCTGAGCCACTGCTGTCCTCCTCCTCCCCGCCGCCGGTAAGCACCGGGACCTGTCGGCGGGGAGTACAGCTGATTTGACAGCTGTTTGAATCTTCCCGCGCCGACATCTCCTCTCGGTGTCGGCGCGGGAAGATTCAAACAGCTGTCACATCAGCTGTACTCCCCGCCAACAGGTCCCGGTGCTTACCGGCGGTGGGGAGGAGGAGATCTCCGGCGCTGAACTCCTCCTCCGGCCCGCCCCCGGACAGCGCCGATTGGCTGCCGGGCTCCCTAGTGGTGTGTCCGCAGGCGGACATTATCCGCTGCGGACACATCATTTCAACACTGCTTTTGACAGCGTTTGTGTCTGCATGCCATCAGCATGCAGACACAAACGCTAATGTGAAGGCAGCCTAACCCACCTGTCTCCCCGCTATTCCCCAGCCTCTCCTCTCTGCCAATCCCTTCACTGGCTTCCTATGTTCCGGAGGTTCCAGTTCAAAATCCTAACTATGCCTGGGTTTTTTTCTCTTGTTATCAATACCTGATCTGGTATTTTTAGGGTGCTAATAGTGCCTCCTGTGCATCTGGACCTTTTTTGGAGTTAGTAATTTTTTCACCAAAAGGCATATGCGTTAACGGATGGTGCCTATATGTACCCTGCGTTAACGGCAGCGTTTCCCATAGGGCACCATGTTAAAAAAACTGATCCATTTTTTTCCTGCACCCAAAAACGCTGCTAGCAGTATTTCTTACCTTGTCCCCGTTCTGCAGTGCCTTCCGGTGTCCTCCGTGCTCCGTTCCCGGTCTGCTGTGCCTTGTGGTTCCTCCTGCTTCGGTTCCATCATCGGTGCTGGGGGCTGCCATCTTCCTTCTTCCCTCCGCTCCCGGCCAGTGATGTCAGAGCAGGCCGCGCTGTGATTGGCTAGCACCCATGATCACATGTCACGGGTGCTAGCCAATCACAGCGCGGCCTGCTCTGACATCACTGGCCGGGGGCGGAGGGAAGAAGGAAGATGGCAGCCCCCAGCACCGATGATGGAACCGAAGCAGGAGGAACCACAAGGCACAGCAGACCGGGAACGGAGCATGGAGGACACCGGAAGGCATTGCAGAATGGGAGGACAAGGTAGGAAGCTGTGTGTATGTGTGTGTGTATGTGTATATATGTGTACATGTGTGTGTGTATATATGTGTATATGTGTGTGTGTGTGTGTATATGTGTGTATGTATGGGTATGTGTATGTAAGTAGGCTGGCTGCCAATATAAGCCATACCACTGGGGCTGCTGTATATACCTCTGGGCTGCTGTATACTACCACTGGGGCTGTATATACTTCTGGGGCTGCTGGATACTACCACTGGGGCTGTATATACCTCTGGGGCTGCTGTATACTACCACTGGGGCTGTATATACCACTGAGGCTGCTGTATACTACCACTGGGGCTGTATATACTTCTGGGGCTGCTGTATACTACCACTGGGGCTGTATATACTTCTGGGGCTGCTGGATACTACCACTGGGGCTGTATATACCTCTGGGGCTACTGTATACTACCACTGGGGCTGTATATACCTCTGGGGCTGCTGGATACTACCACTGGGGCTGTATATACCACTGGGGCTGCTGTATACTACCACTGGGTCTGTATATACTTCTGGGGCTGCTGTATACTACCACTGGGGCTGTATATACCTCTGGGGCTGCTGTATACTACCACTGGGGCTGTATATACTTCAGGGGCTGATGGATACTACCACTGGGGCTGTATATACCTCTGGGGCTACTGTATACTACCACTGGGGCTGTATATACCTCTGGGGCTGCTGGATACTACCACTGGGGCTGTATATACCACTGGGGAGGCTGCTGTATACCACACTGCTGGGGGCTGTATACCTGTGCTGGGGTCCACCCTCGGCTTATACACGAGTCAATAGGTTTTCCCAGATTTTGGGGGCAAAAGTAGGGGGGTCGGCTTATACACGGGTCGGCCTATACACGAGTATATATGGTATATAGTGCCATGGCATAAATGTACCTAAAAAAATTAAAAATACCGTATATACTCGTGTATAAGCCGAGTTTTTCAGCCCAAAATTTGGGCTGAAAAGTCTCCCCCTCGGCTTATACACGAGTCACTACGGTGGTGGGGGCTGTGGAGGCTGGAGGAGGCGGGGGGAGGCTGCTGTATGAGTGGCCCCGTCACGTCGGGCCGCTCATTATATATGCACTGCTTCCCCCTGTCAATCAGCGGCAGGGGAAAGCAGTGCATATATGCCCCCCAAATGCTGGCACTCTCCCCCCTTGTAAGGGCCACCCCCCCCCCCCGCTGCTTATATTACCATCCCGGTCTTCTGCTCAGCGCTGCTCCTCGGTGCTCCGTCCTCGCTGCTCCCGTCCTGCTACATCCGGGATCTCCGGCCGTCGCAGGCATATGACGTCATCGTGCGACGGCCGGGGATCCCGGATGTAGCAGGACGGGAGCAGCGAGGACGGAGCACCGAGGAGCAGCGCTGAGCAGAAGACCGGGATGGTAAGAGAAGCAGCGGGGGGAAACCCTTACAAGGGGGCGAGTGCCTGCATTTGGGGGCTGCTGGGTACCCCCTGGGGGCTGCTGGGTACCCCCAGGGGGCTGCTGGGTACCCCCTGGGGGATGCTGGGTACCCTCTGGGGGCTGCTGGATACCCCTGGGGGCTGCTGGGTATCCCCGGGGGCCTGCTGTATGTACCCCCGGGGGCCTGCTATATGTACCCCCAGGGGCCTGCTGTATAAACCCCCGGGGGCCTGCTGTATAAACCCCCTGGGGCCTGCTGTATAAACCCCCGGGGGCCTGCTGTATATACCCCCGGGGGCCTGCTGTATATACCCCTGGGGGCCTGCTGAATACCACTGGGGGCCTGCTGTATACGATACTACTGGGGCCTGTATACCACTGGGAGGGCCTGTATACCACACTGCTGGGGCTGTATACCTCACTGCTGGGGGTTGTATACCTGTGCTGGAGTCCACCCTCGGCTTATACGCGAGTCAATAAGTTTTCCCAGTTTTTGGGGGCAAAAGTAGGGGGGTCGGCTTATACACGGGTCGGCTTATACACGAGTATATACGGTAATAATAATTATGAAGATTCCTGGTCCCTGTGTCCTCTGAAGATAGAAGGCTCTCTTTGCAGAGAACATTTGAGGATACATGTCATTCCGTGCTTTAGTTAAAAAAAACATTGGAAATTTTCAGAAGAAAAGGGAAGTGAAAGTAAGGAACAAAGAAACTAAGAAACTAAAATGTTGTGTATATAAAGTTGTAAAATGAAGAAACTGTGCTTACAATGTGTGCCCACTGCCTTACCTGTAAAATGTCAAATGTTTTGAACTAAAAGAAACATTAGTTTAAAACTGTATGCCTCATTGTCTGTCTTCAATGCGAAAGGACCTAGTTCGCATGGTACATTCGCAACATGCTGCCGCTGCAAACATATGACCTGCACCACTCAAACCCCCGCACCCAACCAGGTCTGCCACACTACCACAAACAATATCCCCTACCTTTGTGTTGTTTCTGCTGAATGTGCCAACATCAAACATGTGTGTTTACTTTACTTTTTGGCTGCACAACAGGGCTTGGGAGAGAAAAAGCATCATTTGATTTTTGGAGTACAGATTTTTCCAGAATAGTTTGTGGACTCCATATACACACTTTTGTAGATTCATCTAGAAGGGGGGAAATTAGATTTGGGAGTGAAAAAGCATTGTAATACATTGCATCTGTCGGTATGACATTCATAAAATGCCTCTTCAACCATGCTCTGGGCATGGTCTAACAGGCCTCCACAGCTGGCTCACCAGAAGGTCATTGCTTGACTTTGGGTTGCCATGACAATGATTGGCAACCCACATTTATATTGTGGGTTGCCGATCCCATGGGAGGGGGAGCCCAATCCCTTTCCCAGACTCCTAAATGCTATTATCGCTATTGATTGCAACATTTAGGGGGATAAACAGCCAGGGCCAGTGCCTGCACTGAGCCTGGCTATGACAGGTGAACCTCAGCTACCATTTAAGCCAAGCTCCTGGCATCGTTCTTGCAGGCACAGATCCTGTACCTTTTTGATCATCTTGCTGTATGTTTATGTCATTTTGCGGGAAACCTTTCCTGACCATACAAAATTTGTCATGAAGGGATTACAGTCCTTCTTGGACGATGACATTTAAAGGAGGTGGTAACATTTGGAGACTCTTTTTAACTAATTTGCATGAATTTTTGGCTAAAAAACTATTTTGCAATTGGGTTTCTCTTCAAATTCTGCACCGTTTGGCTTTATTTCTCTACATATTTATTTATCTATCTCCAATTCAACTTTATAATAGCCTATGTCTATACATTAGCTGAGAAGAGCTCAGACAAAAAGCTAAAAAAGACTTCCAAACTTTCCTGTAAGACTATAAGGTTATGTGCCCACCCTGTGTATGTGGTCTTTATTTGGTGGTGAAAAATCTGCATCAAATCTGCATCTGTTTTGCAGAAAAAAGAATAACAAAAATGTATCACACATTTTTTGGTCCATTTTAACTTTGAGAAAAGGGAATGAATAGTTGACATGCTACAGACTCTGAAGGTACCTTTACACGCCGCTACAACAGGATGGATACCAACCGCTACTTCACGTGCACGAGCACGCCCAAACGGTTACAAACGGTAAACGCACCCTCTTTACACGCCGCCACAAGGTGCGCTACGCTACTCTACATCTACAGCTAGCTACATCGCCGGGTGTCTCAAGTAGCCATCTGTAGCTCATTTACACACCGCACAAACAGCTACTATGGGCGTACCTGGTGCAGCAGGGACAGCACATAGGCGTGCTACAATTGTGGATTACGAGACGTCCGTACGCTGATAGGACAAAGCAATAATACCATGATTGACGCTCGAGCAATTGTGTAGTGTGACTCGTCAGCTCCTTAAATATGTCGCCCTGTGCGGCGACAACCAATCGCAACGCAGGAGCTTCCTCCAATGATCGCTGAAGGGGCGCGGTAACCCGGAGCCTGTGTCACGCCCCAGCTACATAGCATGGTGTAGGAACAACCCTTCTGTTCCTTCTTTACATGCCGATACAGCTCGCTACAATCGGCTTTGTTGCCATCTGTTTATGGGCAGTGCACGGATACAGATGTATCTGTAGCCAGCTGTGTCGTCCCGTCTTCAGACGCCGCTACTACGGGCGATATTGGCGCGACAAGCTACATTTGTAGCCTGTAGCGGGTTGTATCCATCCTGCAGTGGCGGCGTGTAAAGGTACCTTGAAGGTACCTTTACACGCCGCTACAACAGGATGGATACAATCCGCTACTTCACGTGCACGAGCACGGCCAAACGGTTACAAACGGGAAACGCACCACCTTTACACGCCGCCACAAGGTGCGCTACGCTACATTACATCTATAGCTAGCTACATCGCCGGGTGTCTCAAGTAGCCATCTGTAGCTCATCGTACCTCATTTACACACCGCTACAACAAGCTACTATGGGCGGACCTGGTGCAGCAGGGACAGCACATAGGCGTGCCACAATTGTGGATTACAAGACGTCCGTACGCTGATAGGACAACGCAAGAACATCATGATTGGCCAGGCATCGCAGGAGGCTGATTAATACTTGACGCTCGAGCAATTGTGTAGTGTGACTGGGCAGCTCCTTAAATATGCCGCCCTGTGCGGCGACAACCAATCGCAACGCAGGAGCTTCCTCCAATGATCGCTGAAGGGGGCGCGGTAACCCGGAGCCTGTGTCACTCCCCAGCTACATAGCATGGTGTAGGAACAACCCTTCTGTTCCTTCTTTACACGCCGATACAGCTCGCTACAATCGGCTTTGTAGCCATCTGTTTTCGAGCAGTGCTCGGAAACAGATTTATCTGTTGCCGGCTGTCACGTCCCGTCTTCACACGCCGCTACTACGGGCTATATTGGCGCTACAAGCTACATTTGTAGCCTGTAGCGGATTGCATCCATCCTGTCGTAGCGGCGTGTAAAGGTACCTTTATGGATCAATGATTTATAAAAATCTGCACCTAAAATGCTGTGCTACAAAGAGCAGACTTGGGCACAGCACACACAAAGTCACATTGACTTTGCTGGCTGGTCAATATACTGTACCATGCGCATTTGCTGCACATTTTTACAATTCGCCATAAAAATGTTCAGGTAAAGCGCCAGTGTGGGCATATAGCCTAAGGATGAGCTTTCTTATGTATTCTCTTGTAAGTGCAGCTTTCCTCACACACTGTCCAACACAACTGTTGATACAATGGCAGCTGGTGGAGGAGCAGTGACCAAACCTGTCCATCAGCCTCCAATAGAAAACAGCTTTCCCCTAAGAGGCATTTTTCAATTGGAGGAGCTGATGGACCGTCTGGTCACTGCTTCCCCTCTGAAAATCCATCTCAGTGGGTCCATTCTAACAGTTTAAGTCAGAGGTCCCTAACTCCAGTTCTCAAGGCCCACCAAAAGTCTAGGTTTTCAGGATTTCCTTAGGATTTAACAGTTGGTAGTTCAATCTCCTGCACAGGTGACAATTCCAACTGTTAAATGCTAATGAAATCCTAAAAACATGGACTGTTGGTGGGCCTTGATGACTAGAGTTGGGGACCTCTGCCACACTAAAGGGAGATTGTTAGCGATATCAATGTAACGTCACAGGTTTTATCACGTAACAGCGACCTCGCCAGCGATCTCGCTAAATTTGACACAGCAGAGATCAGGCCCCTGCTGTGAGATCGCTCATCGTTACAAAGTGCTCTGGATCATTTTTTGATCTTTGTGCTCCTGCTGGGAACGCTGCATTGCTGTGTTTGACAGGGACAAAGACCAACGATCTCAATACTACGACCGAGAGTGACAGATTCCCAACGACTGCTGGATCGTTGCTGCGTCGCTGGTGAGATCTGACTGTTTGACATCTCACCAGCAACCACGTAGCAATGCTCCAGCGATCCCGGCCAGGTTGTATCGCTGTCGGGATCACTGGAGCGTCGCTCAGTGTGACGGGGCCCTTAGTGTATTACTATGTCACCTGTCTTTATCTAAGCTCTTTTTAGATGACTTATGGCCACGACTACATTAAAGTTGAATGTGCAGGAAATTAAGTGCCTGTAAATGCAAATTGGTGCAGCATTTGTAATAAAATCCAATTGAAAGAATTCTTTTTAGCATTACAAGAATTATTTTAAGAATTGCTAGAATTATTATATGCATTTAAGGAAAGCAAGTCTACCCAAATGTATCTACCCCTTTTAATGATTAATGTGGCTTTTATTTTGATGTAAGAAAGCATCTTTCAACAGGAAACTACTTTATTAAATAAAAGAACATGATAAGGTTTGTGAGCATATAAGATATAACACTTTAAACAGTTGCACAATATTCTCCGATCCTACAGAGTGGATAAAGAAAAGAAGTAGTATCAAATCAAATTCCTTATTTTTGTAGATGAATGGCCATCCACTGTGTGTTCTTATTCTTGGTTTATTCTATGTAACATAATGTGTGAAAAACAACTTAAAGGCTCAATTTACAAAAATGAATGCTTCTGGTTTACATTACAATATATTACACACAATACAATATACAATGAATTTTCTAAAATACCTTTCATATTATAATTTTGTTTTCTAAAACCACTTGTGACGAGGGGCATGACTTGCGGCAGATGATGTATGCAGCAGGAGAGGCGACCTCATTCATCTAACCTCTTTAAGGTTAACCTTAAATCTTCATCTAAAAAAATGTATCCTTATCCTTTGTCGATATGATCACAAGAAACATAACCCCAGAATCCTGGGAAATTAAAGGCTTAAAAACCATTCAAGATCTTCACAATGGATCAGAATTTAAATCCTTTTAAATTATTAGGTATGCTTACAACTTACTAAATTCTGATTTTTTTCATTATCTGCCTTTAAAAAAACAATATTAGCTTTACTATCTAATAAACACCCACTAAATGAGGCGGTGAGTATTCTCTCCTGTAATGCTAATAATAGGATCTTCTGGAAATCTATGGCCATATACAATTATTTCAATAAGGACCTTATGTCCGAAAAAAAAGTCATTCATGATCAGCTGGGAGAGGGATTTTAATAAATCATTCCCCCTGGATCAATGGTCGAGTTGTATTATAATCTCTTACTCGTCCAGTACCTGGTGTTCACTTCATGAATCATTTTATAAGCTTCTCTCTAGATGGTATTGTACACCTGCAAGACTTGCTACATTTTCTCCAGAACTCTCACCTCTTTGTTGGAGGTGATGCGGCCAGGCAGGTGACCTTCTCCATACTTTCTGGTTCTACCTTAAACTCAGTGACCTTTGGTGTAATGTAAACTCTCTAATAAACCAAGTGTCACGTCCTACTGACGGACCCACCGCGTGAACCCACTGGACCGCGTAGTTGCGGATGCCGATACCTCGTTGATAGAGAGGCGGACTAGAACAGTGGAGTCAAAAAGGTTTATTGTTTACAATAACAAAACAAGAACCCACGCCCCAGGGGAGGGCCACAAGGTCGCAGCACCGGAACACCACCGAAGGAGACCCCGGAGCGCTTAACCCCAATACAGGGATACCGCCGGTACCAACCTCCGGGGGACCAATTAAGCGGACATGAGTGTTAAACCGACCCCAGGCGACGTGGTAAAAAGCAACAGGGTAAAGGGCCAGGTACGAGGAAACTGGAACACAAGGAATCCGGAGCACAGCTGGAGACAGCGGTTCAGCGGAGAAGAGGTCCGGGGAGCAGGCCATGAGCACCGGAGTCAGCGAGGAGCCGGCAGGGAAGAGATCTGCTGGAAGTAACAAACAGATATCAGGTATTATGCAAAACAAGGAACAACCTGACCAGACCAGGAATAGCAACTTCATAGGATAGAAATTGCCCTGGCAAAGACTGACAGGAAACAGGAAGCTTATATTACAGCAGGGTACTCCTGATTGGCAGGACACAGAGGCATGGTGATTGGCTGAGGGGAGGAGCATGATCCCTGCAGTTCTCCAGCAGTTACTGATTTGGAGATGGAGTTTCATGCACTCAAGCAGTAGCCTCGGAAGTGAGGAGATGAGCAGCACTACTCAAGCAGAGGGTGCTGGAACCCTGCGGCTGGGGACGAGCACGCGCACCCGAGGAGCATACGGCAAGGAAGACGAAGCCCTGGAAGCCGCAACCCGACCGACCAGTGGGCGGCGGTTGCCAGCGCCCCAGAGCCGTCGGAGGACGGACGACACCTGGGATCCTTGACACCGGACAGGAGCGGTAGAAGCCGGGGGAGTGGAGGCAGCAGGCCGCGGGACACGGGCGGCAGACCCCCGGGTGGTAACACCAAGTCCATAAGAAAACATTGTGCTGCCACCTCAAATGCATCTTCTCTATCTTCACCATGAAAATAATAACCCTAGCTGTAAACAGGTGATTATCCACATTTTTTTGATGACTTAAAATTTAATAGTGGCGAATTTGAAAAATGTATCTGTACCTGCTATTGCGGAGGTAGTGGAGAAGGTTTCTTTAAACAATTTGTATGAAAGCTGTCATGCTATAGCTAATACTTGTTTACAATCTTATCATAAGAAATGGGAGCCTTGGAAGGATTATCTTTTGAAATTCCTTCCCTAGGTCTTTATAGACATTGTATCTGCAACTCTGTTGCTTTGATGCATATCACTTGTTTCCAATTTGTGTCATCTAATTTATAAACCTGTAGTGTTTTGTCCTTAGTTGTAGTTATTCGAATTCAGAAGTCTATCTGTAGGATACATTTCTCTCTCTAGTTTGCTTACTTTAATTATTATATTAGTTTAGTATTGTGTTCTTCCTCTCACTTTACACCTTCCTTCCCCCCTTTTCTTTTCTCCCCCTCCCTATATATTTCCCTATTCTAATACACCACAATTAGTTAAAAATGTCTACATTGTTTTCAAATGTTTGAATTTGTTGTTTCTTGTATTCAACTATATGTAATCAGTTGTTATTTCTTTTTTCTTGTATTATACTTAATATTTAATAAAAAGATTTAAACAAAAAAAAAAACAAACGTGACAACTCTTTACTTACGCTACTTATTATTCAGGATAATGCCTGCTATTTATATGTTGTAGTCAGACTGGATTTCCTCAAACTGGAGAGTGATTCTGCTTGATTGACATAAACATTAGTGTATGCCAACCAACCTGTAGTCAGAGGTTGCTAAGTAAATAAATATTTAAAAAAAATGTGTGGGGCTTTGCAATATTTTTAAGTCTAGCCCGATGAAAGTGGATAACTGTGAGTTGCCATCCTCAGCTGCCTAATTTTACCTTGGCTGGCAAAAGAAATGTGTGGGCTCTGCCGTCTTTTTAATTGCCAGCCAAGGTAAAACTAGGCAGCTGAGGGCTGGTATTCTCAGAGGAGTGAACAATTGCCCATAGTTTCTTATTAACACCACCGCAATGTCCGTACAAGTTTTGCATTCAAGAATAAGTTTTTATTCATTACAAAGGAACAGCAAGGGGTAGTGTCAACAATCAATTACAAATAAATTGTCGATAAGGTAAGGATTTGGAGGGAGGGGATTGACAGACAGAGGGATGGAGAGGAGGAATAGTATGAAATGCCCCTGGGAATCAATTCCTTAAAGTGCAAGTGCTTAAGGTAAAAAATTCCTAGATTAAAGCTGGTATATAGTATCAAGGAACCCACTCCTGTTCCCCAGCCTCATAACTTAAGGTGAGGCAGATGAGTACAATAAAGCACAATCAGATTAGCAGTTTACCCATATGCCTGTAAATCAGGGTCCTCACACCCTCTGTCTGGCAAGTAGCCTCGACAGTTGTTTTGCGTCGGCTGTTTCAGGGAGCTAGCCCCCTTGATTGTGCTTTATTGTACTCATCTACCTCACCTTAGGTTATGAGGCTGGGGCACAGGAGTGGGTTCCTTAATACTATATACCAGATTTAATGGAATTTTTTACCTTAAGCACTTGCACTTTCAGGAATTGATTCCCAGGGGTATTTCATACTATTCCTCCTCTCAATCCCACTGTCTGTCAATCTCCTCTCTCCAACTCTTTACCTTATCGGCAATTTATTTGTAATTGATTGTTGACACTACCCCTTGCTGTTCCTTTGTAATGAATAAAAACTTATTCTTGAATGCAAAACTTGTGTGGACGTTGCGGTGGTGTTAATAAGAAACTATGGGCAATTGTACACTCCTTTTCTTTGGGTTCTATATGGTTATTGAGTAGTCTGCCCTAATAATAATGATGTCCAAGGTTGGTTCTTCTCTGATTTTCATAAAGTAACTGCATGTTTGGTTACTATGGCAACGGTGTCAGCGGTGATGTCACTGCTTACCACCTGTAGACTCTGCCTATTCAGTGATCACAGAGCATGGGGTGGAAGTCTTCTTTCTCCCCATGCTTTGTGATGTAGCACAGCTGCATCATTTGAAGAAGACAGAAGACCAGGATTGTGGAGAATTGCGTAGGGGTAATACAGATGGAGTCTCTAAGTGTGTCTGTGTCTTTCTTTCTAATAATTTATTTTTCTCTGTGTGGTTTCTTTTAAACCCTTTATTGGAGATTCTTAATGGCCTGGTCTAACTTGGCCTGACATTAAGAATCTCAGGGCTTACAGGGCTTAATACCAGCTGTTAATACTAGACCCATATATAGCATTGTAATAGTTGTAACCCCAGTAGAACAAAGCTGGCATTAACCCCTTATTACCCAACATGCTACCCCCCACCAGGGCCGCTGGAAGAGCCTGATAAAGTGCCTGGAAATGGCGCTTCTTATAAATGCGCCGTTTCAGGGGCGGCTGTGGGCTGTTATTCTTTAGTGTGGGGGGTCCTAAAATAATGGGCCCTCATCCCGCTGAGAATATCAACCCTCAGCTGCCTAGTTTTAACTTGGCTGGCAATTAAAAAGAGGGCAGAGCCAACAATTTTTTTTTGCCAGCCAAGGTAAAATTAGGCAGTTGAGAGTGGCAGCTTGCAGCTGTCTGCTTTCATAGGGCTAGGCTTAAAAATACTGTGAAACCCCATGAATTTTTTTTATATTTACTTATTTAACACCCTATGACAGCAGGTTAGTTGCCATACACTTATGTGTATGGCAACCAAGCAGAATCACTTTCCAGATTGAGGAAATCCAGTCTGACTACAACAGCCAACCACAGAGGCTCTCATAGAGTGTGAGTGTCTGTGATTGGCTGTTTGAAACAAAATAAAAATAATTATTGGTGATAGATGAGCGCTAGGAAAGGAGGCAAAAGGGACTTCGTTCAGATTCTCAAACCTCAAGCCAGTGGGTTATTCAAGGTTCAGCAAATAAAAAGGTTTGAGAATCTGAAAGATTTTTTGCCTCCTGTCCTAGCGCTCATCTATCACCAATAATTATTTTTATTTTGTTTCAAGCACAAATCCCTTTTGGGATCCTTGGTGGAGCTTCTCTGGGCTTGGGCAGTCTTTTTAATAATCCTCTGAGGGCCTGGGGACCAGCATCGCATGAATCCCGGCAACAGGGCCTGCAGTATTGCTTGCAAACCTGCGGTGATAATTTGAGGACCTGCGGTGACGCAACTTCCGGTTTTGGATCACGTGACTCCAAGTGAAACGAAGAGCTGACCGGCGGCTGTTCATAGAACGGGACCCTGCTGATTCTCAGCACATCAAAGTGTTGTGCTCACTGCACAACCCATTGGGTGAGTAGCCACTTGGCCAGGCACATTTTTAACCCCCTAGACCACCAGGTGTTACACATTGTGCCCCTCCATCTCTTTTTTTGCATGTGATTGGCTGTTAGTCTGACAGTGCAGTGAATATGCAATTATCTTACTAGGCGGCACTGGAAGTAGCAGCAGCAGATTGTTAATCCTGATCTAGCTATTCTATCTATCTACTCGTTTCTCACTTCATACAGCATGAGAAAGACCATTTTAAAAACAGATTGCACACGGACCACATTCGCACAACAGTCATACCACACTCATTGCACTCGCACCACACTCTCATTATACTCGCATCACACTTGTATGACCATACAGAAAACATTGTCATGCATCAAAAACGCTCCAATTTACAAGCATGCTAGTGTGCCTCCACACTGAAAGCTACACTAAACTAACAGGAGACACAGAGCACAGAGGGGGAAACAGGATAACAGCTTACAAGGGTATGGGCTTTTAAGGGTGGAGGCACACTGTCGTGCATCAAACACGGAGCGTGATTGATGCACGACAGTGATGCGAGTGCAGTGCTAGTTTGGTGCGAGTGTAGTGCTAGTGTGGTCCAAGTGTGGTGCGTGTGGTGAGTGTGCCTGGCTGTATGTAAGTGCATGTGGTGCGAGTGTGAGGTGTGAGTGCGTGTGTGTTGTTTTTTTTCTCTGCTGTCCATGGTCTTGATGGACCACGGAACAGCATTCCTGCTATCCCCATACAGTTACAATAATGTTTCATTGCTGTGACAGCAGCAGTGAAGCAGTATTGTATGTATAATTTATTATTTTTGCAAAGTTACACTTATCAGCTTGATTTTACATGTTTTTACCATGTCGGCTGTTCAGGAGTTCATTCTGCACTGTGCTACCGAGGGGGTTTTAAGCCGGTGATTAAGGGGTTAATCAGACGCTGGTGTCATGACACCATCTGTCCAGGGGTTGTCCTCCCCCCCTGGATACATGGTGACATGACATCATGTGTCTGAATGGGTTAATTATTCTGTAAACCAGGTTTAAATGTATGTCGGGTTTAGAGATGTGAGCCGGTGATTTGTAAGGAGCTGTCCATGGTGCTGAAGCTTCCATTCACAAATCATCGGCTTATTCTGTCACATCTCTAAACCAAGGGGAGCGGCAGGAGCACATCCACTCTATACAAAACAGATGATTGAAGTTAACAAGAACCTGGAGCTCTAGTAATGAACATTTGAAAACTGATAAGTGACTGATTAATTGATTTGAAGGATAATTATTATTATAATGGATTTTTACAGTGAGAATCGTTTTGTTCATAGAGAGTTATTGATTGTTAATGCCCTGGGAGGTTTACAATCTGATTTCTTGGTAAACAAGGAGAAAGATATTAATTTAAAAGAGGTTGATAAGAAACAAATGATTGCCCTTTTTCACGATCTGGAGAATAAGAGTAAAATAGAGATCACTAATCATCTCGACGTGATGTTTCTCCAACATTATATTGAGGAGGATTTTGCCCCAAAGGGGCTCAAATTAACCTTGAGTACTTCTTACCCACAGGATCCAGAATTTACTAAAAAATGGGATAGGTATAGCTTGAATTGCTCACTAGGATTTATGAGAATGTTGATAGATAAAAGAGGTTCACTAGCTAGGGCTGCATTGGATGAAACAGAACAGATTAGAAAGAAATTGGAGAAATACTTGCCATCCTCAGATTTTAAGGAATTCAATATGGGCTTGCAAGTTAAATTAAGTAAATGGGAGGATGAGACTATTAAGAGGAAAATATTGAAGTTCATGCGGGACAAAAAAGAGTTAAGGGTGGGTTCTAGTGAGGAGAATATGGATACAACGGAGAGTACAGTAGATTCAGAGGATAAGGTCGGGGTAAAAAAGAAAAATGACAAGAGTAATGAGAACAATACATTGGTAGTGGTAGGGGAATCTAGTAACATCAAAGATCCAAAAAAGGAGAAATCCTTTGATCTTTTGAAGACAAAAGAACAAAGAGCCCAATATGAGAAACACAAGAATAAATTGGGACAAGGAGGGGGGAAAAACATTAGAAATACTGAAATTGAAAAATTGGGTGGGTCAGTGGTTCAGGTTTCAGAGAAAGGTACACAGGGTACACAAAAGCTATTGGAAAAAAGTATACAGGGTTTACAGGAGCACGAAAAAATAATACACACAGACACTAATAATGGAGTTATAAATGAAAGAGAGGTTGTAATTAACTTAGGATCAGAAATTTCTGATATCTCACAGAAATTAATAAATACACAAGAGACTTGTTATCAAATAGTGTCTAGTCTGCAGAATACACTGGAAGGGATAGATATAACAGCAATCACTGTTCACAATAACACCAGTACACAAACAGATTGGTATCAGGATATTTATAAAGAACCAATTCAGAGCAATCCACAGATAGATTTTTTGGAATCAAATGAAGGGACACTCACGAGGTTATTCCCCTAGTACCTATCCATGTTCCCTGTGACAATACAAACCCAATTTATATAGATGAAAATAGAGAAGAATTGACTGTGAATAATACCCTCGAATTATTCCCTTTTTTGGATGAGATAAACATGGGTAATACCCGTGAAAATGTAGCCATAGAGGAGGAGATTATAGTAAGAATTAAGGATAAGAACATAGGATTAAAGGATACTAAGATCACCCAGTTTTTTCGGTTGATACCAGGGCGCCACCCAAAAAGAAAAAGATCAGAAGAGGGGGAAGAGGTAGTGGATCAACCAAAAGAAAGGGAAGAATCGCTGGAAAAAGAAACTGTGCAGAAAAAATCCAAAATAGTGCCTGTATAATATCTGAAAATAATAAATAGTACACATGGGATTTTAGATAGGGAAATTGGAATTTTTAATTTATCTAAATATGTCCTCACTGAAGATGAAAAATCACTCCTTAAAAAAGGTTTAGCTTACTGCCCCACTACTAAACTTGATTCTTTCTCTTTGTATTTGGATTTGAATGACTTCTTTCAAAAATTGACGGTCCAGAGACATTTTTTGATTGAAGAAAGGAAAATTGGCAATAAAGAGGATGAAAAAGACATGACTAATCAGGAGTCAGCTAGTGGGTTTATACATGTTAATATTAAGAATAATAACGATAAATTCTACCCTGTTTACCATAAAGGTAGCCATGTAGAAACCTTTCAACAACTAGTTCTGAAAGAATTAAGGACAATTGTACAACCAAAAATAAGGGACAATTTGAGTAGGGGTGAAAGAGTAGCCATTGAAACCTTGAAGAATAATAAAGAATTGGTGATAAAGAATGCAGATAAAGGGGGAGGGATAGTCCTTATGGATAGGGATTGGTATATAGAGGAGGGGAAAAAATTATTGGACGATATAGCTTTTTATAAAAAATTGGAACAGGATCCGAGTATAGTTATCTTTGGGGAATACAAACACATGATCAAAGAGGCATACGATAAAGGTATTCTAAATAAAAAAGAGAAGAGATTTTTAGATATAGTCCAATATAAGTTACCATTAATATATTTCCTTCCCAAAATACATAAGGAACCTAATCACCCCCCTTTCGCCCAATTGTATCAGGGTGTGATTCGGTTACGTGTAATCTCTCACATTACGTGGATCTTTTTCTACAAGGATACGTTGTTGAATTGGATTCTTATCTTAGGGATTCATCCCAATTAATTAGTGAACTTAGGTCCCTTCCGAAGATGATAGGGTGTGTCTTAGTCACACTAGATGTGACGGCACTTTATAATAACATTCTACATACTTTCGGTATTGATGCAATAAAACAGGCATTCAATAACGATAAGAATTTATTGGAACCCCAGAAAGAATTCCTATTGAAAGCAATTAGATTCATACTGGAGAATAACGTATTCTCCTTCAATGGAGAAATATATAAACAAGAAAAGGGCTGTGCAATGGGGACGAGATTCGCACCCAGTTACGCTAATTTATTCATGGGTATGGTCGAGTCCGTCCTCATTGCACAGCCTGTCTCATTAGATCCTGCTCAATCATCTGAAATGAAAGGGATAGTCTTTTACAGGCGGCATATAGATGATCTCTTCATCATCTGGAGAGGTACAATGCTTGAAGCCAAAAAGTATATGGAGAGTCTTAATAATAATCATTGGGGCATCACCTTTACTGGAACGTACTCAGAGTCTGAAATCCAATATTTAGATCTAATAATTAGGTTTGATGAAGAAGGTGAACTTTATACTGCCACTCATTTCAAAACAGTTGATGTTAACAGCTACTTAGAGTTTAATAGTGGCCACCTTCCTGGCTGGCTGAAAAACATCCCCTACGGCCAATACAGCCGGATTCGTAAAAATTGTTCCAGAGATTCGGATTTTGAGTTAGAGTCATCCATCCTTAAGAGTAGGTTCAAAGAAAAAGGTTATCCTACGAAAATTCTAAGAGATGCTTTCTTTAGGACTAGAAATATGACACAAGAGAATTGTTTAAGTAGGATGGCAGATAAGAGAGCAACATTGACCAATATTAATGATAGAAGTAAGTGGAGTTTTATCACTACCTATTGCCAACCCCGGACCCTTATACGGTCCATCTTAAGCAAATACTGGTTTATTCTAAAAGGAGATCCCCTTTTAGGGGCAAGGATACCTAAGAAACCGACTATTGTTTTTAGAAGAAATAAGAATTTAAAGAATTTAATAGCCCCTAGTGACATTAGGAGAAATGCAGATAATTTAGGAACTTTGGCCCCATCTGTAACCGGGAAATGGGGTTGTTATTCTTGTAATAATAAAAAGTGTATGTGCTGCAATGTGATACAGGATGGAAGTAAGCAATTTAGATCAAATACTACAGGGGAGACTTTTGACATTAGACATAGATTGACCTGCCAATCTTCCTATATTGTTTATTTACTTGAGTGTCCGTGTGGGTTGCAATATGTGGGGAGGACGATACAGGCAACCCACAACCGTTTGAATAAGCATAGGCAGAACATTAAATCTGGTTTCCAACAACACAGTGTCTCTCAACATTTCGATAGGTACCATCAAAGGGATCCTAACAAGATGAGTCTTATCGTGATTGACCATATACGCGAAGGGGGTCAAGGGAGATTAAATAGACTTATTAAAAAAGAAAGTTATTGGATCTATAGATTGGGGACCCTGTACCCAGAGGGCCTCAATTTAACAATAGAGAAAGTATCGAGAAATTAGATTGGTTATGTATTAATATTGTAACCCAAAAATCCATATTTACAGCGCAACACATATTTTGAGATGATTAATTTTTAACATACAATGATGTCCTCTTAGCATAGATCTGACTTAATTATGATGATTTAATATTGTTTTATATCTATTGAATTTTTGGTAGCAAATATGTGTATATATACGTATATTTTTAATATAATATTTATTTATAATATTATATATATAGTTTTTTAAGTATCTATCTTGTATTGCATATACATATATACATACGTGTGTGTGGTTTTACTATATATATAATTGTATGGATTTTATAGTCGCAAGGATATAATGTATATGTGCGTATTATTTATGATATTGAATGGGGTTTCTTTGTAAAGTGTTTTAAATATGCAATGGATATAGCAGATTTATAGTATTTTATATATTTTATATAGCTAGATGCAATCATGTTACTAGGTAATTTCTTCATCTGACAACAATGGGTTAATAGTTAGGTGTTTTTTACTTAGATAATTGCTGGCCAATAGGAATTTGAGCTGCCCTTTATATTGTTTTAATCATTGTATTACCTCCATTCCACTTGAGAAAGACGGCACTATACCGTCGAAACATGTTGTGGGGAAGGAGGTTTTTAGAATAAAGGACTTCATGTTGAACAGGATCCTGGATCTACTTTAGAGCGCCCACCAGACCGTGGTAACTGTTTTACATCTCTAAACCCGACATACACTAGAACCTGGTTTACAGAATAATTAACCCATTCAGACACATGATGTCATGTCACCATGTATCCAGGGGGGGAGGACAACCCCTGGACAGATGGTGTCATGACACCAGCGTCTGATTAACCCCTTAATCACCGGCTTAAAACCCCCTCGGTAGCACAGTGCAGAATGAACTCCTGAACAGCCGACATGGTAAAAACATGTCAAATCAAGCTGATAAGTGTAACTTTACAAAAAATAATAAATTATACATACAATACTGCTTCACTGCTGCTGTCACAGCAATGAAACATTATTGTAACTGTACAGGGACTGCGGGGGGCCAGTGAGTTTGACAGCACACGGCTGCGACTCTCGCACCGTATGCTGTGTGGGTGCGAGTTTGACTCGCACCCATATACTTTTAATAGCCCCTCGCGCGAGGCAATCGAGGTGCAATCGCAGCATGCTGCGATTGCACTCGGATTGCTCTCGCAAAGCGAGTTTAATGCCAGAAACTCGCATTAATGTGACCTGTATCATTGAAAGATACAGGTCCGAGTTTAATGCGAGTTTTTCTCGCATTAAACTCGCGTGAGTTCAACGCCAGTGTGCCTCCACCCTAAAGAACACTTACATTCTGCAGACTACTTGGGAGAGAAAGTAATGAGCTAAACTAGTTCAGATAGCTGCCTGCAGGATGTGCAGATGCTTATCGAAAGAAAACTACAAAGAGTACAGTAATGATTTTTACTTGTTTTTAAAGGTCTGCCAAGGCAATATTCAAGGTTACTATTAGCATCATATCGAAAAATGACGTGACAGATTCCCTTTAAATCATAGGGTAGAGCATTTATAAACACTGTGCTCTTATCACTGCGATTACAAAATGGCTACATAGTTCACTTGACTTGTGTAATTAAAGTGGTTGTCCAGGATTTTTATAAAAGACTGCAACAAGCCCTCCCCAGTTCCAAGCCTGTCCGCCCCCACCAGTCTCCATTGTGCCCGCACCTCCCCGTCCCAAGCATGCCCATTTCCATATAATCAAGAGAAGAAATTGCACATAGAGCAAGCACAGCCAACATGATATGAATTACAAAAAAACCTTTATTGAAAGCACAGCAACAAACAACATTTAAAAACAAGTAAAAAACATACAATGGAATATATATGAATGAATCCCCAAGTGGAGCTGCAGGTATATAGCAAATACAGAGCATATAACAATAATACAATGGTATAACGGACACTTAGAAGTATATGTATGTGTGACTCTTCAGACAAAGGACTCTTTCCCACAGGTACTTAAACTCAGGTCTGTTCCTTAGGTGCTAGGTGCCATATAGGTACTGTAAATCCTTCTCTTTATCCCTTTACGACTGATTACCAATCTTATATGAGAAACCTCTGACTTTATAACAATCTCTGTTTTAGCAAAAATGCAGGAGGGGGGGGGGAAACTGAGGGCACCACAATGATGAAGGGAGGTGGGATCTGCTCCAACACATCTAAATAATAAGTTACAAGGGAGAGAAGGAATGTGTAATTAATGGGCGATCACCACTATATAACGAATCAATATTCTTTATTATTTACATGGTCAATACAACAAGCCACTGCAAATATCGTGCATAAAACATAAAAGCATTTAAAAAGGCTCAAGACCTACATACAGAAGAGGGGGAGGCATAGTCCCCTTGCCCATGTGCCACAGTGAACAATTAGTAGACAGAAACAGATATCGTAGAAATTCACCTATTATCATAGAATATATTTTCTTGCAGAAAGAAGGCTGCTTCTCACGTTAGATTTTGAGTATAACCTGGCAATAGACCATAAAATATATTGCAATCACTGCAGTGCAAGCTGTCAATCCCAGTAAGGTGATCAGCACTTTCCAAGCAATCACAGTCAATACATAGAACTCAGTCACCACTAGGGGGTTCTGTATGTAACAATCAGTCACCACTCAGGGGTGTAGTGTGCTTGTGTAGTCACATATAGGAAAAGTATATAAACTTCACCATGCCAGTGTCCAGGTATAGGTATCAGCAGTAGGACACAAGTGTACTATAAACATCAATCTGCTAAGAAACTGCTAAGAAACAAACCATTGCTGCATGAAGATAAGGGTAATCGATACTGTTTATAGAAATTATTCCTCCTTAGAGGGCATAGTTACCTGTCATACTGTGCACACCAGGTTAGGGGACCCCTCTGTGCCCCAAAGATATGGTCACAGGAGTGACTTCATCAGGGGAGACTTGCAGTGGAAGTACCCCGACTGGCACTAGCGAGCTCGCTCAGTGTCACACGCAGCAACCAGGCCCCCGCTGTGAGATCGCTGATCGTGTCAGAATGGGGGTACCGTCACACTTGGCGACGTTCCAGCGATCACTACAACAATACGATCTGGTGGGGACTCCTGATGGTAGCCATGGGTCATCTGCCGCACGGAGGTCAGCGGCAACACAGCCGAGAGATGAACGGTGCTAGTCGGTCATCTCCCGGCTGCTCTCAACGGAAGTACCCCGACCGCCATATTGGAACACCCAAGTTATGGGTATTCCGATATGGCGGCCGGGATTCAAATCCCCCTCCAAGTTGCGTGGAACAACAACCAACAACCTCAATACTACGCCCTAAAGTGACACGGTCCCAACGACCGCCATATCGTTGTTGCATCGCTGATGAGATCTGACTGTTTAACATTCCACCAGCGATCACGTGGTGACACTCCAGAGATCCCTACCAGGTCGTATCGTTGTTGGGATCGCTGGAGCGTTGCAAAGTGTGACGGTACCTTACTGATCGCTCATTGCTTATTCTTAAATCTTCATAAATAAACTACATACATATTGTAGAATGCCCGGTGCGTTAGAATCGGGCCACCATCTAGTATATTTATATATATTGTGGTGATGCAACCCACGGCCGGGTGCATCACACAGGTGGTCGGTATATGGCTCTGTTCACATGTATCCAGTTTTACTGTGGATGTGCTGTGCTAAAACCTACCCGGAACACAGGGAGTGCTGTGAGAGTGAGTGCTGTAATCCTGTCCGGTGCACAATAGGTTAATAGCCAGGATATTCATGAGCCTAATGAGTGGCTGAGAGCAATGGGTGCTGATTGCTGACAGCCCAGTTGAGTGGGTCAGGTGGGTGTGGCGAGCAGGACTTAACCTGCCAGGTGTGTGTGAGTTGTGGAGATCAGCCAGAGCCAGAGATCAGTCAGAGGATGACAGGCTGCAGACTGGAGGCAGAGTCCAGAGAGACCAGACTGGAGACTGATGACCAGAGCCTAGAGATGGATTGGATTGAGAGCAGTCCTGAGCTCTGGGATGTGCGATTGTGAAGGAAGCCTGTGGCCAGACTGAGAGGTTAGTGGAGCACCTGGGTGTAAGGGGGGTCCTGGCTGAACTTATAGGGGGCTCCATGGTGGTGAGGCTGCCATCCAGGATCTCTGCCTGTGTTGGTAAGGCTTGGGGGGCAGCTGGGCATCATGGGCAGGGTGAGGAGACCTTGGGGGATGCTTTGACTGCCCTGAAGCTCAGGTGGCTCACAACCTGGTCTGGGCCTAGAGGGCTGAATCCATTCTGGACTGTGCTGGTGTGTGTGGTCTGGGCCTGACAAGGCTGACGTCCATAGAAGTCCATGAGGGACAATGGAAGTGTATGATGGCTTAAGTCAAAGGGCCATGTATGATGTGGGGCCGTTCGGCCCGTGAGTGAGTGAAAACAGAGCAGAAGCCTCTGAGAGGGAGAGAAGACCAGGTCCTGTGAGAGTGGAGCCGTGAGGCCAGACGACAGGGGTAATAGAGTACCAGGAGTTGGGAAGTGGGGCTGATCCTGGAGGGGCTCGCGAGGGCGTGTTTGGTGCAGCCGCTTGCCTGGAGGTCTGGCCCTGGCAATGGCAGACTTGGAAGCGGTTGGTGACCTGGAGACATGTGCCAAGGAGTTCTTGGGGGCCCGACTTTCCCTGGAGCTCCGGTGACTAAACCCGGGTCGGGGCCTGGCTCAGAGCAGCCGGAGTACTGTGTAGGGGCAGTGGGTTGTTGCAGCCTGTGGGAAAGGACTAGACTCTCCAAAGGGGGAATTATGCCAAGGAAGAGCCTGGCCGTAGGGTAGATACCGTCAGGTGTGAATAGGGGTGAGCCGACTAGCCCTGGATCCCTATGGCACAGTGTTTTACCCATGTCCTCTGTGTGTGGATCGGTACCGTAAGGTAACCGGGTGTTAGAATATGTGCAATATAATTTATGTACTGTGGAATGTAATGTAATGTGATGTTATTTATAATGTTATGTGATGTGAGTGTACTGTATATATTTTATGTGTAATGAGCAGTTTGAGCTTAATAAACTGCTCCTGAATGTTCTAATGGTTAAAAACATGTATCGGTGTCATTCTACGCTGTCAAGCGAACCCCCAGGAGTACACTACCTCACTATATATATATATATATATATATATATATATATATATATATATATTTATGTATATATATATATACACCATTATATGTTTTTTACTTGCTCTTAAATGTTATTTGTTGTTGAGTTTTCAATAGAGGCTTTTTGTAATTCATATCAAGTTTGTTGTTCTTGCTCTATGAGCAATTTCTTCTATTGGTCATATTGGCTTTGCTTTTGCGTGCAAGTATCCATTATCTTTACTATTATAATGGTGGTGTGCCTTATCTTTCCTCTTTAACACATGCCTATCCCTCCAGTCTCAAACATGTGTGCCCCCAGACCCAGCATGACCACCCCTCCACACTCCATTGCCCTATGTACACTGTGATAGAACCACCACATTGCACTGAGTGGTCACCTCCTTCTGAGACACTGCAGCTTGGAGAACGAGATGACCGCTGTCAGTGCTACGGTGTGAGCACACCTCCTCCCCCTGTGCTTGCACTGATTGATTTGATATAAATCCCGCTGAACCTCCCAGTTGACCCCTCTGTTCACTGACCGGTTAGTTCATTCTGCTGCACAGAGAGGACAGCTGTGATGTTCAGCGCGCTTCATATCACATCAATCAGTGCAAGCACAGGGGGAGGAGGTGAGCATACACCACAGCACTGAGAGCAGTAATTTTCTTTCTCAGGTGCTCACTGTCGCAAAGCATTCACTGATCTCAGGGAGACCAGTCCAAGAAAACACTGCAGGCAGCTGGCTAAAGCGCTCAACACAGTGAATTCCTAGGCGCATTGCCCCTGGAAATTATGAATATGCAAATAGAGTCTGTGGAGCTTCGTTTAGGAGTCTCAAACACAGGACTAGCCAGATATTCCTCCAAGAAAGGACCCAGCCAAGGGGTGGCTCCTTGCAGAGAACACCATAACCACCATATTAAGTGGCCCTTTTAGTCAATATCAAGCTCTTTTACGAGTTTAGAGATATGACAAGGGAATACCAAGACCAGGTATCCATCCACAGACAGCTGTTTCGGGGTGTTGCCCCTCATAAGTGTAGAGTAGGATTCTGGCTAGGTGGGAGCAAGGCCTAGTAGACCCACATCACAAAGCATTCACTGATCTCAGGGAGCCCAGTCCAAGAAAACACTGTGGGCAGCTGGCTAAAGCGCTCAGCACAGTGAATTCCTGTGTTTGAGACTCCTAAACGAGGCTCCACAGACTCTATTTGCATATTCATAAATCCCAGGGGGCAATGCGCCTAGGAATTCACTGTGTTGAGCGCTAAGTAAACGGCTAAGGTCACATTTGCGGTCGGGTTTGCAGATCCTGATCCGTTTTTGAGCATTAAAAATGCTCAAAACCAGGTCAGGATCCGCAGCCCATAGGTGCCCATTATAAAACCTGCATTCCGGTTTCACTGCCTGCATGAAAAATCATGCAGGCAGTGTTTTTCGGAGCGGTTTGAAAACCGTAGTGGGGATGCTATAATGGGCGCCTATGGGAGCCTATCCGGCTACCGCAAGGCACATGTGAATGCCTGCGGTAGCCATATGCTTTGTTCATCCCTGCTGCTGCGGGGATGAACAAAGGGTTAATGTTACTATTATATGTGAGCAATACATATACATACATAAATAAATTGTGACACAAAGACACGCACTCAGACACACCATGTCATATCTTTCATACACACACAGGGTGTGTCCACCCTCCCTAGGGACATGTTGGCCACATAGAGCGGCATGTGAGGGGTTAAATCTCTTTATTACAGTATTGCCGGCTTTGTCAACTTTTACAGTTTTATCAATGACAGCCGGCGGCTCCTCGCTGTAAAGAGGAGATACAGTACATAATGAGCGTACTGTACATGCTGCTATCCATGGTCCTGAAAGCTTTAACATTAGTTCTATGGGCAGCGCACCGCCATAGAACTAATGTTAAAGCTTTCAGGACCATGGATGCAGTAATCGCAATGTGCCTTCTAAATGTGACCCTAGCCAACATCCATTTTTTATTTTTCTATACAATTCGCTCCAATTGTATGGAAAGTGAGCTTTTAAAGAAATTCTTTATAAACTTCACTGGCCAAGGGAAACCAGATAGAAGTAAGCTAATGACACATTAGAAAAGTAAACCTAAATATGGAACAGGCAAATACAGAGTTAAATATTAAAATGACAACCGATAAGTCTGTTAGAAACAAGGACAAGTGAACTGGATGAAGGCCAAAACGTATTGTAGCTAATTTGAAGTTCCTGAAGCTATGTAAATTCTACCTTTTTTAACAAGTGGACCATTGTCATCTTGTTGCATCTTGTTGCAGCCTTACATATGAAGGCAAAGCATTATCATTCTAATATGTTTCCATTGTTCCACAGGGAAAATACATTGAATGCTGCAGATAATGACAGCTTGTGTTCTGTATCACTATATACATCCAATGCTCATAATCATAATGATGGACAGAAAAGGATCCATAAGCAAGAATTGTCTCACTTAGGCTAGGGTCACATCTGCGGTTGGGCTTGCAGATCCTGATCCGGTTTTGAGCATTAAAAATGCTCAAAACCGCATCCAGATCCGCAGCCCATAGGCTTCAATAGAAAGACCGGATTGCACTATTTGCAATCCGGTTACCGCATCTGGTTTTGCAGCATGCGGTAAAAATCATGCAGGGTGCAGTTTTCAGAGCAGTTGAAAACCGGATGCATTTTTTTAACATGGGCGCTTATGGGACCTTGCGGTACCGGATCCAGATGCGGTTTTGAAAATTGCAAAAAACTCACATTCCAAAACCGGATGTGTTAATGCATCCAGATGCGGAATGAGGGTTGCAATTTTACTATCAAAAGTTAGTAGGAAGGCACACGATAAAACCACATCCGGTAATGTATGCGGTTACCGAATTGTGCCTTTTAAGTGTGACCCTAGCCTTATTGAAACATTTTTTTTATATCTCATCTGGATATTGCATCTATGCCTTAGAAAATTACACATCCAATATAACTGAATAATGCATTCAACACCTACATGGCTTATATATCAGAGGTCTCTACAGTTGTCAGCATCATAATTTGTCCTACAAATGAAAAAACCTTCAACTTGCTAAATTTTGCTAAAATTTTATAAATACTGCAATATTTGTTGACTTTTTACAATATAGTACATGCAAAACAAAGTAGTGTGATTTTTGGGCCTGCTGACTATCATTGGTTCCTGCAGAATGTTGGCACTGCTTGGGTGAATATTTCAGATGATCAAATCAAGTCAATGTGAATTGAATTCAAATCAAATTTTATAGACTTATCTAGATCCCAACAAACTCAATTTGTTATTAAATTTGTGTGCATCGCCTAAAAATGAGTGTCACTCTACTTGGGTATTTGCACAAGGTAAATATTGGATGCAGAAATTTCTGAACAATTTCTGCATCTTTTGGCAGGAAAAAAGCAACATAAAATATACACTTTTTTTTACATTTTTTAGAATGTGTTTGTGGTGCAGATACAAATGAAGATCTAACTGACGTGCTGCTAAGTAAATCTGCAAGTAAAAAAAAGCAACGTGCATGAGACTTCAGGAATCGCATTCACTTTGTGGGCATCTGGAAACTTCAGGTTTTGTGACAAAACTGGAAAAAATGTGACAAAAATCAGCATGTGCACACAGCCTTAACATTGTAGAATTCTGCATCAGTCACAAAAGACGGACATGACATTAGGTGCCACTGTGTGAACTTCTCTAAAATACCTTGGAGCTATCACATTGCATGGTACAGCATAGCCAAGCAGGAGTAACAAGCATAGCCTGCATAAAACACTATGCAGGGAATGAAGCAGCCATTTTAAGGTAATTTAGCCTAGTGAGAGGGTTTCAGAGCTTTTATCACAGCATTAAAGATTGGAAGAATAAACAAGCTAATATTCCAGACAGTAATGTCTTGTTCAACTGCAGCAACAAAGAATGAGAGTAGTGGACTGGGAATAATATAGAGATGTGATTGATAGGGTAAAAACGAGATAGGGAAGGTGCCAGCAGTGCAAGACAATGTGATTGATCAATGATATCTGGCATCTTTATCACTGCATAAAAATTACAATGATATTTTTTTCAGTCTTAATGCCCTGGAAAGCAAAAGCAAAACAGCACAACAGAAAAAAACAAAAATTCTTAAATCATTTTCAGATGGTGTGTTTACTGCAGAAGTGATTGTACTGAGATTTTGCATTTCTTATTCAATCATTTTTGTAAAGGGAAGAATTTCAAATGCAAGACAAATTTCCCAAAATGTAGACATCTACTATATAATTGTCTAAGACGTTTTCGTGTCGGACCCCGACAACGTGCCGTGGATATGTCACACTCTGTGACGTCATCACGGCGAAGCATTGGCCGCGTAGCGGCCATTGCGAGCCGCTGACGTCACCACGCACGAACAATGGCCGCGAAGCGGCCATTGCGAGTCGGTGGCCGAAAATAGAACCAGAGGCTCGGCCACAAATTTAGCGATGTACCGCTGAGGTAGCGCGAGCAATGGCCGCGAGGCCATTGCGAGTCGCTACCTCAGCGCCGCCCCGCCCCTGTGCCTTGCCCTGTGCCTCAGTGCCTCCTGTGCCCCTTGCCCCTGTGCCTCAGTCGTCCTTGCCCTGTGCCTGTGCTCGTGCCTCTGTGCCCTGGCCCTGTGCCTCAGTGCCTTCTGTGCCCCTGTGCCCTGTGCCTCAGTGTCCTTCCAGTGCCTCCCCTGTGCCCTGTGCCTCAGTGCCTGTCCCCGTGCCCACTGTGCCCTGTGCCATCTCTGTGCCCCTGTGCCTCGTGCCTCCTGTGCCCCTGTGCCCTGTGCCTCAGTGTCCCTGTGCCCCTGTGCCTCAGTGCTCTCCTGTGCCCTGTGCCTCAGTGCCTCCTGTGCCCCTGTGCCCCTGTGCCTCAGTGCCTCTGTGCCCCTGTGCCCTGTGCCTCAGTGTCCCTGTGCCCCTGTGCCCTCAGTGCCTCCCGTGCCCTGTGCCCTGTGCCTCAGTGCCTCCTGTGCCCCTGTGCCCCTGTGCCTCAGTGCCTTCTGTGCCCCTGTGCCCTGTGCCTCAGTGTCCCTGTGCCCCTGTGCCCTGTGCCTCAGTGTCCCTGTGCCCCTGTGCCTCAGTGCCTCCTGTGCCCCTGTGCCCTGTGCCTCAGTGCCTCCTGTGCCCCTGTGCCCCTGTGCTCCAGTGCCTTCTGTGCCCCTGTGCCCTGTGCCTCAGTGTCCCTGTGCCCCTGTGCCTCAGTGCCTCCTGTGCCCCTGTGCCCTGTGCCTCAGTGTCCCTGTGCCCCTGTGCCTCAGTGCCTCCTGTGCCCCTGTGCCCTGTGCCTCAGTGCCTCCTGTGCCCCTGTGCCCCTGTGCCTCAGTGCCTTCTGTGCCCCTGT